>MU790554.1:0-120237 GCA_027886635.1 Lentinula boryana
CTCAATGCTTATCTTTTGTGGACATATTCTTCAAATTGCATAATGCAGTAAAGTATCAATCAGTTAATACACATAAAAAGTCTTGAGGGTACACAACAGCTTGAACGCTCAGAAATAACCAAAAACCATAAATTGGAACTTCCTCATGCCCGGAACTACCCTAACTACCATAGTAGTCTACAACGTCCTATAATTTCAGCTCAAATATGTTGACGTTGTTCAAAGTCAAGGGAAAGCAATTAGCTTCATTTTACGGGCTAAGTCTAATGTAGTTGCCTAGGGTATCTGTATCTATGCCAATCCATCTAGAAAGCTGGAAGAAGACTTCGTTGGAGGGGGAACTAAAGTCGTCGATGGAGGCAGATAGTCAGCAATGATCGAATCAAAGTCTGATGGTGAAGAAGCTAAGACGAGCATGGTCAAATTCAACAGGACCCAACATAAAAGAAAGCAAAGGAATACCTGGAACCGCCTTAGCCTTGACTGAATTTTGGAGCATGGTGGCAACAATGAGTTTCCTGATAGCAGTGCCGTCAAGGGGAGTGTCCTAAAGGAACATTAGAAATAAAATGGGCTTGAAGGGTGAGACTTACTTTGGAAGTTTCTTTCCTCTGTAGGCCCTTGACAGCCTCTTCAATGGGCGTAGGGGATGGTTTGAACGTACCCAGAGGACCAGAAGCTTTGCCCAAGAATGCCAGAACATCTCCCTTGGTGACCATGCCTCGTACACCGGTCCCATGTATCTGGCTTGCATCCTGGATGTTGTTTTCGGCGAGGAGTCGATATACTGAAGGAAATATCGGTCCAGAGTGTGATATAGGCTCTGCGTGTAGTTGCTGAGGCGGAGCAGGTTCATGCGATTGTGGAGTAGATGAGGACGAAGGAAGAGTGGAAGATGAAGAAGATGCTTCCGGCCTTGGTGCCTCGGATTCTTCCTTTGGAGGCTCGAGATTGGATATATCATCACCTTCTTCCGCTAGTAAAGCTATTACTCTTCCAATTTCGACATTTTTTGTGCCGTCAGGAACCTAAGGAGAGAAATGGATATATTTTCGGTCCACACACACGAGTGCACGCACCAATATTTTACCCAAAACTCCATCATCTTGAGCTTCAACATCAATAGTTGCTTTGTCCGTTTCCTGAAAACACAGCTGAGCAAAGTCGCGGACAAGTATTACCCCGACGCGTGACACACAATTTCAAGAAGAACGTCCCCAGCGGAGAAACTCTCGCCTTCCTTCTTCTTCCAGGAAGCAATACCACCTTCCGTCATGGTGGGGGACATAGCTGGCATTTGCATTTTGGTCACTGCGCACCGAGCTGCGCTTTGAGACAATACTAATAAAATCAGTAAGCTCAGCAATCTGCTTCAGCTCAAGGAATTAAATTGCATACACCGGCTGCCTGAAGAACATACCGAACGTCTTGCACAAGCAGAAAGGCAGACCAACATCCTGGAAGAACAGAGTAAAGTAAAGGTAACCGGAAATCGGATCAAAACCGGATTCTCTTCCCCGAAAGGTCCGAAGAATCTTGAATTCATCAATCATCTTCTAAACTTGCGCTTATATGACTGTGGCATAACTTTCTTCGCCTTCAACTACATACCGTTTCGCGTTGCTATGCTGCAGGTCTTCTCTTTATTGCTACAGTTTGCACGAACATATGGCCAACGTTTCTTTCTTAAATTCGGACTGTGAGTCTTTATTATCTCACTGGAAATCCCTCAAGGATGTAACTTTTGTCTCTCAGGCATTGTGCGACTCACCAAATTCGTATAATCCTCGTCTCCTGTGTTGTCATTACCTCTCTGTTCTATCCTGCGCTCGCTCTATACTCCTCCCAAACAAAATCAATATCCATATTCGACGCTCTCATATCACCAAACTCCAGCGTCCATGCGCAACAAGATCTCACTGACCTTTGGTCTGGTCATGACTCTCTACGCTCACGGGAAGATGCAGTATCTCGCGCGCGATGTGGGACAGGCCGTACAGTGAGAATTGAGCGATTGCTGGTCCAGAGCTCGTTGTCCGGAGACAATAGCGCTCTCAATCACGGAATCCTTCTTTCGACGCTTAATTTCGAACGCAAGTTAGAGGAGCTCCTTCAATCATCATATCATTTGTCTTGTCTACAGAAAATTGACGGCCGATGCTTTGTCTTGTCTCCCTTGGAATTTTGGGGACATGACAGAGAGATGCTGCTGGCAGACTCTAATGTCTTGGACAAGCTCAGTTCCTCCAAAAATGCTGTCATTGACGGGATACCTGTCACTCCGGAAATGGTCCTCGCAGGTCGATCTGACGAACCCACATTCGATTTTGCCAATTTCCTCGCGTTAACTTATTTCTTCCCGCAATCTGCATGTTTCAGCACCTCTGAACATTCAGCATGGTTGCAGGCAGTTCGAGCTGCTGCGGGCCAGGAAGCAGAATCAGTGCCCTTTTCCCAAGAGCCATCTATAATTGCACTCGAGGTGCGGACATCATTACAGTCATGATTATTCTAAGCTTCTCTGATGCATGATGCTTACAGTTTGGTACGTACAAGGGACGATCCGCCATCTCAGTGTTTCTGTATCTTTCGTATGCTAGCTTCTTTGCATATGTCTTCTGGTCCATGCGACAGATGAACAGTGTACATTCACGCGTCGGTATTGTATTCACTGCGATGGTAGAAATCGTCGTCAGTACAATCACTAGTCTCAGTGTTTGTGCCCTTGTAGGTTTCAAGGTTACAATGGTCCCGTGGTAAGTGCTCAGTCCGGTGTCGATACATGCTTTGGCTGATAGAATCTCTAGGGAGCTTTTACCCATTGTCATTGTCTTCGTAGGAACGGAAAACATGTTCAACATAGTGGACGTCGTGGGTCGAACTTCGGTCTCTCTCACCGTGAAGCAACGGATCGCCGAGGGCCTAAGTCGTGCTGGTACTTCTAATACGCTCAAAGTCGTCTCCTACAATGCGATCCTCGGTGTCATTGCCGTCTTCTCGATGGGTTCTATTCGACAATTTTGCGTGTTCGCCATTGTGGTACTAGTCGCACACTGGTTTCTAGCTCACACATTTTTTTTGGCGGTTTTATCTATCGATATGCAACGCCTTGAGGTAACACTCCCGTGTCATACTCAAGTTAGATTGTCACTGATACTGGTTTTTCCGCGTCATTTAGCTCGAAGAACTGCTTCGGCAAGATTCTGGATTAGCTCCTCTTACGTCGTCTGCGCCCGAGAACGCACCAATCAAGTCAAACTCAACATGGCAAAATCTGAACATCGTCGCTCGCAAGTTACTAAGAGGTCGTGCTACAAAGAATCTCAGTCTCGTTCTTGTGCGTTCGCCTCTTATCAACTCGTCTAGCTTGATCAGGCTAATTCCGACCTCAGCTTTTGGCGATAACGGCTACGCTTTACTATGCCACCATGCCTCCGAGCTCTGTTACAGAGACACCAAACAACTCCCAAACAGCCCCTCGTGGTGCTTTATTCAGAAATCCGGACAAGATAGTCTCTTCGAAGATTGAAGATCTGAGCTCAGATGTTAGAATCTGGAAACTGCTCAATCCCAATGATGCAGCGTTACATCTCCGAATAGAGCCGCCGACTTTCCTCACTTTCCGGTCTGACATGAGCAATCACCGTATACACAGCGGTGACCATAAAGGTCATCGATCTGTAGTCCGCACTCTTCGTTCCATATTTTGGCTTATGAAGATCATGGTACTCCCAATTGCGGCTACTACGTTTCTACTTTGGCTACTATGCTTGTACCTTCTCAAAGACGCCGAGCTTTTGGACGCCCAGCAACATCGTGCAGAGGCACAATCTTCTGTATCAAAAGAAGAGCCTAGTGCATTGGAGCGGCATGTATCCTTCTCAACTCTTCCTCGGGCGTTTTCTAGTGACGTAGAGCTCATCGCAACTAGCTCCGATGGACAAATCGCGGTCTCTGTTGGATTGCATAGCGAGGTGATCATTTGGAGGACTGATTCGAAGCGGCACTTTTCTATCGATACTTCAGACATTGTTCTCCGATCGCCTAGCTCATCCTCTGCGCAGTCCACGTTGACAAGTGTTGCAATGGACGATAACGGGGACTACTGTGCCGTTGGCACGGGAGCTGGTGTCATCGCCGTTTGGGACATTCGGAACGAAGACATACGCCCATTACCCCACCTATCACTTCCCGATTCTTCTGCGGGCGTGGTTGAGATGCAGTTCGTACCCAATTCATCGAGATTTGGAGGAAGCTCTTCTCCCAGTTCGAATCCCACGTCGCCGGTTCTTGCACCATTACAACCAGTCCAACTTGTGGCTACTTACGAGAACGGCGCGGTAGCGAGATATGCTGTTCGGGATCTAAACGGGCTTGTATATGTTCAGCCTTCACACTCAGGTTCTGTGCTTCACTCGAAGCTAATCCATGTCAGGCCTGAGAACAGACTGATAGTCGCGTTTTGCTTGAGTGATGGAGCCCTTGAGCTCTTCGATATCGGCGATACCACTCCTCTTATTCAGGATGATTTCTGTATCAACGCCGGAAATCCCCTTGATACTGTTGCGACAGTTCATATTTGCTCTGCCCCCATACTTGGTGAAAAACGCGTCATTGTGGCAGCTGTTACCGAAGCTGGTGTCATCTCTTTGTGGGATGGACAGACAATGGACTGCATTCGTGTACTGGAAGAAGTGTATGGGCATATCAATCAATTGCGCGTCTCCCTCGTGCCAACCGAGACTTGTCGATCCTGCGGACTTCTGCCGCTGGACTCGTTCCTACTCAGCTTTTCTGTGGATCATGTTGTGAGGTTTTTGAAACAATCTGCGATGGACAACACACGAAGATGCACCTGTGCTTCCACTGCTACACTGCCTAAGAAGACTCCGCGAGATAGTAAAGTTGGACAGCGCTCTCGCAGTAGCAGTATCTCTTCTTCCGTTTCCACCTCTTCAATGATATCTCGAACTAGAAAGTTCCCTAATCCTGATGTATCTTCATTCCCAGTCTCTGGTCATGGTGTTCATTCAAGGCGAGCTTCCGAAAAGGAATCTAGTAGAAGAAATTCTGAATTATTTTCTCTCCAACTTGATAACGAGGCAGGGGAATCCCAAACAACGGGTCCTATAAATGTTCCCCATTTTCCATCCCTCCTGTGGCAGGATGCCTATATCATCTATGTAGGTGATACCACATGCGATAGAGGAGGTTGGGATATTTACAACGGGAAAGTCGTGGGGATTCGACGTAAACCACGTGGGGCACCTTCAAGTAAAGTTACACACCCCTCCAGTGCCATCAAATCTCTGTCTGCTCAGGGATTGTCAATAATAACACTAGATCGCTGGGAAATATGGTCTTTTGATCCATCTGCGACGCTTCTCGATAGTTCATCGCTTTCGTCTATCCTAGTGATCAACAATGAGCTGGATCTCTCACCCCCATCCTCCACAAGCTCACTTTCGAAATCATCCCCTTCCCGTTGTTCCATTCCTCGTTTACCTTTTACTCGAGTAACGCCTTTCGTTGTTACCCGTACAGGTAGCCTTGCTGGCTTCGGAAATACACTTGGAGTATTTAAATTTCTGAAGCTATGACTCAATGCTTTGCTTTTGGACTGCGACCGATTTCTTGTATCAAATATCATATTATGTATGTTTAGCACGTAACTCTGAATATCGTAAATTCTTTTCAATGTTGCTGGCACAGGCTGTTCCTATTTGGGAGCCCTTATTTGCATCACTGCGATTCAGCAGCTCGAGTTAACTTTCTGTAGAGACTTCTGCTATGGAATCTTGCCATAGAGCCAACCAGATGAGATTTTCCCTTGAGATTCATTTTCTGTACCGTGACATTTCGGTATCACTACCGTCGCATCGCAGCAAAAGGTGGGAGCCTGGGCGCTAAATCTGTAATGTAATGATTTGGCTAGCGCTTGGGTACGTGAGAAAAGCTTCAACTTACCTCAATGTCTTCAGAAATGCGAACAGGTAAGTTCGGTTGTGCGACGTCTCGCACAATGGCCAACTATTTTACCACAGATGATCCTCTCCGAAAAGAATATTTTGGCCTCCATGCCACTGGCTTCTTAAAAGAAACAGAATTGGTGGAAATCTTTACTGATGTTATTCGAGGTAAGTTACGGCTATGTAGGCTTCAATGTGGACTGATTTGTTCGTCGTATGTCTGGAAAGACCATCACACCTATTACAAAGCCTGTAACGAGCTTCATCGTGATATTCGTGTCGAGAACATTATGCACTCTGGCGACATGCAAGGTTTCTTGATCGATTTGGATGACCTCCTACCACAAGATCCAACCCTGCGCGATTTTGAACCGACTCGCTGTCCAATTGCCTCGGGCAACCTTTACCCAAGCGGTTCGGACCGTAGCGACGACGCAAAAGCCCTGATGTATCGCGACGACCTGAAGGCTTTCTCAAATTTCTTGCAATGGGCCATTCGAGGCTACTTTTGGAAAGTTGGTACGAATTCCTGGTATCTTTCTGAGCATACCACTCGTAAATACTATGGTTGCCCCAAAAAAAGTATCTTTCTGGAGCAAGAAGCTTCCGCTACGTTAAAGAACTTGTACGATTCATTATCCAAGTTTTGGGGATCCGCTATCTTTTTTAGTCGCAACATGGAAGAGGAATCAGGATATGCATATGAAACTCTCAACGGGCGTGTAACGTATGGATCTTTCATGGGTGTGCTGAGGTCCTGTGGAATACAGCCCGATATTGACTTGCGACTGGCTTCCAAAACTCCTCTGCCGTTAGCAAAGGTAGACGAAGTGGCGCCACCTACTCTAACGATGCATTCTATTTCCGAAATCCGGGAAAGCGAACGTATTTTAGAGATATTCATCCGTATATTGAAAGGTAGATCTTATAGCTGCTCGACATCTATTGTATGGCTGATCGCTGGTCTCGTCCCAGACTATCACTCCTATCATCAACAGACAGGCAACACCAACGGTGAACTCAATCCATACTACACCGCGTTTTGTCATGACGCAGAAACCAACAAAGACCAGGGGATGTTCGTGGATTTGGACTCTCTACCACGTTTAGAAAATAGTCCTGAAGACTACACCCCTAATATCAACCCGATATCTCTCCCGTTCTTGGCGTACGATGTCCTTCGTTCCGAAGCCCCTGCCTACTACCATCGCCATGATCTAGAATCTCTGGTGCTCATACTAGATTGGTTCTACTCTAATTGTGAATCAGATATCTATCGGATTCGAACGGCTGTGAGAGAAAACACCTTCAACGAAATTAGCAAATCTCATCCACGCAGGCTCTTCTGCATGAAGCATCTAGAGACCCCTTTTGCTGAGGGTGAATCTAGGATCATTGCAGTGTTCAAAGTTGTGGCTGACTCACATTGGGCCTGGCAAAATGATGTTCACCATGAGGATAAGGCGGAATTTACTACTTTGGGTGGGTTTCTTACTTATGAACAAATACTAGAAGCTCTTGAATCCTGCTGCAATAAAGTATCATAGAATTACTTTTTACAACTGAATAAAATGTTGTGAAAATAAGGACCTATATATTGAGAATTGTGAGAACTTGACCGCAATAATTCTGGAAGTTCATGGAACCTACCCCGATGATTGATCAATTCATCATGAAATATCGAATTTCCGGCTGAGCAGTGCTTGTTCTCTTGTCCGGGACACGCAGCTACCTTTGTCGCTTGACCATTTTCATCGACCGCTTCAATGTGTATCTCACCAGAAGGATGAAAAAAGTTCAACAAATGAGGTGGAAGATCCACCACCGGATCCTTGCGATCTGTGACTCGATGGAAGTCGGAACCAATCTGTTCACTACAAGTCAGAACCAGGTCGGAATATTAGAGAGATGTACCAACCGTCGAGTCGACATAATTCGCCCAGTGTTCATTACCCATGCGCGGCAAACCAAACACAACAACAGATTTCTTGATGGAAGAATCGAGCTGTTCGTGAAGCATAACGGCACCCAAAGTCGCGATCGCGGCACCTACAGCCACGGAGAATCAGTGAAGGCTCACCAATTAGAAAACCTTCAAACCCTGAGAGTGACCGGTGATGAGAACAGAGTGAGACTGATACTCAATCAGCGCTTTCTTAACCTCAGCAAGGATGATACTGGATGTGTGCTTGAAAGTATCTTGGAAACCAGCGTGTACTGTGACTCCACCTAATACAGTTTAGAATAATATTGATGAAAAGTCGTTCGCAAATGGTACTAACTGGGGTGTTTGAATATAGACTTGTCTAGATCGACGTGCTTTATCTCTAGATCAGTCAATATAGACAATAAATTCTTCGTGTTAGTTCCTCTGTGAGCTACGACAATGGTGTTCGTCGAATTATCGTGCGCAACAATATCTGAGCGGTGCATGGGTCATTCGGTCCGCAGGATACACCAGGCGACCTACAATTCGGAACTGCAGCATTGTCTAGTAGGAATGACGGTCAATTAATGAGCAGAATAAATACGATTACACCTGAGGGTAAGCTTTGGACTTCACCTCCTCCCCATTTGATGACCTGGACGTCAGGCCCAAGAGCTCTGCAGGGTTCGCAGTCCCATTTCGTCACATTACTTTCGCCGCAGTATATAGCACGGGTGAAGAGCGCTGGTCTTAACAGTGTCGAAGAAACGAAATCCGGGGTGACTTCGGTCGTTGGATCGGAAGACAAGGCATGAGGAAGATGCAAAAGGGGAAAAGAAAATGTTAAATGTGTTAAAAGCATGAAAATGAAGACCAGCTTCGGAGTCAAAGTATAATGTGCCAACATTCTTCACTAGGCCAGCTAGACAAAGGGTTAGGGGACTTGGGTGGAAAGTCCAGGTTGACACTATTTATATACTCGGCGCGGAGTTCAGGGGCCACATAGCCAAACAGGCGCTAGTTATAATCAGAAATTAGGAAAGAAATTCGAAGCAGCCACAGCCGCCAAATCTAATAAGCACAATATTTATAGTGAATTCGGAATCGAGGACAAAATGGCCGCAAAAATGGGTAGGAAGACAGGCAGCGTGACAAGTTTTGAAGAGAATGAAACAGAATACGACAGCCCAGCATATGGGCACAGGGAGACTCGGAACATCATGGAAACAACAGACGGATTTCGAAAAACATACAACTGCAGGGCTCAACATCGTGAACTCAACGATAGAACGAGTAAGCAGCTACAACGGCAACTTTGCCGTCCAACAACTTCAATTTCAAGGTTATGAACAAGCGCGTAGTACGAGAACTACATACTACAACTATTTACCAACTAGACAAATTCTCTATTAATTTAATCCAAGTCGACTCCATATGGGAAGGGAGTAGAGCGACGCGCGCGCATGAGAGAACGGCGAGCGGAAGCAGAAGAGCCTGAGGTGGACCCACTCGCAGAAGAGCCTGAGGTAGACCCACTCGCAGGAGAGCCTGAAGTAGACCCAGTCGCAGCAGTAGTTCCGGAACCAGTGTTGTCAGCGGAAGCCGCACTACCCGGGACTTGGTTGGCACCGGCACCAGCGGGGTGATGATGGTGACGTTGTTGCTCATTTCCCCCCTCAGGGTGGTGGTGGTGTGGCTCATTTCCCCCCCCAGGGTGGTGGTGGTGTGGCTCATTTCCCCCCTCAGGGTGGTCGTGGTGGTGGTGGGGTTGTCCTTCCTCTTTCTTTCCCTGGGGAGCTCCCGGGAGACCAGAAGGACTTCCCGCAGAACTACCAGGAGGATTTCCTGCAGAACTGCCAGAAGGAGTTCCCGCAGAACTACCATCTCCTTCCTCACGACGTCCCATACGAACGGCGGGACGACCGCCCGCAACTCCCTCTACCTCAACAGTGATTTCGACCTCCTCCTACAAAACGGGAATCATCGAATGAGTTCTACACCTCATTAAACGCGAATGCAATGGACCGAACTGACCTTTGGCTTGTGCGTCTTCCGCAAGGGAACGAACGTCTACGGATTTAGCTCGTTAGTCAATGATTTGAAAAGAGGAATGGAAAGAGAACCAACCTTGTGCTCGCGCTGTTCACCGGGACCGGGAATATGCATAGGAACAGCAACCACTTCCACGACCTCATGTTCATGTTTGTGCCCATGTTTGTGGTGCTGAAAGAATCAACCATTTATGATTAGAGAGAAGGTAGGTATGGCAATGCAAAAATACTCACACCGTGGTGATGGCGGTGGGGAACCTCCTCAATCTCGATCTTGACTTCTTCCTCGCCGTGACGGTGACCGCGAGCCTCATCGAGTTCAACCTCGAACTCGGCCTCTTTACCATGGTGACGGTGACGGTGACCTTCCCCGAGTTCAATTTCGATCTCTTCACCATGAGGGTGGTGGTGGTGGTGGTGGTGGTGGTGACGGTGACCTTCCTTGAGTTCGATTTCGATTTCGTCTTCACCGTGGTAGTGGTGACGGTGACGGTGACCTTCCTTGAGTTCAATCTCAATCTCCTCTTCACCGTGAGGGTGGTGATGGTGGTGACGGTGACCCTCCTTAAGTTCAATTTCGATCTCTTCACCATGAGGGTGGTGGTGGTGGTGGTGGTGGTGACGGTGACCTTCCTTGAGTTCAATCTCAATCTCCTCTTCACCGTGAGGGTGGTGATGGTGATGACGGTGACCTTCCTTGATTTCAACTTCAAGCTCCTCTTCGCCATGAGTGTGGTGGTGGCGGTGACCACCGTGTTCCTTCACCTCGACCTCGAATTCCTCCTCAGCGTGGTGGTGATGATGATGATGATGGTGATGGTGAATATGCTCTTCAACAGAGTGCTCATGGTGACGGTGATGCTTTAACGAAGATAGTGAGTAAGGAGAAAGTATAAGACCATAACAAATTCATCTTACCGAATGAGGCTTCTCCTCGTCTTCAACGATAATATTGAACTCTCGGGCATTGATGAGTGTCTTGGCTCCGTTGGCTCCGTTGGCTCCTGTAGCCGGCAAGACGGGAAGAGGCATGCCTTGAGGAATGCCTTGAGGAACCGGAGGTGCACCCGATGTACCTTCTGGAGTAGGAGTGGCAGTATTAGAGGCAATAGCAGCAGAAGACACGCTACTGGTAGCAGTCAAACCACTGCTATCGGAGGTTCCAGAAGGTGGCAAAGGAACAGAGAGAACAGAAGACGCCGCTCCGACAGCGATGACGGCTTTGAGGACAGAACGAGAGTAGACCATCGTTTAAATTTGTGATAGAAGAAAGGATGTTAGATTAGAAAAATGAAGGCGTTGAAAAAGCGACCGGCGGCTTTGCGTTGCTGAGTGTGTTGCGATGTGTGAAAGAGACCAGCTCTGTGGGGGAACTCAAAGCTAGGTCCGGGCATCTTTTATACCATTTTTTCCACTGCAGGGAAGGTGAATCTTACCATTCGCTTTCCGTTACTGAAATGGTGAAACTTTGCTGGATAAGAATCTGATGATGTACGGGCGCCGAGTTCCCCCACATACATACGACCCTGCAGTCATGTACTTGTGTGTTTTTTTTGTTATTTTTACCAGCAGAGAAATACGGTGAAGAGGAGATGAGCTAGATTAGAAGAGAAATTCAAAGTTAAATATCTTTGTTTGCTTTAGGTGTTTTCGCAAGTTCACAAGGAATCAGGAATCAGGCCCAGGGACGATCCCTAAAAGGTGCGCCCGACGATCAAATGAGCAACCGCCGGCAAGTCACGGTAAACACTGATCAATGTCGTCATGGCGTACTGCCACAGCCAATATAATCTATTTATACATGTTGATTGATTATCAGATATAAATTATCTCGTAGCTCGGCGCCCGGGGATACATATACATATACGGAAAAAACAGGTCCTTCCCTTCCGTTGGTAAAAAATGTTAAATGCTTCCCTCCTAGAAGGATACAAGGATATCAGTCTACTTGAGCTCATGTTCAAGCTCCTTGACTGCATTCTACATAGTAATTATCCGGAGAATCTGTTAATTGATGCGAAGATTGCCAACCGGCATTGTATAGCTTTTGCTCCACCAACATAAAACTCGAGGCTTGCGAGGGGCCAATCGAGGCGTTATCTGTGGCATTTACAAGTTATTTATGGCATCTTAGCTCTACTCTTTTGTTTCAGCGTTGTTCTCATCATTCTCACGCCGAATTGACTCCTGGTCTTCCCTGATGCGCTTTCTCAACTTGACTAGCGATGAGATTTTGTGCTGCTACTCCGGGTCCAACAATGCTATGGTCCTATCACCAAGTTCATCGCATTTGGCTGATGTGCCTTCTTTTTGCTCCTACGTGTCTCTACGCAGCTCCACGAAATCAGAGTCGATAATCTCGAAGCATGAGAGCTTGAAGATCAAGCTATCTCTATCACTCGGTGCTTCATGGCAAGCAATCAAACTCCCTTTGGACTGTCGTTGGAAGATCTATGCTACTCGGGTATATAACTAAAGTGTGTTCTAGTCTCCAGTCAATGCTAAATATATTGAACAGTCTTCTAGGAACTTGTATCAGTTCACTATCTTTCCAAAGAGGAACCTAGCTTCCTTTCTGTCTCAAATTCCCGACAAAGTGCCACTGTACTCGCTATTACTTCCTGGTACACATGATACGTGCGTCCAATTATCCTACAATGCGATTCAAACCTTCATCTTTCCATGATTTTAAAGGATGGCATTCTACGGTTGGATAATCTCCCAATGCCAATCTGCTGAAACACCGCTACATGTTCAGCTACAGAATGGTATCCGGGTCATTGACATTCGACTCGCCAACATCGAGGGAAGACTTATCGCATACCATGGCAAATATCCCGAAAAAACGCCTTTTCAAACGATACTTTCTGCAATATATGCATTCCTTACCTCACCGGTATCCTGTAGAGAGACCATCGTCATGTCCCTAAAGCAGGAGGACTATGCAGTCACACCGCCACCCGTGTTCTCGCGTCTTGTGCGCGAAGAGTTTGCGCAGAGCGCTGGAGGCCTGGATATCCTTTTTTTGGAGAATCGGATACCAAAACTCGGCGAAGTACGTGGGAAGGTGGTTCTACTTAGTCGATTCGGTGGAGACGGTGCTGAGTGGGAAAATGGATTAGAGGGTCTCGGGATACACCCCACGACATGGCCGGATAGCGAGAGAGACGGCTTCACGTGGGAGTGTAAAGACGTTCATGTCCGGACGCATGATTGGTATGTTACTCATTCTCAGTCTACCTGTATGTACTCAAGTTGATTCTGCCCAGGTATGCGATACCGTCTTTCCTGTACATACCAGAAAAAGTCTCGCTAGCGACCAAATTCCTTCAGCCCCCTTCAAATAATGACATTCAGCCAACGTTATCAATTGTATACACTTCCGCATCGTCTTTCCCATTTGCAGCACCGAAGACCATCGCTCAAGGTTTCGGATGGCCGAAATGGGGATTTGGCGTCGAAGGTGTGAATAGCCGGATGGGAAAGTGGATATTGGATGTCCTCAGTGGATCGATATCTACGATGGAATTTGCAAATAGAGATATGAAAGTCGAAGAAAAGGACGGTTCGAGCTTGGGAGATGGTGATTATGTGACGGAGCCGCGCTTACGCGGTTGGGTCCTGGTGGATTTTTATGACCAGCCTGAACATTCCTTGGTGGACTTGCTTGTCGAGTGTAATTTCAGAGGTCGACGACCGGGCGAGGAAGGGTGGTGACAATGGAAACATAGTTCAATTCGGACAGTATCTCAATCATGATGTGTCTTGTCATTGGTGAGACTAGGACTGAGCTGGTTAGCCTGTGCGATTCAGCATCTCCGATTTTGAGACCGTTGTATCTCCACTGACACACTGACCGTGTCTTGAGTGTCGGGGTTTACAGGATGTGGTCAGTATTTCGGGTATAAGGCTATCATTGACGTCGACTTGTCCTTACTACCCATCATGTCTATTGAACACTGCAATCGCAATGTATTGACTTGTAATTCAGTGATAAAACCAAGTTACCGGGAAGGCTAGCTTTGACCTAGGAAGGGTCGATCCAACTCCACGAAGTATTTGTGTCGGCACAATACCCATCTTGTGAAAGTAGTATGTTTCCAGATTGGTTGTTCTTTGATAATAACGTCTGAAATATACATATTAAACAGATGTTGCGCCATGAACATTGTGTCCGAGATGCTCTCTCGACTCCTGAGTCCCAAGTGGTGGACATTTCCGCTGCGCGGCTCCACGGGAGAAGAGAAATCGTAACATCCTCCACGCCATCTTAGCTACATACAAGAGCCATAAGCCCTAGAAGAAACCTCTATCTTCGACGGCTATAAGTACCAATGTCTGTAAATAAATGACAATTCGAGGCTGACCGGATTTGGATAAATCGAGAGCCGGAGAGACTATTCATGGACTATTCATGGACTTATGTTCTGGGTGTTCCCTGGGGGGTAAGTATGACCCTTTTCATGAAACGGGGGATGGTTTGCTCAAGACACCATGGTTTGTTGCTTACCGTTGAGCCCGGTGTGTTACCAGAGGAAATTGTAAGGAGAGCGAGAGAGGGATTGGTGGATGGCGTTATTTGTCTTGAGTACGTTAGTGTTGCACCGTATACACAAAAAAACGTCAACGCTTTCCGGAAGAGTATCTATCATGCTCGTTTCTTTCATATTATCTAACTCGACAAGTCCGAAAATATTGAATTTGCTCAGGCTTTCTCCAAGCTGTTCCCACTTTCTGTTGCGCGTTCAATAAGGGAGGAGAACCCCATCCCGAGAGACTTAAGACAGTCGGCTCGAGCAGCATGGATTGCTCCTTACCATAGAGCCTAGCGTTTTCCCCGGGGCCCGAGGTAGTTGCAAAGAGGGCTAGGGATGAATTGAAGGATGGTATCATATGCCAGAGCATATTAGTGCTTGATCATCAGAGCAACCTTAAATGGTAGAACTCAAACATTTCTGTCCAGGTGCCTCATGCTTCGACGTAACTTCTTGTTCACCACCGCAGCAGCTGGCAGATGCTCAACTAGAGGAAAGTTCCATGACGTTCAGCGGGCTGAGTGGTATGTATGAGGTTCATTTACGTGAAATTTCGACTGTTTCCTCACCGGTGACCTCCATACTAATCTAGTGTAAAATTTCTATTTACTTCTCGGAATATAATCTTTCAGAAGGAGAGCCATTCAGAGCCAGGGTTGAGCGATTCGGAATAACAAGCATATGAATAACGACCACAAATGATAGATACAATGGGATTCCGCTGTCACTTGAACTTTCCTTGAGTTGTATGCTCAACGAGCGATGAAGGACACTGAACTTTAAATTTCGATGCCACGGACGGAGACCAGTCCCATTTTTCACGTGACCGAAATACTCCGCGCTTACAGATACGCGTCCACCTGTAAGCCTGTAACAGTAAATTAAAAAAGGAAGGACGTGCTTACATAGTCTCACTGTCTTATATCTTCGGAAAAGTTTCATCAAATCTGGCGTTATCTTCTTTCCTTCCTCAAGCTACAAGGCTGTCCCGGTCTGTACAAGTTTCCACTCCAAGTACAAGATTACTTCAGGTAGTCAATAGTAGTCACTTCACGAACAAATGGCTGATTATAGTCAAGATTGCTCGGGCTTTCACCTCTTCATCATCAGTTACAATGCCTCCGATCTTCAACAGACCTACAACAGATAAGTACGATCTTGTGATCATTGGAGGAGGAAGTGGAGGAAGTGGTTTCTCAGTGAGTATCCAGTCAATCCATTCGTCAATCGTGCACTGAACAACGTTAATGTTTTTCAGCGCAGAGCTGCTTCGTATGGCAAGAAGGTTGCAGTAGTTGAAATGACAGCACATCTCGGAGGAACCTGTGTCAATGTCGGATGTGTGCCCAAGAAAGTATGTATTGCGCTTCGTTGAGGTGCTCGCCATGATTCTCATTCGAATATCTATGTTAGATCATGTGGCATGCAGCCGACTTGCGAGAGAGGCTCATGTATCATACCTCGGGGTACAAGATGCAAGGAATTCCGGAAGCACCTAAATTCGACTGGGCGTCCTTCAAGCCTCAACGTGATGCGTACATCCGGAAACTTAACGGAATATACCACAGCAACTTTGACAAAGAAGGCGTTGAATTTCATCAAGGCTACGGTCGTTTGAAATCCACCAAGGCTGTCGAAGTCACCCTTGCGGATGGTCAGACTTATACTCTTGAATCCGATAATATCTGTATCGCTACCGGCGGCCACCCAACCGTTCCTAGCGAAAAAGACATTCCCGGAGCAAGCTTAGGTATCACATCCGATGGCTTTTTTGAGCTTGAGGAGCAGCCGAAGCGTGTTGCAGTCGTTGGAGCAGGATATATCGCTGTCGAGCTTGCAGGCGTGTTCAACTCTCTCGGTTCAGAAACGCATTTGATCATTCGAGGAGAAACCGTTCTCCGTACATTCGATCCTACGCTACAACAAGTCCTCACACCTTGGATGGAGCACACTGGCATTAAAATTCAGAAATCGAGTAAAGTGGTCAGAGTTGAGGGTGAGAAGGGTAAGACTCTTACTGTCACCTTGGATAGTGGGAAGAAGATTGAGGTCGATTGTGTCCTTTGGGCTATCGGGCGTCAGGCCTTAACCCAGGATATGGGATTGGAGGAACATGGCGTGAAACTGGACGAGAAAGGCAACGTGGTTGTGGACGAGTATCAAAACTCATCCATCAAGGGAATAACAGCAATCGGTGATGTCCAAGGGAAAGCTTTACTTACCCCTGTGGCCATTGCCGCAGGCAGACGACTAGCAAACCGACTTTTCGGTCCCGAGAACTTCAAGAATGATAAACTCAGTTATGAGAACATCCCCACCGTCGTTTTCACGTATGTACAAGGTCTACATATTCGTTTTCACTCCGCTGATCTCACGTTCGTGCAGACATCCTACTATTGGGACTGTAGGCTTGACTGAGCCTGACGCTCGCAAAAAATACGGCGATGGCCAAGTTAAAATCTGTAAGACAGAATACTCTCACCTGATAATAATGCTGAGGCTGATCAATCCACAGACAAATCCTCTTTCCGTTCGCTGTATTTCTCAATGGTTGACGAGGAACATAAAGAGCCTTCGACTTACAAAGTTATCTGTGTTGGACCAGAGGAAAAGGTTGTCGGAATACACATTATTGGGATGGGGAGTGACGAAGCCATGCAAGGCTTCGGTGTCGCTGTCAAAATGGGAGGTATGTCCGCGGCTCAGACTTTCCAAATTGGTGTAACCTCAGCTTATCTTGTCTGTGTTCATCAGCAAATAAGCAAGATCTGGATGATACTGTTGCAATTCATCCCACTTCGGCTGAAGGTCTGTTTCATCTTCTCTTTCGTCTGTGATATTCCACTGATATCTGACAACTCTCAGAACTCGTCACCCTGCGGTAAATTAGTATATTTGGATCTTCCAATCTCTTAAGGGCATTATCGTTTCACTCAAGTGTTTGTGGCTTTTTGGTTAGAAGAACTGTATTCAACTGTATATTGACCATTGACGGAATTATTATGACCACAATTAAATTTCGCTCCCCGCCGATTGTTTCTGAGGACATGCTGATTCTATGCGCTTTTGACTGCCTTTTGCAGAATGACCACTTAGGAAGCATACATATCCCACGCCACTAACGCGCTATCTTGAAATTAATCCACCATCCTTATGTCCCGAGCACACGATCTACCCGTGAGCACTGACAAAATCCTACATTATGTATATAACTGATACGATTTGGGAACAGGTTCTAAAAGCTTCTATACATGACATCAAATACTTCAGTGCTCTGTTGCGAGGTGTAAATTTCGCCAATGTTAGCGTCTGTTCCTGCAGCCCTGCAAATTCGCATGACCCTTCATCCCTAATAATACCTTGTATATCACCGTAAGAGAGCTACTGTGACTGTCACGGAGAAAGGCCTGCTTGTTGTAGTTGAAGAGTCTCGGACACTTCTAGGTGAGGTTGCATTTCGCTTGGGTCTCAACAAACTCTGAAAATAGACTTACAGGAACCGCATACATCTTCTCGGACGTGTTCGACGAATTCATTTATCACGCAGAATCCGAAAATCAAGCATCACAACAGGGACAAACCACAGATCAAGAAATCTTCTCCGCCTTCGAAATCCCTCTCAACAATTTTCTCGAGCTTTTGAACATTTTTGGAACAGCGGGCGGATCGACTTCTAGTAGAACTGGAAGATACAAGGCATGGAAAAAGTCTGGCGACGAATCGGATGAACACGAGAGTGAAGGAGGTGAGGGTGAAGGTGACCGTGAAGGAGGTAACACAAACAAGAAAAAGGCAGGACCACTCTTTGGTGGCGCCGAAAGGAAGACGGGAATGCGTTTAACTTACATAGGCCCAGGGTACCCATTGACCGTGATTGTGTGGGTATCCGTGCTTCGTTCAGTGATATATGCTCAACTACAAACAGTGCAGAAGATGCCTCAGGTCCAACTACAACTTGCGAGATAGCTACTTTTGATGCAGAGGATCACCTCGAACTACCTTTTGACTCGGAACAGATGTAGGACCTGATTTGTCTTATGAGCTTGTACTAACGTCGTTGCGAAAGGGCGTTGAAGATAATTCTCAAGGTAATGCTACCCTTTCTCGATGATCGTCAAGGAGCGTTACTTACTATTGAACATAAGTCATCCTGGCTTCGAGATGCTTTATCCGAACTCGATCCTTCATGTGATAAATTAACATTCATCGGAAATCCTTCAGAAGCCCTAGACACTGGTGCCCAAACAGCAAGACAGCGGCAAAGGGCCCGTTTGCAGGCTACACCAAATTTCCGCATTGAAGCTACAGGGACTTTTGGTAACACTGAGGTATGTGTTCAGTCTCTCGTTTTGTGTTCGCGCAAACGTTAATCTGTATCTAGATGGATTATCCCAATGATCGAGACGTGCTAGAGTCTTTTGAATGCCTAGCTCCCGTAAGCTTCAGGTCCGTCAACGAACCGCTTTGGTGTTCCATTTTTTCTTGATTGCTTCTGTTCAATCAGCTATCGTTTCTCTCATATTACTCGCACTATGCGTGCTATGCAGACATCAGTCAAAACCTCGCTACGAATTGACAACGAAGGTCTACTCAGTCTACAGTTTCTCATGCCTTCCTCAGCCCCGCGAATGAATTCAGGTGGAGGAACCTCGAATTTCATTGAGTTTCGTGTAAGCTCATTCTTGCCCTGTCTTTGCGGGATAACTTATTTCTTGCCGGAACTCAGTGTTTAGCGTTAGAAGAAGATGCTTAATGTCCACAACTACTGTAATAATGTGCTGTATTTCGAGCTGTAATAATGAGTTGTGGCAAACACGTGGGATGCGCCTCCCCTTTGACATCGGAACGAGCGCTGTACAGCGAGTTACTTCCTTCAACCCATTCAAATGTCTTTTCTCTCTCCTGTGGCCGCCATTTTCAGCTATGCGCTAGAACCGATAGCGCCCTTCACTTGGTTCGGTCTTCGTATAAGCACGCTCGATGTTGCTGCCGCCTTTCGTCTCTGCCTTGTCCTGCGCCAGATCAGGGAGGATCTGTACAGAAAGCATGTCAAGAGCCATGGGAGTACAACGATAGAGGCAAGGTCTTTTGTTAGAAGCGCATCTACAGCGCTGACAGTAGTTTTTGGTGGAGAAGCCCTCGCTTGTGAGCATATGTTTTATTGCTGGAATTCCAGTTGGTGAATGACCTCGTTAGGCCCATATCTCATGGTACCACCTTCATTCATGGTTTCTGGCATCGTGCCAATATTTTACACCGTCATCCAAGGAATCGTTGACACGGTACCTGCTGTGCCAGAAATGTTTTTCGCAATGGAGCTCCCATTGTCAATATTCGATGGATTTTCTCGTGCATTCTTACTCTGCGATCTCATACCACCTATGGTGACAGCAAACTCATCTTCTGCAATCTCCACGTCACCTTGGACACTTCTTGTAACCTCTCTGGTGCGGTATACTCGTTTCACGAACGAATTCTCAAAGTGCTAACTATCTCAACCAGGTGACAGCAAACGGTGGTTTCTTTCTCACGAACTTGTTGTCATTCATGAACCCTACGCCTCTTGCACTTCAAACACCGCCAGAACTTCAAGCCTATGGGTGGACCACTGCCGATCTGTGGTGTGCGCCACTCGTTACTGGGGTTTATGCTCTTCTCACACATGCGCAACCTTTTTGGGCTGAATCTCATGCTCTATTGATTGAACTGCTTGGTATGGGTGTGCAAGGGAAGCCTGTGGAACCCCTCGATTCTGAAACGGCTAGAGCATTTTGTGCATTCTTACTCGCTTGTATATTCTCCGGGCGCACGGTGAAGAACTTCGACTACTTCAATCGTCCAGTGGGGATCATCAAGAATAAAGTGACGAAAGGTATTCAAGCTTCGTTTATTTCTTTCTAATGTTGCTGACCGGTTTTGGATAGAGCCGAAATTGAAGACTCAATGATCATGATTGCGTGTTTGTATAGATTCAGACAAAGTATCAGTCCGACGGGGATATCATGAATTTCTGCTACAGGCTTGTTTTTTTACTCTTCCTCGAATTTTATTCAAGACGACCACAGGAATTGGAATGTTGTCCCTTTGTATCTACATGAACGATTTCAGTAATTATATGCAATAGAAGCAGAATCTATTACCCCAAGTTTGAACGACCCGGATCGACGAAAGTTCTACTCGGGAATTGAATTTAGAGACTCGCACTCTAGCAAATGGAACATTTATTACATGTAGCCCCGGTCATCCTTCACACCCAAAGTTCTCTCAAAATACTCAAAGAAAGTTTTGCTGTAGCGCGCGCATGAGTTTGAATCAAGGTTACCAAGACTTATCTGAACATATTTCAGCGGCTGCGAATAGTCAGATGTTGATGGTATACTTACTATTGTGCATTGAAACGCAGGATCAAGGGTTCCTTGGAAAGTCATAGGCTGCGTCGAAACTGTGATGTTGATGTATTTCTCTGGTTTTCCAAGCGTTTCTGCTGCTGTCTGGACAGTAGTTTGGTACTAACATCAGATAAATGTACGACTTCGATAGACCTTCGATAACTCTAGCATGTATTTGTTGACGTCTGGAAGGGAAACGTTCGTCTTTAGATCGAGAGTAGGCATGGTGGATGAACGAATGAGAGTTTAATTTTGGTTATCGCCATGACCATCTGACGGAACGGTTCGCTTCATTGTGGGAGGCCGATATCCCCATATTGTAATCATGCCTCAGCAGTAACAGCAATACGAGGTCAGGATGGACAGTAAGTTGAGGCATGTCTTGAAGGAAGAGAACCATTGATATATAGGGATCGAACTGTAATTCTGAAGCTATAACAATAAATGACAAAGCTTTGAATAGCGGTAAGCTCACTAGCGTGCAATGAGTCTATACTGACTACAATGATACATAACAAGAATAATGACTACAGGAGAGATAGTTCTGGTGCCTGAGAATGAAGTCAGCTGGATCATTCGTCCTTCAAAAGTGCAACGACGTACGAGTCCCCGAGTTTCGAAGGCAAGCCAATCACCAGTCCCAGTTGGCAATAAACCCATGGAACGGCACTTCCATAGTCCAACACCTAGCGTCAACAAGTTGCAAG
This sequence comes from Lentinula boryana, assembly GCA_027886635.1. Lineage (NCBI taxonomy): Eukaryota > Fungi > Basidiomycota > Agaricomycetes > Agaricales > Omphalotaceae > Lentinula > Lentinula boryana. The sequence goes on from MU790554.1 coordinate 21,579, forward strand.
CAAAGTACGCCAGTTTTTGGAGGGTTAAAGTAGATAAGGATTTGGGACTCTTGGAAGCGGATGGAGCAAAGGAAGCAAAGGCTAAGAAAGGTCATGTTATATCACTCGTTCAAATGCAACTCAAACACAAGGAACGCACCTTCATTCATACTAGCAATATTCTTGAATGGAGAGGAAAGTAGCATGAATATGATTCCCATGCTGAAAATTTGAACCCCACTTCCGGACATGTAAAGCATGAAGAACTGCATAGGTAATGATTTAGCAGGTGAGATAGCCAAGTCCCAGGCGCGCTTGTCCTTTAATTGGTCATAGGCTTCAGGAGTTGGACTTGATGCCGCAATAGCCTTGGAATTTCCCTTTGTCTATATCACACGCGTTTTCAGCAAGACAAATAATGTATTTAGGCATTAGGCAACGTACAGATGAGATAGCTTTTGAGAAACCAGGTGGAGGAGGTAAGTTTTTCCATCTTCAGAGGCGCGTCATTATTATAGAATGATCAGAAGCTGAAAGCTGTCTACCTCGATGTTGATTCCAAAGATGAATATTCCAAAGAGCTCGACATGGCTGTCACGGTCCACAGTGTACCACGTGAATTTTTCACACGGGTCGGGTAATCGCGCACTCTTCTGTCAAAGTAGCCATCAACAGCAAGCTTCAGGAGCTCAAACCAAGGCGTGTGTTGTCTTGACACAACGGGAAGACTCATGGTGAAATTTAGCTAAGCCTAACAGGCTGACATTTGTGGCGAAAAGCATATTCGGAGTGGTGTAGACAAAGAGAGCTGTTGAAATCCACCAACATAGTAGCAGGCCCCGGCCGCGGCGAGTCGAAACTGACCAGGATACAGTATGCAGATGTTTTCGTTCATGTTTACCCCACTCGTATTGATGAGGTCAATTTGTGTCGTCGTCACTAGCGCTAACTGCTATAAGTTATGTGTTTTTCCGGGATTTTTTGCGGTGAACTGGTTGGAATGATCTCGTCTTAAGTCTGATGGTCTATGGACAGCGGAGTAACCACAGACCGCAGCCTGCCAATCCGATTGTGGCGCCTCCTGACCAACATACCTCTTGTTATCCAGTCTCCCAGGCTCATTCAAAGCTATATTAAGCATAGCAAAGGAAAGCACCCGCAATCCTTCATTAATCCTCTTGCGGGTCCGAGTGACCTATCTCCATATGCCACTACTGACGATACTGAAAGACCTCACAGAGCGGAAAGATGAAGTGCCTGAACATTGAACAAATATTTACGAGAAGCAACATTGATTCGAATTTCTAGCACGTCGCACGTACAGTCGAATACGATAGTTCGTAAAGCCCAGGGGTCGTACAGCCGCGGACCCTCAGGAAACTGGAAATCAGTCCACACAATCTACCGTGATCGATGAAGAACGATAGGTAAGTAGACCTGATGATTCTCAGGCGCATATGAGCATTAACTCTCGAGGCCTGATAGGCAGCTTCTAATGACATTGAGGGTTGATAAGAAAGTCTGGCATTCAACGATGGCCCAAGTAAACAATCATGATTACTCGCGGGTGCTGTAAGACAGCACCCATTGCAAGTTCGTTCTGACATATCGCGCAATATATCGAAGGCAGTAGTGGAACGTTATGCCGCACTGAAATGATTGATAATTGGCAACTGATTATACAAAAGTTAGGAGTCATCCCACCGATAATCCACAAAGCCTGCCATTCGGAGAACAGATCGCAGTCAAAAAGAAGAACCAAATGGGATCCAATTACACATGACCGAACTCCACTCAAAAATACCCCCAAATGACTATGACCGTCTAGTACGGAATTCAATACTAGAACTGAGGCTGAGGGGGAGGTACAGGTAGCTGCCCGGGATATTGTGGTACGGCGAAGCCAGGCGGCGGCGGCGGGGGAAACGATCCGTACATGGACATGCCTTGAGGTGGGGGCATAGGCGCCATCCCGGGCATCTGCATGGGCATGCTTGGTGGTGCCATCGGCATTTGCATTTGCATCGGCATCTGAGGCATGATCGTCTGTTGTGGAGTAAATCCAGGCGGTGGAGGAGGTTGAGCTAGTGCGCCGGCGAATTGACCTTGGTAAGGGCCTTGATAGCCAGCCATGGGTGGAGCGCCAAATGGCATTACTGCGGGTGGTGGACGGGCACTGACAGGTAACGCGTTATTTTTACGCGCCTGAGCTGCAAGCAACCGTTCGGCTTGAGTTCCATGACGTTCACCTTTCCCGTCTTTTTTGAATGCGTATTGAACGGTGATTGCTTTGTTCATTAAAAACTGGCCGTTCATGGATTCGACAGCTGCGTCTGATGCTTCAAAGTCGGTGTAGGAGACGAATCCATAACCTTTGGACGTCCCCATACCAGGATCTCGTGCAACCTAATCATGAATAAACAAATGTTGAGAGAAAAGGAGAACATTGACACAGACCTTGGCTGTAGTTGCGAGCATTCCAAAAGCACTGAATGTATCATATAGTAATCGCTCGTCTACATTTTCATCAAGATTGCCGATAAACAAGTTCGCTCCAACGTCTAGTTGTTTCTTGTCGGAGGAAGCCTACAATGAGGATGTCAAAACCGAAACATGGCTTGAAATGGAGATGAAGGGATAGGACAAGAGCGGCGGTCCTTACGCGGACTGAGCAAGTACGTTAAAAGACAACCTACCTTATTCACCCTGATTGGCTTCCCCCATAGCTTGATTTGATTCATTATTTTACAGGCATATTCAGCATCTTCTTCCGTCAAGAATTCACAGAATCCGTAGCCTTGATGGGCCATGGAGATACGATCTTTCGGTAGATGTACATTGACTGTAACAAAACTAAAAGCTCAATCAAATCGAGAGAAAAAAAACGATGCAATAAATAAGCGCACCAACTGGACCTGCCTGCAACATTAATTCCCAAATCAATGCGTCCGTACACCTCTCGTCAAGATTACCCTACAAAGATTTCAGTTGGGGCTAAAAAAAGTTGCGGATCAGTGAAAACGAACAAGATAAACAGTGGCCTCTTGATTACGGTCATCTTGAGGACGCGACATAATGTTGTTGAAGGTTGAAAGTACCTGTCACGGTCACGGAACGTCACAAACACTTTCTTACTTCCGACCGTGACCTACTGCAGTGACGGAGCCCTATCAGCTCAGCCTTCAAATGACTATTATCTATATCATCGTCTTTGGCACAGTGCGAATCCGGGATAATCGCTAACTTGCCTAACTTGACCTCCCTTATCTTACGAGAAACTACATCTGCTTACCATCTCCATGAAATTGTGAAAGGAGGTATTCCAATGTATACGACAGATCTCTCGAATTGAACTTCCGAAGGTACAGCTGATCCGTTCTTCTTCCACTTTGATTACGATTCATGCCTCGATGTATCTAGTTCAGTCGACGACATAGGATTAAATGGTGCCTAGAAATCGTTAACGCACCTACCTCGAAGTGTTATTGAGGTAATTTGTTTGTCTAACGTATAACACACCCTCGAAGAGAATCATGGGCCCGAATGTGAGGTTTGTTATGTTATCCGGCCGCTCACAAACCGCGATAATGTATTGTCATGTACCTCAGCGATACGCTGACTGAACAGCAACGCACGAATTCCGAAAGATACTGCCACTGGAAGATGAAACTTGACGGTATCTTTGGCGCTCTCTTGTTGATTCTAAGTATAAAGCTATCCTCGAAGATCGTTCTTTTGTCCCTCATCGGCTTCCACCCACTTCACTCAAGTGAACTTTTCGACCGGCCGAATCTTGAGCAATGATGTCCAAACAAGTGATTCTCCTGTTATTCACCGTGCTCCTCCTCGGCCTCTTTACCTCTGCTGCTCCAACGCCTGTAGAGAGGAAGGCACTCAAGCAGTTGAAGCTGAAGCGCGGTGACCCGGAACCCTTCATGAAGCGGGATGATGCTCCTAAACCTTCTGGCTACGTGTGAGTACTGCCCACTTAAACTTTTGAATTATCCTATCAACTATAAACTTCAAATTACAGAGCCAAGCGTGACGAAGCTTCCAGGTTTTTACATTTCTGAGATCAAGTATTCTTCAAACTCAGAATTATACAGGGTTGTCAAGAGGGATGAGCCTAGCGCTCCCAAACCATCCAAGTCGGATTTTTTCTCTTTCCTACGTCGACTATCTCTGAACGCATCTTGCAGATGGTACAAGAAGTGAAGGGCTTATCCTGCAATGGTATATACGCACGCCCTCGACCGGTGAGCATTCATCAGTAAGGAGTCGCGAGCAATTTTACAGTTAGTAGGCTTAGCGCACTTTTTGCTTCCAACCATCCGATAGAACATTCGCGAGCGGTTCACATGTTTTTTTCTACATATCCACTAAATCCTTGAAAATCTATATTTGAATTTTACCGAACGCTCTACATATGTGTAGGATCTCATCGTACAGGAATTAGAAATTCTAGTTGTTATTTCTCGAACTTGTGCTGAATGTATGTCAATGGTCATTGGCGGCATTTTTCTCAATGATTAGAACCATCTCATCCGTTACCTATTCACCACACATGTAACACAGAGTAACGAAAATAAACAAACTAAGATCAAGTTCCTATCCTTCAAGAAAATGTGAAAATAGGGGATGAGGATGTGTTGTTGAAGATAGGTGAGAAAGACTGGATTGGAAAAGAAGAAGATAATACGAGTCAAAGGATATATAGGAAGATCATGGCGTACTAAGAAATGTCATAAGGTGAACGTGAAAGTGAAGAAGAGCTCCAACCATCGCACGTAGAAATCTATTAAACGACGACACATTTGGTTCTCCTATGTTTCACAACTGGTGGTTCGAGTGCAGCGACAATAGCCTATGACGAACGAAGAAATGAGCCATGTAATCTCAATGATGAGAAGAAGTCGAGGATAGAAACATACCTCATCGAAGACGTTCTTCAAGCCCTTTTGCGTCAGCGCTGAGCATTCCACGTACTTCACAGCCCCAAGCTCCCGAGCGAGCCGTTCACCTTGCTCATTCATTACCGGCTTCTGTTTTTGCCTTGCAAGCTTCTCTATAACTTGACTGTCGTCCCGAAGATCGATTTGTGTCCCTACGATGAGGCAAGGAACGCCCGGACAGTGATGATGCACTTCAGGGAACCACTTCTCTTTGACGTTTTCAAACGAAGCCGGCGATGTTACACTGAAACAAACAAGGAATACGTCTGTCTGCGGATATGATAGAGGGCGAAGTCGATCGTAATCCTCCTGACCTGAGCTTGAAATAAGTCCAAACTGATCATGATGTGAAGAAAAATGGCGCACCGGCGGTATCGAATAAGCCCAATGTATACGGGTCCTCGCCAATCATGACCGTCACAGCATAGTTGTCGAAAACCTGGGGGAAGAAATGAATCGACATCGCTACAGATGATAGATAGAAAACGCACAGTCGGGACGTATTCACTGGGAAACTTGTTGGTAGTGTATGAAATTAACAAGCAAGTCTGCAAGGCGGAAGAATAAGCCACCAGGAAAAAAAACAAAATGGATAATGGCGCGCCTTGCCCACAGCACCATCTCCAACAACTACACATTTAATCGTCTGCATGTCTCCAAATGTGATCTAGTCCAGGAAGAGAAAAAGTAAATGATGGATAAAAAGAGTTCAAGAGCGATTTAAGAGCACAAGCATGGGCGTGGCAACCGACAAGCCTCGTGGCCATGACTTCTCGAGGTCGAGGATGGCAGTTCCGAGCTTCGGGGCAACGGCGAGAAAGCACTTACTTGTCAAAGTACAAGGAGATTGTACGGGAGTGTAAAAGAGAACCTGGAATCCTATGTGGCGAGGAGTCGAAATAGAAATAGATCGTCTTCGAGACAAGAGCGCTAGAGGCTTGAACTTCAAGTTGAAGAAGACCTGAGCTCGATGCAGGGCTCAGAATCGGCAGAAGCTACTGAGCAGACAGTTACTGGACGTACAGAGATGGGAGCGAGAAGCTAGATCAAGACTGGTGAATTCGTTCAGGAAAAGGAACTGTTGCAACCACAGATTCAATTGCAAATGCGTGACGGGGCGTGATGGGCGTCACATCGCATGGCGTTTCAGGGCTATCTTATCTGAGGCCTGAGCTAGGATGTAACGAATTTTTGATTATAAACTACTGCTGTACTGGTTCCTATGCTACCGGTTTGTCTTCAGACACAAGATATATGCAGTTCAAAGAGCCAAGATGATACTTTGAAAATGAAAGAAAAACCAGCACCTTCTCACGATACTTTTGGTTTTTTATTGGAGTCTTCAAGTGCGTGAGTGTCGGCGAAAATGTTGACAGCAGTTAGAGAAGACTGACCAGAATTCGCGTATGCAGGTTGCGACCACCAGCTCAATAGTCCGGTACTTGTCCCTGTCACTATGCATCCTCCATTGGGGGCGTCCAGGCTCTGTAAAAATACATCAGCAAATGGCACATACCCGTAAACAGAGGCATAACGAACCGTAGCGGCAGTGACCGCTTCATCTGGAAAAGAATCCGCCATCATACCTTGTCCATGATCTTCCTCGCCCAAAACATGGTCCAATCCATACACTAGCGTACCCTTCTTAGTGTCCCAAATGAGAGCACATCCTTTGATATCTCCAAACAACACGCCTTGACCTCGTGCAGTAAAACATGCAAAAGTGTGCAGCTGATGCGGACTGGATTCTGTGTCCTTATTTGCGTATGACTGCTCCAATTTGCCTCTTTTCTCTGCTTGTAAGCCTATTAGACGAGAGACGCCGTGGCAAGCTATCGTTGGAATGCTCATGAATTCAACTAGACTTCAACGCAATTGCCCAAATCCAAATGCTCACCTATCAATGCGTGTGTTTTCGCAGAGTTGACGTCAATCGAAAAGCTGGTAAGAGTATGAAAATCTATTGGCGAGCAGCATATCAAGAAAGGTCATACATCTTCGTCTTCAAAAATGCGCAAGCGCGTATGATACCGTTGGGAACTTCGCAAGCCCATCTAGGAGTAACCAAACAGCGTGAAAATTATAGCCGAACGCACCAAAAAAACAACTCACAATACACCATCGACTGTTCCCCCGAGAAGAGTCGAGCCACCCTCGATGAATGTCAAAGCCGTGACATTGGGTCGAAGAATGGGTTGTTGAGCTTGCCAAGAACCTGAATAGACAACCCAGTCAGCACATAAATTAGCCTGGCATGTGAGTATTCACCTGCACCCTTGGACCAAACCCAAAGCTTTACACCCACTGTGGGTAACGACACAGCTACTCTGTCTTTGAAATAAGCTAAACACATTCCACTGTCTATTTCCTGATAGTTGGGTCGAATACCAATGTCGACCATCTTAGCCCACGTCCAATGATTGAAACTCTGCTATGATAGTGAAAATCGGAGTGCTTAAGAATTCCGGACTAGGTGCGAACCGTTCTGTTCCAGCGACTTATCATACCGTCTTCTCCGAGCGAAATGATACCGCTATCGTCGTCCAGCCAAAGAACGCTGGCTACACGTGCGTTGTGGGAGAGACGAGCCATCTCCGTGCGTGTGTTGTTGTTCCAGATCCGAATGGTTTTATCAGCGCCTTGGTCGCTTCAGCTTAGTTAGAGCATTTATGTATGACTGAAATCAACTTACAGTTCAACGCCAAAAGTGTTCCATCCACAGTACCAGCAATACCTAGAATAGTGAGATCACCTTCGCCTCTCAAAAGTGTCGAGTGATTCGACTGGAGCGTCGGCCATCGAAATGTTCGTTTATGCTCCTGCATGCTGTCTAGAAACTCGTTAGCATTCGGAGAGGGCGCGCGCTCTCGTTTGACACCTCGCGATACAGCAACCACCAGAGGCTTTTGCGGTAGTGGATGAAAAGTCTGAGGGATAGAAGACAAGTCAACGGGAAATGTTCCTGATAAGGCTGGCAGTTTCACAGGGTTTATGGCGGTTGCGGCATTCCATGGAATGAATAAAGTTGGGGAATTGGTTCTGGTAGCGGAATCATTAGAGGGATTAGAAGTAATTGGACTCGGTTGTGCATGCGAAGGTGCGTTGAATCGGCCATTATCAATAGTCTGGGCGGATGGCAGAGAGGTTGGAGTAGGTGGCATAGGATCAAGAAGAGTTGAGGTAGGGGGCTGAGGAATGACGGGTGACCGCTGTGGCTCTAACAAGATATCGAAGGAATGACCATTCGTTTGATTCCTCTTAGGAGTCGCAAAATTCGGAGATTTTTTGGAGGAATCTAAAAGTGAAGGGAGGAAAGGCACAAAGGTTTCGTTAGCTGGATGCGGGTTAGGTGCTCTAGAACCTAAGGGAGATATATGTTCAAGAAGAGAACCTATATGATTGAGAACAAGAATAAGCTATTTCTCTGACCTTTTGCGCTGACGGTAGAAGAGGTAGTATCTATACTCGGTAAGCGTTTCCATTTGGTCTGAACCGGCGATGGAGGGTGTTTAGGTGAGTAGGGTGGCGGCGCGGGGGTAGGAGCTACTGGAGGTGAAGGAGAGGAATAAGCCACCAAATTGGACGTTTTGGGCATGGATTGTGGACAGAAAGGAGGAGGATGGGAATTCGCATCTGCCATCGCCTTAGCCATGGGCGTTCCTACCCCTACTACTACACGTTTTTTGGTTTGTATGCCAGCGAGGGTTTTGGATCCAACCGGAGCCGGAGCCAATGTGGGTGTGATTGGTCTAGAAGGTTTGATACCAAGGGGGTTGTTGTATGGACCTGAAGAAAGTACTGCCTGTGAGTTTCGATTCGGCACAGGCTCGTCAACTGGATTTCGAAGACTACGCGAAGCTCTCGAGGCATTGGACATAGGTTTGGCGTGTTCCAGCAAAACTTTGCTGCTGGAAGCGACAGCGTTTCGAGGCCCAGTCGGTATGCTTGCAGGCTGCAAGAGATCGGTGTTCCAGATTGTCTTGTGAGCTACAAATGAAATTACTACATAATTTCGCCAGGCGACACGAACCTTTGCTTCCTTGTTCTTAAAATCACCTGAGCTGCGAGGATTCTCCTTCAACAATGAGTCGTTCGTATGCTCTTCCTCTTGAACTAGCGGATTTGTACCCGCCTTGGAGTAAACTCAACATTCAAGATGGACTAGATAATGCTGAAAGACAAACCGGGGGTGGCGTACTTGTTGGTTCGACGTCGAAACTGGTCTGCAAAGACTTAATGAAACAGGCCGAAAGAAACCTCAAAGGGAATAGCATACCTTGGCGGCACCAGGGAAGTTTGGCGGAGAATTCTTGATAATTCCGAGTCCCTTTGCTTGCCCTGTGGTCGCGCGGCCGTCACCAGTAAATTCGGTCACGAAGCCCGCTGAGACAAATGGATTATATACAGATTTCCTATATACTCCTTTCAGAGCTTCCGAAGTATTATTATCGGTGGGGTAGGGAAGGATCGACTTAGTAGAAGGCGAGGATGATTTGGGATGTAGAGTTTGCGTTTGCAACGAGACAATGGAATGGTCAGGATTAACGACAGTAATAGTTTGAGAGGAGATAGCATTCGGAGATATTTGCATATCGTCGTCCTCATCGTCGTCCGGCAAAGCAGGTCTGTTATCAGGCGTTGAGAAGAACGGAGGTATACCCGATAACGGAAATGGGGATGACTTGGGCTGGGGAGTTCCTAGTAATGACGACGTTGAATCAGGATCATCAGGAGAGTCTAACTCCATAGGGGAAAGACTTCGGTCTTTAACTCTCGGCTACTTCTATCATTATTGAGTTTATGAAGAATGAATAAAGAAGCTCACAGTTGGTTGGATGGAGGTATCATTCGCTAAACATGGAGCTAACTCAGCTTGAACAAGTACGGAACGTGTCGGATGAAGAGTCTGTACAGAAGCAGATGCCGACGATGGGTTTGATTGAATGGAAACTGTTCGAGAAGGTGGTTGCGCTTGAACGTCAGTTGAGCAAGTGTTCGGAGTGGCCTGGATGCCAATGGATATCCGCGCAGTGGTTGATCCCTCTGGAGGCCATGATTGGATGTGAGCGAGAGAATCCGCGAAATTATACTACTTACTGTCTGGTTTCTTTACCCAAGCGCGTCTCATTTTGGGGGGAAGCGCATTTTTCGGTAGAGGTGGTATGTCGCCCTCTTGAACAGCCTTAAACCTCTCCTGCACGTCTGACTCTTCCGACGTCAGGGCAGTTCCACAGAGCAATACAGCATGATCTTTGAATCTGTCGTCTTCAATAGTCAAGAGGATCTCTTTGCCGGGAGTGATGGTAAATCGTTTTTGAGCAAAGATTTTGAATTGTACAAGAGAGGAGAGTTCTTCTCCTTCATCACTAGAGTCATCAGATGGTTCTACACGTCGCAACACTGCGTGAGGTTTCTGAGTTGATTTGCGCGGGCGAAAGCATAGTGAAGTTTTTACGCCGAGTATCTGGGATAGAAGACCCCCTTCACTGGGCGTAGAGAAGGAATCATCCATATAGGATGCACTAAATAGTCGTTAGTCCTCTGTGCTTTTTAAGCGCGGCGTATAAATATTTCGGGAAAAATAAGAGGAAGGTGGTTGTCGCAAGAGTTTTGAAGAGTTCAGTGAAAGTAAACTTCACAACGACGGACGGAAAGTTGCACGTGGCTATAGCGCCTGAGTAAGCGCCCGTAGAAGCGAGCACATTACGAGAAGCCGCTGACAGAAGATGATGCAATACTTAATCGGCGCAGACATACGTCTCCCCACCACCACCACCACCACCACCACCACCACCACCACACCACCACCACCACCACCACCACCACCACCACACCACTTCACACCTACATCTAACATTCTTGCTCATCCATCTGACCTTTACTTCTGCGATGCAGAGTGCATCGTTTGGGGCACGGCGAATCCCTCGCCATGCCTCCAGTATAATCACTGGCACTACAGCTAGATCCATACACATACCAGCATTTGCTCGTTTCACCTCTCCTACGTCTGGGGGTACTGCCAAACGGATATTCTCCGAGGCCCGTAACATTCTATCCCGCTTTGTAGGCCATCTTACCGCGCCAGGCATTTCAGCTCATTCGCCTGTCTCTTTCCAACAAACAGTCCAAAGATCAGCTGCAGGTCGTATGAGCAGCATTCAAGAAAGATTGTCGTTTTCAGCTAGACATGCTCTTTCACGCCCTTCGCAGCCGCTCTTCTTCCCCCGTGGTCCGACATTTACTCATCGTTCTGTCGCTCAAGTCGGATTCGGCACAGCCAGAAATTTCTCCTCAGGTCGTTCCGTCTTCCAAAACCTGGTAGAGAATGTCCCGCTCGCGGGTCGTGCTCTCTATGAGGCAGGTTGGGAGGTTCGTATGCAGAAGGAAAGGGTTGCGATGATGAAGTCCAAAGGTAAAAATGTCAAGGAAGAACGCAAAGAAATGCTGAAACCGAAAAATGTCTTCACATACAATTCTGACCCGGTTCCGGTATCCGAATCCGGTTCGGATATGGACCACTATTTTGCTACTGCGATTGGACCTTCAGTCACCACTTGCTTGCTTGTCCCTCTTACGCCTACGCCCACACATCGTGTCCCTCTTCCTTCTGACGTTCCTGACCATCCAACATTGCTTCCTCTTCCTACCCTGGCATCCATCCACAATTCACATGAGTTGCATTCATTGCGTGTTTCTGCACTCTTTTCCCGTTTGGATGCTGCGAATGTATGGGTAAAGGGCGTGTTGTGCTCTGCCTATTCCGAGCGCGGTAACGGGGAGGGCCTCTGCACCATTCTGAAAATTGAATTCGTTGGTTGGTCAATTGCCGAAGTTCGCGGCGTCATCGGTGAGAGCGGTTCTGGTTGGTGTACGCTGGAGGAGATCGTAACGAAGTCAGAGCAAGACGAGGAAGGAGACGCATTCTCAGATGTGTCTTCTCTTCTGTCTGACTATTCAGAACAGAGCTCTGGTTCGCATTTTGCTGTCGAGCCTGCGCAGTCTCTCCTCTTACCAACTTTGGACTTCTCCTTTGTTTCTCTTACCCCTCCCAACCACAATACCTCTTTGGAAGCTGAATCTGACCCTTGGGCGGATTCGTCTTCGGAAGACAGCTGGTTAGATCACAATCATTTCGGTTTCAGCTCCGATTTTGTCAGTAGGCTTGATACACACCAGTGGCAATCATCTTCTGGGGTTTCTGCCTAGCCGATTCATTGTTATGTTGTATTTTTGTGATGAATTTCCTTCTTTCTTTCCTGAATTCTAATTTTTGTACTGTTTTAAATCAATTCTGTCCTCTTGACTATCCGCTGTAATGTAAATAGTACATACACGTCCTCAGTGTTCATTCGACGGCAATCAGGGTCATAAGGTACATGCAGGCATTTCCGTCGCCCAGACCAGGCGCAGACAAATGCTGAGGATAAATCAGACTACCTCATGGAAGAATCTTTGCATATAATCAAAACACGCCAGAATGGCTATCGATATCCTACGGCACGACCTTTCATAAAAAAGTGATGTTCTGCATTCACGTGCAGCACTGAGCTGTCGGACGAAAGCCTTTAAAAAGATGCGATGGAACCGATAGTTTCTATCCAAAAACCATGATCTCCACACCAATATTGATAATACGGAATTTTGTGACCCTTTTTAGTAACAATCGTCCTTAATTACATCGGACTCGTCAGCAACGAACAGCCAATTTGACAATTTTGAAAACATGAAGCCAATCATGGCGCCTTATGGCACAGATTACTTTCAAGCGGAGCAAGGTCTTGGTTTACCCGTACGCTCTTTATGGGGCAAGTGAACGGCTAGAAAGAAGGAAAAACGCAACGAAGGCGATGACTTATGACACAGCTCTGCTATATTGGATTTGAATCCGTGGATAGTTGTATCATAACAAGCTAGTTCTTATTTCGTAGCTCCGTTGGCTTTGCGTCTGATCTCAGGTTCCAAGGGGAACCTCTGGTCGTCAGAATCAACAGAGTATAGCCGTTTCCAAACGGGCTGCAGTGGCGCAGGAGTTGGCCATGCCAGCTTATCGTTTCGTAGCCACAGACGGATGAGATGACGACTAGAGCGAGATGGTTTGTCAATCAAATGAAGCAAAAATCAGAACTAGTAGTAGAAGAACTCACACATGTTCGGGATCATCTCGGAAAGCATCCCTAGCATGCAGGAGTCCTAAGCTGTTGATATACTGGATATCGCCCTTTTGGAAGTTCAGCCCCAGCGAATACTTTTCTGCAAGGAAATGAACAGCATCCAAAGCCTCCGCCTGGGCTTCTGTTATAGGGGGGATATCAGGATTTCGACTTTGGTTGCCATATCCAGTGAAATGTCGGCGAGAGTATTGCATGATAATGTGCCCATCTTCATGATATAGCAAAGGACGAGTAGTGTAGCTCGGCTGTCCACCGAAGCTGAATTCACCGGGCACATGTAAATTCAGTCACCATGTTCATCAAATAACGGTAGACCTACGTGTCCAGAATCCAAGGTTCCGATAGTGTTTTGATCAAATCCGGCCTTGTCGCTGCAAGCTCGTTGTAAACGCGTGCACTACTGCTGATTCTAGACACGCCGCCTTCCGCTGCTGTAGCGAGTGCGATGAGTGCAATGAGATCCCCAACGTCAGTGTGGAACACCTGCTTGTCGGTTGTATATCTGTAACCATAGCCAGTAAGTAACGAACTGTATTGTCGGACACTCTACATACGCCGCATTGCCGATCCCGCCTTTTTCATGAGCATGGCTGAGGGTTAAATCTTTTATGTGGGCTAAGACTGCTCCAGTCCCATCTTGTTTTCCTCGAGCAGAGCCCACATGCGAGGATATTCCTGATTACAAAAGAAGGCTTCATATATTCTCTGCTGCGGTCAGAAGATCGAAAGGAAATCTTACCCGCGTAAATAATAGCTAAATCGCTCCTTGTGTAATTGTCAACTGGTATGGTCCTCAGAACGAAAAATCCTCGGCCGGAATAGAGCTCGTTTGCCAATGATTCCAGAATCTCACTCAAAGTTGGGAGGGGAAAAGTTTCTTTCGAAATATACCCCATCGGTTTATTCAGCGCTGCGATACAAGATTTACCATCTTTCACACCAACAGAGGTGGGCAAAAGTAACCGACCTTTAAAGTGAGCAAGACCGTCATCGATCTCTTGTAGTTGTGCAAGGGTCAGATGAAATACCCACTGATCCTCAGAGGTCCAATCTTTGCCTTCCCAAACGATAGGCCCTTCAACTTTGGAGGGAAACCCGGAGGGCAATCGAGACTTGAGAAGGCTTGGGTTTTCTGCTAATCTGCGTGCAGTGCGTTGTTGATACTTGGCTTCGTCTGGATGGTAGCAGATGTCAGGCTGGGCCACAGGTGCGATAGTTTCTGTCAGAGTGTAGGTCATGGTAAGAGAACGAGGGATTTAGTGGAAATTGAAATGGTGTCGAATAAATACTGTACCCGAAATCCGGAAATCGGAACAATCTGACAATAATGATTAAGATCACTTGTTAGTTTATGATGCAAACTACCAAAGCTACAAGTATCGGGAAAGTCAATTTTGGGAAACATTCTAGACTATCACTGCGGCACCGTGAAGGTACCAAAGAATTCCAGGAAGGCTGTGAACATGTCAAAAACCTCAACTTCAAAGAATCTCACGAAGTATGCATGGAGAGTGGTAACCAGTGAAAACGATGACCTCAACCGTCCAGCCATTCATTGAACTTGAATTAGAGGTACATCTGGGTTTTACTGTGCGAGCACGAAACAGACTCTCAAAAGGCCCAAAAGACAATTCAGTCTGATGAGAAAAAGATTCAGGTGAAGGGAAACCTCACAAGGCCAAACTCGGTGAATGAACACGATTTCCCCTTTGCTGGTCCTCGGCCGATGATCTTGGAAATAAGGCCTACAATCACAATGAACCCTGACTGGGTATTTGTAGATTGAGTTTACCATACAATCCGACATTACAATTATCTAGGCAACTAAAAAATGAGAACAGTGAATGTTATTACAAGAACGCACTAACACATTCATATTATCAAGTTGGTCCTGTACAGAGTTCGAGCCGAAATTGACCGCTCGATTGGTTTTTCGTCCGGAAAAAATGTGCCTGAACTATCTAATAAAATGAACGTGAATACTCCCAAGGACGCTATCGACGTACCTCACAGCCCGTTCAAACCATTTCCGCATCCACTTGCTCGGGCTCATCATACACTATGGGCTCAGATTTCTTCTCACCAGCTCTTTCCCGTGCCTTTCCCTGCCGCCGTCGTTTTGTATTGCGAGTGGGACCACCAGAAAATTCACCATCCCCGATCTTGAGAGTGACCTTGAGCGTGGACTTTCCTCTCGTTCGATATGTGATATCCTCATCCTCGTCATCCGGAAGGACCTCATCCTGTACCTCAACTGTCCCTGTGTGAATTTCTGTGTGAATTTCGTCTGGTGCAAAGGGGAGGATTGGTGGAAGCGCTAGCGAAAGTTGAAGGAGCAGTGGGATTGCTGCTCCCATTGCGCTGAGATGCAACGTCTTGTAGCTAATGGTAGGAGATGAACAGACGAGCACAAGTCACGAAGTGGAGCTTACCCATCCTTGATAATTATATTCTTACATCTTCGCATGTACGCTCCTAGCGAAGTCATACGCGTGATGCATATAAGATTTTTACCCTCTGTGTGGGCTGAGCGTGGACCGGAGGAAGACATGGAGGTTGGAACCAAGGGAAATGGTCGCGCCGAAGTAAGTTTACGGATGCGTGGCGTTGGCTTGACCCTTTCTGTCGATTCTGGTTGACGAGGTAGGACCTCCTTGACGTTGTTTTCTGGTAAGAGATTCGACGCGACATTGAGAGATACGTGACTGTCGGCAGAGCTCAACTTCAGCTTCTTGTATGCTACAGCAGTCGGCGATGAGTTACGGGGCCGTTTCTTTGTGTTCTTGGTGGTGCTCATCGTTAATCGTGACAGAGTAGCAATTATTGTAATTCAAAAATTAGAGCACGTGACCTGTACAGCAGACTTTTTTTCTCGTCGCCAAAGCCCTTTTGCGGGTTTTCAACTTCTGCACACTCCAAGGAAGTTTGTTGTTGCCCAGAATGAGTCAAGACGCTGCAGAGCAGAACATCCAAATGTGGAAGGTCAAGAAGCTCATTAAGAGCCTTGATTCCGCCAGAGGGTACGTCCTAAATCAGGATCACTGATTTAATATTCATCCCTTGTACACCACACAACAGAGCAGGAACGTCCATGATCAGTCTTATTATTCCTCCTAAGGTATTCTGATTTCTTTCGATGTATCCCAAAATCTAAGAATCGTGCCAGGATCAAATTTCCCGAGCTTCAGCCATGTTGACGCAAGAATACGGCACAGCGTCCAATATCAAGTCTCGAGTCAACCGTCTTTCGGTGCTTGCTGCTATCACTAGTACTCAACAGCGTCTCAAATTGTATAATCGAGTGCCGCCAAATGGTCTCGTGCTTTTTGTTGGAACAATTTTGACCGATGAAGGAAAAGAAAAAAAGGTGTCTTTCGATTTCGAGCCTCACAAACCCATCAATACGTACGTTTCTAAAGGATGTCACGAATCTATACTGATTCTAATTACAGCTCTCTCTACTTATGTGACAACAAATTTCACACTGAAGCCCTGTCCGAACTCTTAGAATCAGATTCACGTTTTGGTTTCATCGTTATGGACGGAAATGGAACCCTTTTCGGTATTCTCGCGGGGAATACCCGTGAAGTCATCCACAAGTTCACTGTAGATCTGCCCAAAAAACATGGTCGTGGTGGTCAGTCAGCTTTGCGTTTTTCTCGTCTTCGAGACGAAAAACGTCACAATTATGTTCGAAAAGTCGCCGAGCTCGCAGTCCAACATTATATCACGAACGATAAGGTCAATGTAACTGGACTGGTCCTGGCTGGTAGTGCGGATTTCAAAACCGAGCTTAGTCAAAGCGATATGTTCGATCCTCGATTGAGCGCCAAGGTGATCAAGGTTGTGGATGTTAGCTATGGTGGCGAGAATGGTTTCAATCAGGTATGTTGTTTATCACATTCTAATTCTTTGCTTCTCCTCACATCTTGACTGCAGGCAATTGAACTTGCGGCAGAGTCCCTTGCTAATGTCAAATTTGTGCAAGAAAAGCGACTCATACAGAAATACTTTGACGAAATCAGTCAGGATACCGGCAAATATTGCTTCGGCATCGATGACACTCTTAAGGCTCTGGAACTAGGTGCCGTAGAGACGTTGATCGTTTGGGAAAACCTTGATATCACTCGCTACACACTTCGGAATGCTGCTGGAGGTTCGTCTCTTTCCCTGATCTTTCAATCTTTCAACTGACACCTCCCCTCTTTAAGAGGAAATTGTCGTCTATGCTAACAAGGAGCAAGAGAAGGACCGAGAAAAATTCATTGACAGGTCCACTGGTCTGGAGATGGAGCAAGCCGACGAGCCGCAGTCTCTTCTGGAGTGGTTCGCCGAAAAATACAAAGATTTTGGTGCTAATCTCGAGTTTGTAACGAACCGCTCGCAGGAAGGTGCACAGTTCGTCAAAGGCTTTGGTGGGATCGGCGGTTTACTTCGATACAAGGTTGATTTCTCTAACCTCACGTCCATCGACGAGGAAGAAGAAGACGAGTTTTACTCTGACGACGAAGACATTTGACGGTATTGCCGGCTCTTAGGAGCCCCGTCAAACCAGGGTACACCAGGCGGGGCTGCGGGTAGGGGTCCGGAAGAGGTGATGATCCACGGCGAGATTTGTGCATTTGGCGATACGATCAAAACGTTCAGCACTTCTCGATTGCGCTCGGTACTCCTCGCTTGTGGCCGTACCGGACGTAGCGAGAATGCTTCAAAGTTGTGGGTTAGGCTCGCAGATCTTTTGTCTTCAGGTAAGGTCTTAGCTTTCGCCCACCTTTTTCCCAAAGCGTTCATGGTTCTCTCAGATTAACTTCGCACTCGTATGAGCTGCTGTATATTTGTCGTTTTGTTGTGTCTGTTGTAAATCTCGTGTACTGCTACATAGTAATTTAGGACGGGTTTTCGGCCTTAAACGTGGCGGCGCTGCGGCTACCGGAACATCCGCTTCTTTTCCCGCTAACATTGTTGATTGTCGTCGACATTCATGAGATGAAGGAAAAGGTCGATACATATCGTCCTAATGTTCTTGTATATAATACTGAAAGGAAGCGCAGAGCTCGTAGCATCCTCAGCTCACTGGTTTTGCTCACTGTAGCAACCACCTTCTCCTTGTTCTTCTCAAACTATCCATTCTTACGGGATTGGACTTTCCCTTTTGGCCATCAAGGAGTATTGGAAGAATGGAAAGATGATATCTGGCCCATTCGTGAACAGACTCCTTGGGATATATCAACTGACTTCCCTCATCCCCGCGTCTTGGAATACGAAGTCAACGAAGGAACATGGTTGCGTCTGGATGTGCATCCTACAAGTGGAGATATCGTATTTGACATGATTGGGGACTTGTACTGTATCGAAGGCCATAAAGCTTTACAAGGAACCGTCAACACAGCTCATCCAGTGACTTTGGGCGTTCCCTACGACTCCGACCCTCATTTCTCTCCCTCAAGCAACAGGCTGGTTTTCAGAAGTGATGCTGGGCTGGGAGTGGATAACATCTGGGTCATGGATTGGCTGGGATGCAAGCAAATGAGCCTTCGTCCCTCCGACACCGAACGTGCTGCTCCAGCTCTCCAATCAGCACTTCTTTCCAAAGCCGAAGATGAAAACTTGCTTCGTAGCGGCGTCCCAGAGACTGCAGAAAGGAAATACAATCGTCTACTCAGGGAAGGACGCGCTGGAGGTGCGTAATTGAACTATTTCTCCTTCTCTTTTACGCTGGCAGCTGGCTGATCCCTTTTTTAAAGCTTCTATGGTCACGAACGAGACCTATAGATACGTTACTGACGCACGCTTTAATCCTTCTGGCGAAAAGATCATTGCCACCAAGTGGTACACTTCAGAGCGCTCCCTGGGAGGCGGCGAAGGCTGGGAGTATACTGTTCCTTCCGTGGCTGCCAATAAACATCATGATATCAAAGCTGGTAGTGGCAAACGCGTCGTTGGTCGTACACTTCCTCGCGGGTGGACTATATCACAATACGGTGACCAGCAAGTTGGGCCAGAACAGTTCATTTGGAATGGCGAGGACAGCTTGATATATTCCAAGAATGTGCGAGATGAGTTTGAGTTCTCGTACAGTAAAGGTGAGACGTTGTTTTCATCCCCCGACATAATCTCACATTTTGACTCTTAGACGTGCATCAAGGAATCTATGCTCTGTTTTCATTCAATATAACGACTGGGAAAGTGGACACGCTCGTGGACGCTTCGCCAGGAGGTGCTTCGCGTCCCGAGCTATCACACGATCGTCGTACTTTAGCTTTCGTACGACGTGTTCGGGACCATGAAGTTCTCGTTTTGAAGTAAGTCTTCTTGTATAGGCTTGAAGTTCGTCCTCAAATCGACTACCTGTAGAGACCTCGAAACAGGTTCTTTGAGCTACGCCTGGGACGGTTTAACTTTCGACCTCTCAACTATCTCTGCTCCCATGGGCACCTATCCTTCGTTCTCCTTCACTCCAAACTCCGAAGGAATAATTATTTGGGCAGCAGGCAAGATTCATCATATACCATTGGCTTTTAACAATCAAAGAGAGAGAGTACGATCCGGTCCGGTCAGCAAAATTGAGTTTGTTGCTCATATTGAGAAACATATCGCCGAAACGCTCTGGGAAGAGAAAGTAGTTGACCTTGTGGGTATTGAGACTCAAGAAAGTCAACGAGTCCATGCGATTCGTGATCTGCGGGCGGATGAGACCGGGAATAAAGTTGTGTTTAGAGCAGGCAACATTCCAGTCGTCCAAGTTGTAGGCAAGAGTGACTATACTAAAGTCCCAACTCTTCATTACGATGACGGACAGACTCCGTACTATTCACCCTCTTTCATTCCTGGGACTGACGGAAACCTCATTATCATGTCAAGGTGGTCTGACCTCCATTTTACCTCATTTGAGGTATCAGATCTCTCCAAAGGAATATCGTACGAGGTTGAAGGACTCCCTTTGGGAAGATATCGGAGTGCTGCTATGTGTAGATGCAAGGGCTGGAAAAGGACGATTGCGTTCCTCAAAACAGGCGGTGACTATCTGACTGGGAATGTTATTGCCACTGCCGGTACGGGTCTTTACTTAGGAGACATAAATCTCGAGCCTTCTCCCTCGCAGAAGCTCCTTATCAGTAATCTGCGGCTCGTACCATCGGACATAGATCCACAAAGTGCGAAGTTGGAGTTCGTGGACAAGAACCAGAAACTTTTGGTACAACAATCTGACCGGGCATTCATTGTTGACCTTGTAGGTGGGCCGGTTGACATTGAGGGTAAACCCCCGCATTACACTATGGCAGCAGGCAAAATGTCTACTGAAATTGCCGTTGCACCTCGTCCACGTTCAGCTCTTCAGAAGCTTCTTTACGGAGGAGAAGGTCAATTCGCCGTCGAGTATGTCGCATTCGTAGATTTTTTCCATGTTTACGTTGCAGCCGGAAAGAGTTTCAAACAAGGGGAGGACGTTTGGTCCAAACCTGGGAATTCTACAGCAGGCCTTGCTAGACTCAGCTTGGATGGTGGTCATGATATTGCTTGGAGTTCTGACGGGAAGAAATTGTTCTGGTTTCTTGGTGAGGCGTTGCTTCCATTTTGTCGTTCACTTATTTACGGAAAAAATGACAGGACCGTATTTGCATTCTTTGGAGATCAGTAAACTTGGAAAATGCTCTTCCGCGATCAAGCACGATTCTAACACTTTTGGGATCTCTTGCGTCAAAAGTCTGGTCCAATACCAGGAAATTGTAGTAGAACACCCGACTGACATCGCGCGCCTGAAGGAACAGACTCAGGCGTTGTCTTCGAGTGTGAACTCTGATATCCTGATCGTGTTCAACGCCACTGTGGTGACAATGGAAACTGGAAGTCTAGATAAAGATTTGTTACATGACGCGGTACTCGTCATCCGAGATGGTGTCATTGAAGCAGTTTTCTCAGCGACCGGGAATAGATTTGTTGCCCCGGAAGGCGCCACCTTGATCAATGCTAATAGAGGTAGATTTCGTCTGCTCGCTCTGTTTTAATAATGCTGAGTGAATTCGTAGGTTTCGTGATCCCTGGCTTTATCGACGCACATGCGCATTGGAATGGATTTAGTAATCCTCATCCAGCCAAATCTTGGGAAATGCAGGCTTTCCTTGCATACGGAATTACTACCATGCATAAGTGGGTTATCAAATACTGATTGTGAAAATCTGGGCTCACTTGCATCTGCCAATCAGTCCCAGCTCGGACAATGTTGACGGTTTTGTTGAGCGCAGCCGTTTGGAAAGTGGACAGTTTTTAGGACCACGAATTCTCCATACTGGCGACGTTATTTATGGCGCAGGTGCACCTGGAATTCATGCCGATGTCGTTGACATGAATGATGCCTACTCTGCCCTGATCAGAATCAAAGCTGAAGGAGGACCTATCAGTACCTCCTACAAAAATTACAACTTGCCAATTCGGTGAGTGACGTTTGAGTCCCAGGCTAATCGTTGATTGAGAGTGGAAGCTCATGAAATGAGGTAGCGCTACGAGGCAGAGACTTTTGCTTGCTGCACGCAATTTGAGCATGCTCTGTGTCCCCGAAGGAGGAATGAACTACGATTGGGATCTCGCATACATCATGGATGGTTGGTGTTTTTTGACATTTCGATTGTGTCAATCCTGCTAAATATGAAACACTTAGGGATGACTACTCTTGAACACTCGCTTCCCGTTCCTACACAGTACGACGATGTCTTGACATTATTCGCACTAAGCGGTACCGCCAACACACCGACTCATCTTGTCAATTATGGTGGCACATTTGGAGAACAATTTATCTGGGCGGCAGAAGATATCCCTAATAATTCCAAGCTCCGTCGGTTCTCTCGGCATGATGTTTTGGAAGGCCTCACAGAGTCCACTGCAAGACCCAAGCTATGTACGTCCCCAATCTTAAGATGATATCAGAAATATAGCTCTCATCTTCACTGCCCAGCATACCAATTATTCAATACATCTGCTTCCAACGCAAAGATGGTGCCGCTGGGCTTGAAGACGCTTATCGGCGCCCACGGAGAGTTTCCATTAGGCTTGAATTATCACTACGAGATATTCTTCACCCAGCAAGGTGGTCTAAGCAATTACGAGGTTTGTATTTATCGATATTCTTCGTAATGACTACTCATTTGACTACTCATTGAGGCTCTTCAAGCGGCGACATCCTGGGCTGCGAAAGTGTTCGGCATTTTCGACTCGCTCGGCTCCTTGACGCCAGGAAAGCTGGCAGACTTTTTGATATATCCTCCTGGAGTTGATCTCCTGAATGGGTCGATAAAGGAGACATTGCAGTTGAAATATGTAGCAAGAGGTGGCCGAGTTTGGGTTGCGGAGACTCTGGAAGAATTTTTCCCTCGCAAAGGCAAAGATGCTCAGCAAATGCCCCCATACAATCCTTGAAGAAACAAAGCCAGAGTTCGTTCGGTTACTACATAGTATCAAAGATTACAATGGTTGACGGCAAAATGATGGATTAGCGTCAATTATTCTACATGTCCTCGAAATCCTCCGTTTCCAATATTTCAGTCAAGGTGACCACCGGAAGCTCGCTAGCAGTCTCGATATCTCTTGGGCGTGCTCCGTGCGTTGAGCAGCTTCCTTTGAATATCAAAAAGAGAACGCGGCTACAGAATACAGACAGTATAACGCGCTGAGGTCTGAGGAAAACAAAGATGAACTTGACTGAGCATCAACCTCTGAGGTGAAAACCCACGCTTCGAGCCATGGGCCAAACGCCTGTATGGTAGAAGTACGTGGCGTGAGGAACAAAACCTTACGAAATTGGAAGAGTATCACTCACCGGTGCTATTCGATAAGAGACAATATTTGCGCATGATAATACTAGAAACGCAACGATTAACTCACAGCGATCCTCATCTTTGACTGTACGCACCAAGGAGATAAAAATAGAACACGATTCCTGCAACAAAATGAATTCAGGTATTATTAGTAGGGTAAGGAGTTGCCTCACCATCTTTGTATAGCTTGGTGACCCAAGGGGATCGCGTTTGTCGTACTATTTGTGAATGCCATTCAATACATATCAGTCAGTATAAACACAAATCAACCCCGCAATACTTAAGCCTTCAACTCACAATGTTGACACGCTTGAACAGCGGTGAGTACCGCAAGCACTGTAAAATTAGCATTCTATGATTATTCGCAATAAAAAATCGAGGGGGTGAACATACATGTTTCGTATGCTGTCAAAAGACAAAAGGCAACGAAGATAACATTCCTTGTGGCGGTAATGCGACATCCGTGGAGGGCTACAACTGCAAGGACCCATCAGCTCGAGAGATCACGAATAAAAATCGAATTCCTACAATGCTCTGAAATCACTTCCAGCTTGGTGAGAACGATTGCTGTAATAAGAAAACCCTGGGGAAAGCAATTTCAATACATGTACGAAGCGAGGTAGGGCGACGGAAAATCTACTGCATACCATTGTCAAGAGAATTAACAAAACCAGAATTGACCTCCTGCGTCCCCATAGAGCATATGTCCGCAGCATGAGAATCACTATGTCTAACAGTAAGCCTTGGATTGTTCGACGACGTAGATGCAGTTTTACGTTCAGAGTGTAAAATACCCTAGCGCATACATTAGAAAGGTACAAAGTCTCGGACATGGACTTACGACAAACATGAGCCCTGAAAAATGATACGAAAACTCAAGTTTTTTTAAGTAAATGGACATTTTATGACGCCTACAAGATACTGCGCGCGTTTGAATTGCACATTGCTAGAGATGGGTTCATAGATGAAAGCATGTTGAATAGAAGATTGTGGCATACTTCAGCAGAAATGTTAGAATTGAAATTCACTGGTGCTATACATTAACGGCGTTCTGCTGGTAGATGAGTAGATAGAGGACGTACTGTTGATGCTGAGAAATGTGTCGAAGAAAGGAAGATAGCGATTCACAAGAAACATCATCGAAGCCAGGCCAAAAGGATTAGACCATAAAAGCTCGATCTGGGAGTCTGAGTGAGCTATGCCATTGCTTTTGTTTATATTGAACAAATGCGTGCCTCTTGGTCGAGGGTGCAAATGTAATCATAGACCTGTGTTAAGATTCAACGAATTATCAGGTAGGGCGCAAAGGGAGAGTTGTTGAACCATCTACCAGGAGAGTCGCGCTTCCTGCAGCACCACTACGAACCAATACTACACCGAAATCGGAAAGGTACCCTGTACTTGTAGAGATCGAGGACAGCATGAGCAATTTCGACAATCTGCGTCAACAGGGATATATTTAGAGCGGAGTGGAGGGAGAAGGAGAAAATGGTTTAGGTTATGATTTTGAGCAATATTTCAAGGACTTCATCTCAATAGAGTGGATAACAATACATACATATGCGTCTGGTCGCACTGACCATTCAACGGTGGTTATATCTGGTTACATCGGTGAGAGTCAGTAGAGTCATTCCACAGCAGATTCACAACACATCAATATACATTACAGTCTACGTTGACCCTGAAAGCTAATATATCAGCACTTCTCTACAACCATGAGCTCTTCGAAACACTAGCACTGCTAGCCAAAACTAATCACCATTCCTAGTGCGCTAATCTGGGTTTGCGAGCGCTAGCCTGGCTATTTTATGAGGTGTGACGCAGAAAATCTAAAGATTCGTTGCGAGCACCGTCATACAAGGAGACGCGAGAGGTAGCTATTGAATTCCAGTTCGGTCAAACGAGTGCCAGGAACTCGAAGAAATTAATGGCGAGTACAAGGAGTACAGTATGGAAGGCGTGGGAGCTTATCAGTTGAATTGATATTGATAAGCTTCCGTCTGCTTCCGCTTCCCCATTTCGCTTTCTTCTCTCTTCTCTCGCGACCCCTTCCGGCACAGCCCGATACTTGCTGCAATCACTCCGTATCTAATGGCTTCCTAACTGAGAGAACTATCTTTCGCTGGGCATAGGAAATAGTCCGATCGTACTCTATTGGTTTCAATGAACACAGCCGGGGATCCAAATTAATTGCCAAGATTGATGTTTACATCAATCAGCTAACAGCGGCTTGGCTGCGACATTAGCGAGTATATAAGGAGCTGGATATGACCGATGCGAAATATATCATCCTTGCTGGTCGAGTATGAGCGCTACATCCACTGTTCTTGTGCAACGAGTGAACTCCTTGTCGCGGGCCGCGAGGGGCAGCTCTGTAGGTCCTAGTCGAGTAAGGCAGCAATGTCGGTGGGCTTTCTTTCTTTGCAGCTGGACTCTGGGCTAACTGTGACGACCAGCATTCCATGAGTCTCGAGCGACTCAAGCAATAATGATGCCCGCTTTGTCCCCATTCATGACTGAGGGTACGATAACCAAATGGCTGAAGAAGGAGGGTGAAGCATTCTCTGCTGGCGATATTCTGTTACAAATCGTAAGCCCGAACGCTCTGAGATTTTTGAAATCTATTCAATTTAGAGCCAGGAATCCGATAATTATGCCACATTGGACGTGCAAGCAGAAATGCCAGGCGTACTAGGAAAGATATTGGTATTGTCTGCTTTTGTTAATTTTCACGAACACACGTCTGACTGGTTATTACTCGGTTCATTCAGATTCCGGATGGCACTTCGAACGTGCCAGTTGAGCAGGTTCTGGCTGTCGTAAGTCGAGATGCCCAGGAACTTGTGCGACTGAGGCCGCCTCCTCCACGTTTGCGACCCATCCCTCCGCCGCTTCCACGTCTTGATGTCCCCCCGACGCCAATCCGGGCCTCACGTAGCCCTTATCCGGAAATCCCTACGCCCATTTCAGCTACCTCATTCTATCAGATTCCGTCTCCCAGTCTGCCACCAGGGAGTCCGACGAGCACTCTGGCTTTGCGTCGGCCGTCGCTGCATCACCATCACCCTCTCTCCACTGCATCTCGAATGGAACTATCGCAGAGTAATGCAACTTTATTGCATTCTGCTACCCATAGGTCGCCCTCAGGGTACGAGTCTCCCACAGCGACGGGAGACCTGTTCATACATTCCAATGGGTATCAGAGCGGTGATGCGTCTGTGCGAGGAATGATAATAGATCATCATCAAACCTCTTGCCGAAGTGCAGGATTGTGCGAATCCGAGTCGACTGTTGGATGTGAAGCGTCTCATTCGCGGACGGTCGAAGGTCAGGTAGAGGTTGCCGGACTGGATTTGAGGAGGAAAATTCTGGCGAGCTTTTCAAAAGGGCCGGTTGAGAATAATAGTGCTTCGGAGTACTTTAATGGCATTATTTAGATAAATGGAAGGTAGCTAACTAGACTGTACTATGAAGAAGTCGCTCAGCGTAATACAAGAATTTTAAGGATATGGAGGGGCATTACTATTTGTTGTGCAAGTCGTTGCTATTTTTATCTGCTAATTTTAGGGATGGGACCTGGACTGCGCAATTGGGACATATAAAATATAAAATCACGGAAAGGCGTAGTTCGAATGATTTTTGTCCCCCCTGATTCCTTTCCCTCAACTCGATGTGCAGATTCGAAGCATTATGTTCTCGTTGGATTCTACTGATCTAGTTTTCTGGAAGTTTCAAACCGTTCAGCTCCGAATAATTCCATTGTGCAATGCTCGGCTCCAATTTCTGATGACAGACTCCAACCTGACAACGTAAAATTTCAAGAAAAAGGATATCAAGGAAAATCTAGTTCTCGAAAAGTTTCTGGTCATCCTGCTCTCAAAGATATACAGACTTTCGAGTTCTCAAAGACTCAAAACTTGGACGACTAAAGTCGGCGAGGGTGCACGTAAAATGCGGAGAACTTATTCTCTTGGCGAACTCACCGCTTGACAAAATTCCTCCTGTGTGACGTGTGACAATTGTCGTCTTGGCACTTGGCAGTTGTAGAAATTCAGAATCTCGCCAAAAATCAACGCTCTTCCATACCACGACGTTCTTCCAGCTCTTCAGCAACACCGACGCTCTTTTACTTCGTTGACCTTAAGCAATGTTAAAACTCGCTTATTCTTCACTTGTGGCTGCTGCTGCAGTCTCCTACGTTTCTGCTCAGTCCTTCGTTTCTGACCCTCTCGTCGACAAGACTGTGCCATATACCGCTATTGTTGGTTTCTTTTCGCTGCATCTTTCTTACTCTTAACGCCTTTCTCCAGCCTTACCAAGTCGATATTCACACCGATGGTCGTGGTCCTCAGTCGGGTTACAATATTTGCAACTCCACCACTGAGAATCAGGAATCCATGTGTCAAACTGGTTTCATCAATCACCTCGATGGTTAGTTAATTTTAACGCAGTCACGCTGAGTACCACAACATAATGCGTGTCGCTGTTACAGATTTCTGTCTCTTCGCACCACCTGAAGCCAACTCCACGATTGGTGATACTGAGGGTATCGAAGTCGCCTGGTGCACTAAGAAGGGCCGCGGCGCTCGCTTGATTCCTGAAGGTACACTACAGGGTGTGCAGCTCGTCCAGAGTCCTGGCTACATTCAGATTGTTGGTTACATTGACCAGACAAAATTGAACATTGCGACCGGTGATTATGGAGGTGAACTTGACTCTGGAGGGCAGGATGGTGTGAGTGTACCTTCATCTTTTCACTGGAAATTCTCTGGCAGTATCACTATCTAGCGTGGTAACCCTATCGGTGGTTTATTGTACACTAACGCCTTCCCCTCCAACAACGGTGACAATTCTACCTACCAACAGGGCAAGCGCTGGACCTAGTTAGTCTCAGACGCCTTTTCCCTCCAGTTATCGATTTTGACATACCTTTCACAGCTTCATGGGTGGCAACATGTTCTGTGCCAAGATCTGTGACGACACCCAACCCAATGCCGAAAATCTTTGCCAGCACATCTACGATCGCATTGGTTGTGCTTACAATGCTCCCAGCAACGCCCAAAACAATACCTTCGTGGCTTGCCAGGGCGATGATATGACCCCCGTGGGTCAATATGTCAGCAACGGTGTTACTACTACCTGGACTCAGCCCGCTGAGACCGTCTCAATCACTGGAGTTCCTTACACTCCTACTCCCGCCGCCTCCAGCAACTGTGTAACCTACACGTCTGCGTCGCTGTACACTGACCTTGCCAGCGTTGGTATCAGTGGCTCGCCTGCTGGTGCTTCTGCTACTGCTTCCAGCGGTAGCTCCAGTGGTAATTCCAACGCTTCCAACGCTGCTGCTACCAAGTCCAGCGCTGATTCTTCTTCAACTGCATCTTCCAACTCTGCCGGCACCGCCATGGGTATCTCTTTCGTTTCTGCACTCGCTGGAGTCATTCTCTCCACTTACGTGTTCGCTTAAATGCATCATGACCCTAGTTCAAGAACGTTGTGAGGAGGAGGTTGGGTTGTACAACGACCGATTAAGGCAGCTATTGCCGTCTCCCTTATTTCCTACGAATAATTAACGGACTGTTTTAATATTTGCATCAATCACCTGGATGTTTTCTGTTTTCGCTATCAGTTGAACTGTTTATAAAAGCAACTTTTTAGATACTTCTCTGATCCTTTGTGAGGTTTACGAATGCCTCTAAATATTTGAATCCTGTGGTGATTCTAGCTTGCGATTTACAGCTTTGACCGGTGCGAGTTCCCTCCCACCTTCGCTGACGACCATAAGCTCAACATCGCATCGTTTGACGCAGCGCCACATTGTGGCCGTATTGCGGTGATAGTTTTCACAATTTCTCACGATGATGTTCACAAGCCGAGCAGTCCTGTGAAAATGCAATCCATTTCAGTCTTTGTGTTCAACCACCACATTCCCCATCTTGTTCGAAGGAATTCTGGTCGCTCTCTTTACTGTGTCAGCTATGCCGAATATCGCTCGCTGTTCTCTTTTGCTTGCGGCTGCTGTAGCCTATGTTTCAGCTCAATCTTTCGTCTCTGATCCTCTCGTGGACAAGAGCTTCCCGTTTACCGCTATAGTCCGTCGTGTCGGTGTAGGATGTTGACTTTGCTAATTTTTGATCTCTTAGCCCTACCAAGCTGATACTCACACCGATGGACGTGGTCCCCAGTCTGGTTACAACATCTGCAACTCGACGACGGAAAACCAACAGTCCATGTGTCAGACCGGTTTTATGAACCACCTCGATGGTCAGTTAATTCTGGCACCAAATTACTCTAATGTTAAACCATAATCTGGGTTTTGTTTCGTAGATTTCTGCTTATTCGCTCCACCTGTATCAGACTCTACCATAGGTGACACCGAAGGTATTGAAGTTGCCTGGTGTACAAAAAAAGGACATGGCACTCGTCTTATTCCCGAAGGCACCTTACAAGGTGTTCAACTTGTTCAAAGTCCTGGATACATTGAAATTGTTGGTTTCATTGACCAGACAAAATTGAACCTCTTGAGTAATGACTCTGGAGGGGAGCTTGACTCTGGAGGGCAAGACGGCGTGAGTACACCGTAGTCACACGGGTTAATAGTCCCGCAATCATACGTCAAAACTCAACCTCGTCTACACAGCGTGGCAATCCCATTGGTGGTTTGATGTACACAAATGCCTTCCCCGCGAGCAACGGTGACAATTCCTCTTATCAACAAGGCAGGCATTGGACATTGTAAGTTCACCCTTTCTATTATGAGATGCCTCTTTTCACATATATAACCAGCTTCCTTGGCGGAGGTGCATTCTGTGCTAAGATTTGCGATGACACTCAGCCCAACGCCGAGGGTCTCTGTCAGCACATTTACGATCGTATTGGATGCTCCTATAATGCGCCAAACAACGCCCCGAACAACACTTTCCAAGCTTGCCAGGGTGCGGATATGGTCCCGGTTGGCCAATACGTCAGCGATGGTATCACCACAACCTGGACACAACCTGCTGAGGAGACTGCTCCCATTGGTGTTATTCCATATACTCCCACTCCAGCAGCCTCCAGTAACTGTGTGACTTTCACTTCCGCGTCATTGTACACCGACCTTGCAAGTATCGGTGTATCTGGCACAATCACACCCTCTGCATCTGCGACTTCAGGCTCAGGCTCAGGTTCCTCGGCTGCGTCTGGTACCCAATCTGCGTCCGGTTCTGCAGCAAGTGGATCTTCTAACGCTGCTGGAACTGCTATGGGCATTTCTGTTGTCGCTGGATTCGTTGGAGTTCTCATGTCTATTTTTGCGTTTGCGTGACCAATCGAAGCTCGAAGCTTGGAGGTTCGCGGTTGGTTTACAATTTAGGATATTCTTCTCTCATCTTATAATATCTTCATGCTCATGAACTCTTCTGCCAAATCTGTCAGTGTACGTCCTTTTTCTGTTTCGTATCGGACTTGTTCATGTTGATTATACTTGTTTGATAATACGTCAACGATTGATAGCCTTGCACTTTCTTCTTACTGTTCCTACCGCTAATTAGAGCGAACTCTGCAGTCGTGAGGATGTGAGTACGGAAGCAAGACTGTTTGAGTTAACGAGTTGTAGAATCATGATTGCTCGCATGCTCTTTGCTTTCACTCTACCGCGTACGATACTCCCACGATAAAGAGAATACAAAAGGTAGACCCGTCACGAAGACCTGGAAGAGAACCCTCGTGTAAGCTCCTATGTTCATGTCATGACAAGAATGGTCAAGCTTCGCTTGAGGATTCGGAGGATCGAGGACTCACTAGCTTTACAACAGAACCCTTCAAGAGACCGACTTTGATTAGAATTTACATTGGAAATTGCAATCCATTTGTCTGATCCCATGGTCGTACTTCCCAACAGAGCACCGAGATTTGCTCTCCGAGTTCCATTTATCTTTACCGAAGCTGAATGATAGTGCTGACTTGTCATTGGGACCAGTAGTGATTGTAAGTGGATCGTGCAGCTGGCTAGACACTGGGACCGGTTTCGACCCGTCACCGTCTCCTTCAAAACCGACGATTACGCCCTTTGCATCCTTGATGATTGCGACAATTGTATAATGGTTGACTGGGTTCTGCTTCTTCTCGTTCTTCTGAAATTGGTAGACGTGAAATCCACAATTTCCTGATGTTGGATGGTTCTTGGGAGCGCCTCCAGTACTGCATTCACATGTGATCAATTCAAGAAGAGTGATCGCGAGTCGAAGTTGCACTCACTAGACCAAACGATGGTTTTGATAACCTACAGCCTTGAGTTTGGCCGCAGAAGCTGAATATGCCCACTTTTTACAAGATGAGAAAATTCCTTTTTCTATGGAAAAATATCAGCTCACATTCATATATCCACCGTCACCATCGTTCATGAATATTCCAGCGCGCGCTAGCATTCGACGTAGGTCAGTTGAAAGAAGCTGCTAGTAATGCGCTACACACCAGCATAAACATCGAATTGATATTTCCCAGTAGCCTAAGAATCCTATGAGCTTATGGCCTCACGGAGGCGAGGAAAACAAGACAGCGCACGGTTTTAATGGACGTGGTTGAGTGAGACCAATCGGTGTGTTCGTTGCCTTGGAACCAGGTTGTATGTTTGGGATGAACCGTAACCACTAGCCAACCGGGGTGCTCTGAAGAGCGAAATAAGTTCAATCAAAATGGACTTCCGCAAATTGTTCACTAACTTTTCAGCGTCTGGTCGGTGACTTTCTGGGTAAATTCACCACTGAAAAAAAGGATCTTAGAATTTCACTAGCGGTCGGATGCAATACAAAAACTAACCGTGCCTATCAAGCAAAGATCAGCAACCAGAAGAGAAGGCTCGAATGCTCAATAACTCACAGCAGCAGACTCTCGTTCCGCCTTCGCAATTGCACCGAAAATGTTGCCAAGAAATTTCAAAAAGCTCGCGACAACCTGGATGGCTGTTCCAATGATCTCACCCACTTCAGGGATGGCGTCGGCTCCTTTTGCAACTTTGCCTAGCACGCTCCCAGCTTTCTTCATTCCATCTCCTGCCTTCTGTAGCTTGGCTGCGTCTCTGCCATGGATAACCAGATCCGAGCTAAGACGGACAGCAAGGTCGGTATTTTCGACCACATCGTTGTTCGGAGATCCTAAATGGGAGTCTCGGTCCAAGGCTACAGGGTCCCCCGCTTCAAAAAGGCCCCCTGGTTCAAAAAGGCCCCCCGGTTCAAAAAGGTCCAAGTCGTTTTCCCAGTGGGAAGAGGTCAATTGACATGGTTTGGAAGGAGGACATCCGGGACCCGTGTAGAAAATACCAAAGCTTTCATCAGCCTTCGCATCCTGAACGACAGGAACAACCTCCCGTGTCTTAAGTAGAGGTGCTCCGATGACGACTTGTACGAAAGGTAAAAAAAGAAAAGCGTTTACGAATTTCATGGCGAGCTTGACAAAACCGTGAAGTCGGAAACGACGATTACTAGACCTGCTAGCTAACGAGAGGGGGAACGAACCGGTCGTACTTGGAACCATACGAAGGTCGTTCTGATCCATTTATTCTGAATCGATTGCGAGTCCCGAGTTATGGGCATACTGCATTAGTATTCAATAAGGCTATACGCATGAGCGTTCATCACTGTCACCGTTGTAGTGAAACCCTCTGGGATATAAGTAGGTTCTTGACGCATCAAACTCAAGGTCAGCGGATCTCCCCGAGGTGCAACCCGATTTTGAAAAAAAAGGTTCCCGAATTTGAACAAAATTGAATACCCAATCATTAATTTCATCATTAGCTTCAGCTCAAAGCGTTTTTCTCATGTACGGCGGAAGAAATTCAGAATGCTAATATGAAGGATTAGGTAGTGACGAGTACCGGAGGAGTCAGGACAGTGTAGGCAAGGCACACCTTGCATTTATCAGTACGCACTGGCAGTTGATACTTGGCGAGAAGATTTTGGACTTCAAGCCCAAAAGTGTATGACACAATGTTGAGTAGATGTCGATGAGTCCCGTCATCGCGTGGGTGCTCAGGATCCTTCAAAATCGAGCACTGTTACGGAGGTAGTACGTAACAAGGGCAAATTTGAGTTTTGCTACAAAAAAGAACATCTCCAAACAGTGGTTTCCTACGTCTACTTATATGTCTCAGGGATGGATTACGATAACAAGGACTTCATCAAAATTTACATTGGAAATTGCAATCCATCTGTCTGACCCCATGTTCATATTTTCCAACAGAGCACCGTGATTTACTGTTCGAGTCCCACTTGTCTTTATCAAAGCTGAAGGACAACGGCGCATTGTCATTGGGCCCAGTAATGATGGTGAGCGAATCATGCAGCTGGCTGCTGACTGGAACAGGTTTAGACCCATCGCCATTTCCTTCAAAGCCGACGATTACGCCCTTTGCATCCTTCATGACGGCAACGATTGTATAGTGATCAAGTTCGTTCACCTTCTTGTGATTTTTCTGGTATTGGTAAGCGTGAACCATACATTGGCCTGACGTGGGGTGATTCTGAGGGGTTCCTCCCGTACTATGTTTACATATGTTCAGTACGAGAACTTTTGGGCATGAGTCGGAATTTTACCCACAAGACCAAACGACGATTCTCATATCCTGCAAGTTTGATGTGCTGTGAGGGAGCTGACCATGCCCACTGTTCACTCGGTGAGAATACAAACTCGTTTCGAGCAAACAAAGATCGTTTTACATTTTGATATCCACCGTCACCATCATTCGAAAATATTCCAGCACGGGCTAGTAGCGTCCAACGGGAGTCAGAGAATTTCAGATGCTGAGTTACAGTATGCTACACACCGGCATATACATCAAACTTGTACGTCCCAGTGACCTGAGTAGTGAAATTTAGATGATGGCTGACCGAGCCCAAGAAATGACAAACAGTTTTGATGGAGGTGGTCGAGTGAGACCAATCGGTATGTTCATTGCCTTGAAAGAAGGTGGTATGCTTAGGATGAACAGTGACCACCAACCATCCAGGATGTTCTAGACCACAAAGTGAGTTTATACACAACTACCCTTGGCATTTGGGAAGACGTGTACTTACCTTTGATTGTCTGATCAGTAACTTTCTGAGTAAATTCGCCACTGTCGAAAATCAAATCTTCAGAAGAATTATGCGGCAATGTAGAACTGACCGAGCCTATGAGATGCGTCAGGTATGAGTGTATGGAAACAGGGCCGAGTTCGACGATAGCAAGCTTACATGAGCAGATTTTCGCTCTGCTTCTGCGATTCCATTGAAAATATGCCCCAGCAATTTCAGGAAAGTGGCCACAACCTGAATAGCTGTTCCGACGATTTCCCCAATTTCGGGAACAGCGTCGGCTCCTTTCGCAGCTTTTCCCAGTGCTTTACCGGTTTTTGTCAACGTGTTTCCTGTTTTTTGAAGTTTAGCTGCATCTCTGCCAACAAGAACTAGATTTGAGCCGAGACGGATGGCAAGGTCTGTACTAGGAATTGAATCGTGATCCATGGACTCAAAATCGGAGTTCTGGTCCATTATTACTGAGTCCCATTGATTGAAGGGGTTCAAGTCGTTGTCCCAGTGGGCGGAGGTTAATTGACATGGTTTTGACGAGGGACAACCGGGACCTGTATAAAAAATACCATACTGAGGGTCATCATTCAGAAAAACACAATCAGCCACATCTTCATCAGCAGGAAAGACCTCCGAATCCCTCGTCATAGGAAGAGGGGCTCCAGCGATGCTGAGTGCGAGTGGAAGAACAAGACCGAGGTTTACGAGTTTCATAGCGAGCTCGATGTTAGGGACGTACTAGACCTGCTAGCAGTGAGGAGAACAAACCTGTCGCACTGGAAAAACGGTATAAACTTGGACCCGTTGATTTATAGCTGCATTGAAAAACCCATCGAGAAACCCCGTTCGACACAACCTTGGCATGCCTTGGGTGAGAATACACAGCGAAACGGATGGAGGCAAGAATGAGCGCTGAGCGCCTGAAGATGATTCAGCCATACAAGTTGAGTGGAGGATGTTAAATGTTTCAATAGAATGCTAACGAGATGTGTACAGTGTAGGTGTAGTTCAATCCGCGACCAACGAATTGTTACGGTAAGTGATATCAAGCGCCCGTGGAATATCAAATCTTGATGCGTAACTACTAGACCTTCCCAGCTTTTATTTAATCGGCGCTGCAACAGCCTTGCAAATTTCCATAATAGACCCAAAGTTTTCAGGCGGAGATCTTCCTAAACCACATTCCGTCGCAACCCCAAACTTGTCAGACTGAACAAACCGGGTTGCCACTTCAACTCTCTTCTTGGTTCCTTCCTCATCACCTGCATGCACCAAGCCTAAATAAAGCTCTGTTTTTCCTAGATTGAATGCCTTCAGCGGTTCAAAGTATGCCTCATCGTTCCTATTCTTTGGAACAGGCATATGTAACCAGTTGACCTCTCTCTTCTTCTTGACCTCTTCAAAAACCATACCTGCAACTTCAATCATCAAGCCCATATCTTTTGGCTCTACAAAGTGCTGGTTCTTCATATCTCCATAACAGAAGTGATATCCTAATTCAACATCCCGGCTAACAATACTCCCGAGTCTCGCAAGCCGCTCGACAACGCCTTCTTTGACAGGATTCCACCATGGTGCAAAATGTGGCCAATACGATTCTTCCAGGGCCATAAACTCGCCAGCGACATCGAACTGAATCGCAAGATCCTCGTGAGGGATGCTCGCTTCAATGTGTGCGATATCACGAAGCATAGCTGCTTCGTACAACTTCTCAACTTCCGGCTGCAGACCCTCTCTGATCAAGCAGGTGACGACCATAACTGTCGGTAGCGCCACCAGAAATTTTACGCCCCGTGGAAGAATCCCTTGGTCCCGCAGTTTACAAAAATCCCCGTAGGACTCTATCGCCGCGTCGTCGTAGCCTGTGTGCAAGGGCGGCGAAGAGAGCTGTGCGACGATGGACTCGATCTCCTCAGAGGAAAGCGACGGCTGAGGGATGGAATTGAACGTGGAGTCGTACTTGCGCAATGCGGCGGGGCATTGTTTGAAGACGCCCATTTGCCAACCAATGAAAGAGGCACGGTGGGCAGGCTCGCCGTCTGGAATGCGAGAGACATGATTCGGAAGGTTTTCTGAAATTTTGGTGATCGCTTCGATTGTCGTTGGTGCACCACAAATGCTACCGACGAGATGGACACCGATGGTGGCTGGGGACATTTTCGTTCTGGATAGAGCCAGGAAGCAAATTTCCACAGCGACTCGCCTCTCGGCTTTCACGGATATTTGACAAATCCCTGCTGACCCTTTTGGGTTCAGTGTTTCGCAGGAAGATGTTCTGTTCACTAGGGTATAGGCTTCTTGCGTCCAATTCACTGTCGTGTATTCTCAACTACGACTCATTGTGAGTTGTTTGAGGTAATTCAATCAATGACAACAATTCTTTGATTTTGTGCTTTCATGACTACTGACTGGCAATCCTGTAAGCATAACCTCATCTCAATTACTGCTACTGCTACGTCCACACCTTTGGCTCCCACCGATATGTACGTTTTGCATCTCTGTTTGTAGGGTTCAAATGTTCACATGGGCAATTGCCCTCATTTCTCCTGCCACGGTAAAGCGACGCTCGTGGCCTTCTGGATCAGTTACATGTGAGAGAAAATGTAGGTATGCATCTTAACTCAAGTAAAAGATGCAGTGACTCAGAGATTCGCAACCCTTTTGGCAGTCCTGCTCTTGTACTTTGAGATATCAATCAATTGGTAGTCATGTTGGGAGTTGGCGTCCTAGGCGATAATCAGGAGGCATCTCAACATTCATCTGGATGCGAATCAGATAAGAAGTTTCGTGATTCGTTACTGAGGTTTTCCTTCAAAGCGGAATACTTCTTCTACTTCCTGTCAGCATTCGTGAACTATTGTGCGTGCCAAAGTGATGGTTGTGAAGCAGGCTTACTGTCCACCAAGGTACATCCTTACCGCTTCCTTGAGCACCTTCTATAAAACTTTCCTGCATTCCGTCAGTTACTGCCCACCACTTCTGCGTCTCCGGATCTTCTGCGACTAGTTTCATATCAGCTTCATAGTCCTGACCAGTATACTTCATCGTGGCAATGAGCAGTTGTAACGGAGGATGATAATGAATGGAGTAGTCCACGATATGAGCTCTTTCCAGTGCGGCGAGGACTCCGGGCCAGACCGCAGCATGAATGGCTTTATACTCGTCTACCGCCGAAGGCTTGAGCTAGAATTTTCTGATATCGTCGCTGAATTACGAGGGAGGTACATTGGTCACACCTTGATTATTTGGCAGATTCTCTTGGTGTGAGAGACCGACATTGCAAGAAAAACTACCTGGTAAAACAGACTTTCATGTAGTTCTTATAATATGGCGCGGCCCGGTTCAACGACAAGGTAGAGCTCTCATGACCTAGGAAGAGAGATTGATTCAAAGATTAATCGATAAAGCTTCGACTTGTGAGTGAGTAGCAGAAGAGTATAAACGCCTAGGGCGCTTACACAGCATTCGAGTTCCGACAAGCGACACTGCAATAAACGTTTCAGTCTCTTTCAACTTGAACTCTCACAGACCTTCTTAACGCTCTTCTCACAAACGATTACAATGGCCGAAGGCAGCAACTACGATTATCTTTTTAAGGTCATTATATCGAATCTACTTCTATCTAGTGTTCTTTTGGCTTAGGCATTCAACAATAGGTCGTTCTCATTGGAGATTCCGGTGTCGGAAAATCGTACGTCTTTATGTTCTTTCTGTTGCTCATTCCTATGCTAAACGGCTCGCAAACATACAGGAACTGTATGTGGAAATTTCTGCTTCTTGACTGCTCATTTCTGGAACTGGATTCCTCTTGTCTCTTAGTGCTTTCGCGATTCACTCGCAATGAATTCAACCTCGAGTCAAAGTCCACTATTGGTGTCGAGTTTGCCACGAGGTCCATTAATGTTGATGGAAAGACTGTTAAAGCACAGATTTGGGATACTGGTGAGCTGGCAATCGTATTCTTCACTCTTACGTCGCTGCCGTCGGAGGACGACACGGCCCACAGACCACACATATCGTCGTTTTCTGACTATTCTTCAATTTTTAGCTGGTCAAGAGCGTTATCGTGCGATTACATCCGCGTTAGTTCTGAAATTCCCTTCCTGTTTGTCGGTCACTGCTCACACAGCACGGTTGATACAGCTATTATCGAGGCGCGGTCGGTGCCCTTTTGGTATACGATATTGCTAAACATGCAACATACGTGAACGTCACTAGGTGGTTGAAGGAACTGCGGGACCATGCCGACTCCAACATTGTAATCATGTTAGTGGGAAACAAGAGCGATTTGAAGCATCTGAGGGCGGTACCAACGGAGGAGGCAAAGTCGTTTTCCTGTGCGTGTTTTCTATTCATATGGTGTCCCATGCTCTGACTTTCTGTTGATAACAGCGGAAAATGGCTTGTCATTCATTGAGACATCAGCGCTGGACGCTTCCAATGTCGAATCTGCTTTCCAAACTATCCTGACTGGTGCGTGATTGACGTTTGATGACACGATGCGCGTTCATTCATGTCGCTTTAGATATCTACCGTATCGTATCGAGCAAGTCGCTCGAATCATCGACGAAAGACGTGGTTGACCCTGGCCCTAGCATTAGCGTCGGTCCGAGTGTGGACCCTAACGCAAACCAAGGGAGCAAGTGCTGTTAGATTTTGTCTGTGTTCATACACTCTTGCATGTGCATTCATGTAATGAATAGGTTGTTGTGGTGGGAGGACCTTTCTGTAGCTGTATATATTTGACCAGTTGTTTTTTTTTCCCCGTCACATAGTGTACATTTGTTTTCCGTCTGACATATATTTCGCTGGTTCACCACAATAGTTCACCAGGTCGTATGTGAAGCTGCGTTTCGCAGCTCATCTCCTTTATTCGGAAATTCCAGCTGGTCAGTGGTGATCTAGCTGTACGCGGAGGTTTACTTCTCTCCTTCAAACTATGTGCCTGAATTGAGTGTGAGTTTGTTGAACTGTAGATGATGAAGATTTTCAAGTTGACTTGAGTACTCCATTCATCGAGCTGTGAAATATATTGAGGAGCAAAGGATCCTAATATTATGCAAGGTACGGTCATTAACCTGAAGGATCGCCGAACTGCAGACTAAGTGACATGGTTTTTTCGAAGTTAAACTCCAGACTAGACTGATGACTAGTACTAACGTTCTACTTTTAACACTCCGAGTACGCCTTTCCACCTTTACTGCTTCACTCGTCCCTGATTGTCTTTTCTGATTTTCCGGTTCCGCCGTTTTGCAAAAGAAACATCATGGTGATGGGCGGCGGCGGATTTCAAACCATATGGCGATGCTTTGTCTATCCAAAGGTCAGTGTATGCGTTCAGTTAGCAGACAGCTCGTGGAGTAGTACTCATTCGTTTTTACTTCGTCCACAAGCATCTAACTTCTCCTCTGCTCGTTTTTCATCTTGCTTGAACGATCTAAGACGGTCCATAAATATTAAATCCTTTGGACGGCTGATTTATTCCCATATTATCCGGTAGACAAGAGTCGGGAAGAAGACGGACGAATGCCAGATAAACGTTCGGAGCTCGGTAAGTCTGAATTCGTTCGAGGATTTTCGAATCATCTCTATTAAACCTGTGTGTGTTCATAGTTTCCATTCAATCATGAATTCATGTGGAGTAGAACCACCAGCCCCGCCGTTCTATCAACGCAGCTTGTCTACCAATCAACTAGTCTTCAACTGACAACGACTCGGACAAAGAGTTGAAACGAACGACGTGTTAGATCCTGTGTATACTTCGTGGACTTCGTGCAAGTCGGGCTCAGGTTGAATTCGTGCAACGGAGATGTCTCTTTAGAGCTTGGTAAATAAATCTGGGAAATGCAAAGTTCGATTCGAGAAAATCCAGGTTCTATATCTTCAAGCATTCGTGTCAACCGTTGAAAGATCATCCGCTACCTGCCTTTCTCTCAGATTCTGCACAACACTGCGAGTCAGCACAACACTGCGAGTCAGATAGGTTGGAGAGTTTACCAGATCCTAATCAGTCTGCCAGTGTCAACTGGGATCTGATCGCGTATGTTTTGCGATACCCCCTGACACCCCACGCGCATCTTGTGTCATGCAGCTTCTCCAGGCTCCGAAGCCTATGGTCATACCTGGCTTTTTTAGGATGAAGCCAAGTCGCGATATCAACGTATTCAATGGATCCAGGCACTATACAAAAGAGCACTAGGGTATTTAACCGCCGTGGTTGTTTTCAAAAGTAAGCAACACTCTGTCAGATCAACAGCTTGGTACTAACGTCCACGATTCCGTTGTGGTGACAAGATTTACCCTCCCAAGCTCTGATTCAACCTCGTCGTTGTGTTACTCAATGTTCGAATTACTTCGCCAAGCGTTGATTCTCGCGACACTCGTCCTTCCTATCGTTATATTTCTGCAGAAGAGAAATGCGCAGCTTCGTCTCCCTCCCGGCCCCAAGCCACTTCCTATTATAGGCAACGTCCTTGAAATACCTACGGAACGATCTTGGATCAAGTATGCAGAATGGGGAAGGATATACGGTCAGGGAATTACAACTTCCCGCTTCGAGAAGATATCTTGACTCTCTGTCCAGGCGACGTGATCCACATAAAGGCATTCGGACAGTCCATGATTGTTCTAAACTCGGCAAAGGCTATTTTTGATCTTCTCGAGCGTAGAGGAGGATTGTACGCTGATCGTCCTCCAGTGGTAATGGCGGGAGATTTGTGAGTCTTGTTTGTTCATAGTTCAAGGGATTCAGCCTCAAGTGTACTCTTTGCGTAGAGTTGGATGGAACAATAGTCCGTTCTTAGGCCAGAGTGGACCCGTGAGTATTCAAGTGTTAAAATCTTCGGATAAAATCTTAAAATCTGGTCCATTCTCAGAGACATAAAGAATATCGACGGTTATTTGCTGAAGTTCTCAGTGCTCGCAAGGTTGAAGAATGGCGCCATTTGCAGCAAGCGAAGGTGATCCAGCTCGCAGCTCAGTTGATGAAGTCTCCAGACACTTTCAGACCTCATATAAAGAGGTTAGTGTTGGGCATCTGATTCTCGGTATTCGAGTGATATATATACATATAAATCCCCCGTTTAGTCATGTTGGCAATCTCATATTTGAGATATCGCATGGCCATGTTGTCAAAGATGAGAATGATGCTCTGTTGAGCGCGGCGCAGCAGGTAGACCATGATTTTGCGGAGATGGTGGTCCCAGGCGCATTTTTGGTTGACGTGTTTCCCATTTGTAAGTGGTTCTCTTCTATGGTTCGTTCAGCACTGTAACACCCTTCGCATTCAGTACGTCACATACCTTCCTGGACCGGCATTTCGTTCAAGAGAAAAGCAAAGCAGTATCGGGAAACGTTGTCGGCCGCTCTTGAATGGCCATACCAACAAGTCAAAGACCAGATCGTACGTTTGAAGAGTATACGATTCCCTTGTAAATCCTGCCGACGAATATTTTTGTAGGCTGCGGGTACTGCATTGCCTTCCTTCACCACTGGTCTCATTGAACGCAAGGAGAATGCAACAGAGGGGGATGAATTTAATTGGAAATGGGCTTCGCTGGGTTTTGTCTTAGCTGGTTCAGACACCGTGAGCTTCACCATCTTTCTCA
This sequence comes from Lentinula boryana, assembly GCA_027886635.1. Taxonomy (NCBI): domain Eukaryota; kingdom Fungi; phylum Basidiomycota; class Agaricomycetes; order Agaricales; family Omphalotaceae; genus Lentinula; species Lentinula boryana. Next base: position 63,142 of record MU790554.1, read on the forward strand.
AGAGGAGCTTCATTATTCATAGTGTTAATGCTCTAGTCCTATGGCAGTCTGACGTCCTTTGTGTTAGCTATGTCTCTACATCCAGAGGTCCAACGCAAAGCACAAGCCGAAATAGACTCTGTCGTAGGGAATTCACGGCTGCCTACTTTCTTAGACCGACCAGACATGCCGTATGTCGAAGGTGTGATGAGGGAAGTATACAGATGGAACCCCGTGGGCCCAATTGCATCCCCCCACCGGCTTACAACAGAAGCAGACGATGTATACCGTGATTGGACAATTCCCAAAGGTTCCATTGTGATAGCAAATAGTTGGTGAGTTATGATTCTGGATAGAATATGTGAGAAGGACTCAGGATGTCGCGTATTATGTTCAGGGGAGTTATGCACGATCCGGAAGTATATCCTGATCCATTCGAGTTCAATCCAGAAAGATATACGCTTGGGAAGACGAGCTCGGATGGGATCCGTGTATGGAGTGATCCTTTGGGTCCAGATCAAATGGTGAATCCCGACCCGAGAAAGTTCGCTTTTGGTTATGGACGAAGGTGATTATCAGAGAATCATCAAAGAATTCATGCTTATCTGGAGACTGACCGATTCTCCCAATAGGATCTGTCCAGGTCAACTACTCGCGGACGACACTGTTTTCATGGGCGTCGTCACAATGCTTGCCCTGTTTGATATAGGCCCTCTCACTTCCGGAAAGCCTCCTCAGTATACTCCCAACGTGATAAGGTATGCCTGAGCTTGGTTTAGTGGATAACCCAGCTAACATGGAAAACGATTTCAGTCATCCTGAACATTTTGCGTGTTCTATAAAACCGCGATCCGAGCAAGCCCAAGACTTGGTAATGGGTCATTGAAATACGATATAGTGTACATATAGAACGTTTGTAATTGTCGGAAGTGTAATCAATCTCTCCTTTGAAAAAGCTTTCAATAGCTACTATGATATAGGGGTCTTCAGGTCGTAAGCGCTTAAAAAGGAGCGCTGACGGATCAGAAACGGCGGCAGTTCCCCTTAGGTTCAGACTTCCTTGATGACATTAACGCCTTCACAAAAATCCTCAATTTCTTCTATTCTCGATGTTCTGCTTACTGCAGTCGCGACACCTCCGAGCAAAGCCAAACCTGGAGAACTAGGAGTTGGAGGAACTGGTATAGGCACTGGCAGAGGACGCAAGAGGCTGTTGAGTGGAATGTTTTTGATTTCTCTGGATCAGAATGATTGGGCGGAATACTACGATGTAGGTTGAAAATCCTACATGTAATACAGCAAATGTTCAAACTTCCTACACGTAGCTAATACCCAATCCACGTGCTCTGCATCCAATTCGCGACTCGCTTGCCGAAAACAAATACAAGGACGCGCTGGAAGTTTATACAGACTTGTCTCTGGTCTTCTGGAATGCCATCTTTTATAATGAGCGGGATAGTCAAATATCTAAGGATGCTGCAGTCTTGAAGACCCTTCTCGATATCGAGTGGGCGAAACGCGCTGAGTTACCGCAGCCTAGGTCGCATTCGCCTCCACCTGGCTCAGCACAAAAGGCTTATCCGGAGGTTGAGGAAAAGGAAAGGGAGAAAGAAAGAAAAATGGAACAGCAAATGGAAAGGGAGAAAGAGGCAAACGCGAAGAACAATGAAATACAGGTTCCACAGGCACCTCAGCAGCCTCAGGTGTTATACCAGCCTCTGCTAGCTCCGAATTCTGCTCCGGAAATTATCGACATGGAAATGGACGTGCCAGATACTGAGAGCGAATTAGATCAGAGTGGTGATGAAGGCGAAGCTGACGACGAAAATGAGTCCGATTGTATCGACGACGATCTCATTGTTCGTCACCTGGAAAGCAGCTTACCTAGATGGCCTGGATTCACTGATGATGAGACGGAAGGGTGGTTAACCCAAGGGAACACTGTAAGTCGTCGCTTACCTGCCTGAATCCCCCAAATCTCCTTGCATTCTGACTGGCATGTTCAGGAGTCATACTTGGAGCTCATCCATGCAGTCAAAGGGCACAAAGACGTCATTGGAAACCGCCTTGCTGCTGTTTTCGAATCTATTCCAGACGTAATCGACGGGCCAACGAGTTCAGGTAAGGGAAGACCAATATCAATCAAAGCCATCGAGGTGGGTTGATTGAGCACACTCGCCGTTAATTTCAGAACTCATCAGTGTGCAGACACGGATAAAATCCAAAGCTTACTCAACCCCCGCATCTTTTGACAGGGACATGATGCTGCTGTTTGAGAAAGGGCGCAGGTGGTGGGAGCCTGCGCCTTCACATGTTGATTCCTCAGCTTCCTCTAAATCACACTTAGCACCTTCCGGGAAACCGAAAACCGTTTTTGGTGGTTCCAGAGAAGAATACGCCAAAGTCCTGATACTACAGGTGAATTTAAATCTCAGAAATTGTCCCTTCGGCTCACGATCATGATTTGTAGCGGCTTTACCAGAGCCTTACCTCTCCCCACCTTCCAGAAGGCCACAAACCAGGCTTAGGTCCGTACTCATCCGAGACCAACTTTGCCGCACTCCGGATTGGACCTGGGCGAGTTAATCACCAGAACCCGTCTGAAGGAGATGAGCTAGTTTTTGCGTCGGGATCGAAACAGATCCACACCATCACCAACAATCGAATTTTCCTTGATCAGATCAAGTACAAGGGCTGGACAGTTCGTGTGGGTGACTGGGTGCATTTAGCGAATGGAAGTGATATGTATAGCGGTGCAGGCGGAGGTGGCGGCGGAGGGGCTGGGCGACCAATCGTCGCTCAGGTTTGGAAGGTATGGCAGATAAAAATCAACACCACGAATCGCAGTCCGAATGGCGTTGGACCTAGTGGAGAACAGGATGGATTTTCAGAAAAGGAAGGTCAATACGGAGTTACTGTATGCTGGTATTACCGCCCCGAAGAAACTTTCCATTCTCCTCAAAGGGTATTCTGGGAGAACGAAGTATTTAAAAGTAGTGAGTTTTTTGACTTCTGGGTTTGTGTTTTCCTGTTATCTTACTTTCGGGCATGAAGATCATTTTGCGTCTCATCCACTCTCAGACATACTTGAGCCCATCTTCGTCCAGCATACTAGTTCACATATTCGTGGTAGACCTCGGGGATGGCATCCAGGATGGCCGTTATATATCTGTGATTCACGTTATAGCTATAGTAGGGGATATAGGAACCATCGCAACCGCGCCAGAGGTCTACTAGGACGATCGGCAGCGAGCTCGGCTTTTGTCCGTATCAAGAGTTGGAATTCGTGTATGCCTCCGGAGATCTTGGCACAAATTTCTAAATCAAGTCAACGAGCGATATACCCTTTCGAAAATACAATTTATCCGGTCAGGAGAACAAGTCCTTTCGTTGTTGGAGGTGGAGGACCTGGTGGACTCGTTGAGGACGGAGTCCCGGGCAGTATGTCTGGGCCAACAAAAGGCGCCCTCGCTGGCTCTGCTGACGTTGCAAAGTCTATGGCTAATGCTTTGCAGTACTTGCAACAGTACGCGAATGTACAATCGCAATCTCAGCCGTATTCCCAGCTTCACCAGAACTATCCTCAGTCCACAACGGTAGTATCAAAACCATCAAAGCCAGATCGGACCTCGACCGTATACGCCATGGCCCAAGCACAAGGAGTACAAGCCGACCTATCGATGCTGCCCAAAGATACCAGTAAGCAGTCTCCTTACTATGTATACCCTGCAGCTCATCACTCATTGTCCTTCCTCCCCTTCCGCAGCTCGTCACTTTTCTCGAGATCCATCTACCGGCTCGCTACTTTGGTTTCCATCTGCACCTGTGAATGTCCCAGGCCGCAGTGGAAATGCGGCTGGCGCAACCGGATACACTGGGCCTAATTCGAGGGTCAGGATGGGGCACAGTTTAGAATACTTACATTGGAGGGCAATGAAGGTGAAATCCACCAACGATACAGAGAAAGGTGTGAACCACGATGAGACAGGCTCAGCCAAACGAAAAATCTTGGAAGAGAATGAGGTCAATGGTGGAGGTATTGAGAGAGAGATATCGAGCTCGAGGAAGAAACGAAAGTCAAATCGGACGGCAGCAGACACGCTTGCAGGAGTATCAAATGGCACGTAAGGTTATTCAGAAAGCATATCACTTGAGTACAGGTAGATACAGGTCTGTAACAGTAGCAGCAAGATTTTATGTAAACGCAGACAAAATCAAAACGATAATCAATGCTCTTGCAGGAAAACCGGCACCCCTGCTACAAGCTTTTAGCATAGTGTAGTGGTCATAAATTAACATTGAAGATTCCGAGTCATTGACTGAGAGTCAGAACATAGGTGTAGATGTAGATGAAGGCTTGCCCGGTTGAGTATGTACGGGTTTTGACCACTGAAACGGATCAGAGTATTCAATGAGAGGAACAGCAGCTATTCAAATTCACCGACCGGGTGTTTCAGGCATTTCTCTGCGGTAGGCCTCTCATTCGGGTCCATGGTCAGACAGCACATGATGAACTCTTGTGCAGTTCTGGAGACATGAGCCCAGTCGGCGAGCGGCTCAAATTTGTATTCCTACTTCGGACAAATAAGAAGTAAGCAGCGTTCGGGCTTCAGCCTGTTCAAACGACAAAATTGTGCCGCACCCCAGAAGTGATAGCCTTCTCTTCTACATCTGAATCTTCCCGAGCGAATGGACTATTACCGGACAGAAGTAAGTAGGTTATCACACCGATAGCCCAGACGTCGACTGGTTTTCCATGGCCAGCTACAAGATTCGAGAATGAGCAAGCAAAAGGTTTTATTGGAACATACGATCAACGTACTTTTTTTGAAGATCTCTGGTGCCATGTAACGCTGAGTCCCGCATATCTCTGTCAACAAATCTGACTCCTTTCCAGCACCGTTTGACACAACTTGGGCAAGTCCAAAATCTGTGATTATCAAATCCGCATCCTCCGCAGAGGTTCTTTGTTGTTGGTGAATGTTAAGTTGTGATTGGGTACGCAACTGACTTGGGAGGCAAATTACCTGAAGAGTAGATTTTCTGGTTTCAAGTCCCTGTGTACAACGTCTACGGAGTGAATATACACGAGGTCGGTGAGGATAGAGCGCACGAGCTGGGCAGCATCACTGATGTAGAGCCAGAGCATATTAGGGTCGACTTTTATTGGAAATATAGACTCACCTCTCGAGATAGTGTCCCTTTTTTAGAATCCTGGTGAAGAGGTGGCCACCTGTGCATAGGCCAACGCAAATATAGACATTGCGAGTAGACTGTGAATCCTGTGTTAGTAACTGCTAATAAAGGGTGAAAGCTCGAAGAGCAAGATATGGGCGCACTTCGAAATAATCATACAAGGTAATTATGTTTTTACTTCCGCCCGATAGAAGTTTAAGGATACGTATTTCGTTCAGAACCATGTTCTCGCGACCTTGTATATCATCCTTGTTCAAGATCTAGTTTCTAACGATTAGGTGCCTGTTTACGCAGATTTAGCGAAAATGATATGATAAACTAACCTTGCAAGCGTAAAGAGAACCCGTCTCAATGTTGATAATCTCCTTGACGATGCTAAACGATCCACGGCCGAGAACCCGCCCTGTGCGATACTACAATGTGCAGAAGAAAATAGAGGAGCAGGTAAGAGAGCGCTCGCAACTCAACAAAGAGGAACTTGCTGGACGATTCGATTCCATGGTCAATGTCTCTCCCTATTTCGAGTAGATTGAGTAAAATATTCCTTTTTCGACCTATTAGAGTATGAGATACGAAATGTATGAATCAACCAGCTTGCGGCTGGAGCAGTATCGTTCCACTTCATGACACTGATAAACGAGAAGTTGGCGGGCGAATGAAAGTTGAAAACGAGAATTTGGCTCGCAAATGATGTGCGGTTGTATGCAGTGAATTGACTGTATAACATCAATTTGTACATGTAGCGCGAAAAAAAAAATAATTGAGGTGCTTGAATTAAGTATACCCGAGCTTTAGCTTAACGCTTGAGTAGTAGCTGTCTATTGAGTTAGGGGAAGGCTGAAACTGAATGCTAAGATGACGACTGCTCGCTCTATGAGTGTTTCAAATTGATGCAGCATAGCGCAAGATCCTAGCAACCAAATAATGATCAGAATATAGATGGGCAGCAAGCAAAATTGTTTATTAGCCTTGTATGTCCGGCGTAGGCCACCAATCCAGGATCCATGGTTAGACAACACTTCGTATGATTTGGTGTGAATTCTGAAAGGTTCAAGTCATAGGCTCCAATCAGGAAAAGTAAGTAGTACAAAAAGGAGGTTTCCGAATAATTTGACGCACACAAGAGGTGGTAGCTTTCCACTTCTCCACTTCATCGTCCGGAGCAAAGCAAACTTTTCCAATAGTAGGCATCCGGCTCAGTCGATTGAACCGTCTTCCAAAACTAGCTACAAGGATTAGGAAGTCCTTGATTATGTGCGACACTCCTTTTCTCGCCCTGTAAGATGAGCTTGAGGATATAGATATTTACAGTGGATCATATTCTTGAGAGAATCAAGAAAAGTTAGGTCTGACAAGAGCGGAAAATTTGCCAGACGAGTACAAAATCGGTAGCAGATAGGATAGAGAGCATCACAGTCTTCACCAAGTGAGGTGCTCTAGAATACAGGTGGTGGTGTCGACATATTACTGTAATTTAAATAAATCAGATATTCGACGCAGGCCTCAGGTGACCTGTGACCGTTGAATTGACTGAACTTATAATTTGTAGAAAGAGGCAGATGCTGTCTGGAGAGATCCGGAGGAATTAATGCCTAGAGGTATATCTTTATACAGGTTATCTACAATAATCTCGATGTTGATAGCAGTGCAAGCCTTTAAAAAGAAGGGTGAAGTATCAGCAGGAACTTGGCCCGCTTACATAATGGAAAATGAAGGTTCTTCCGCAGCTTTTCATCTACTACTAATAGAAGTATCCGCCTCGACATATTTTCGTTTCCTTCAATTGCCTACCAACGCCTAGACAAGGACTGCACAAGCTCGCGACTGCTATTTGATATTTCTGTCTTCTCCCGTTCCATTCGATTGGCTGAGCCGCATTCAAGAGCTCAAATAACAGTTCAAGCGCAATGTACACTATGAAGGCCAATGATCTCGATGGGACGTTTAGCTCTACTGCTCTACACAGACTTCTCACTAGAGATGCACAAAGTGCTCTTACTCCGAACGCCACGCAACGTACGACCTTGATTGTTGCAGGATGCTATATACTGGTTATAGGAATACTGTGGCATATCCCAATCCTAAGCTGGATAAGTGAGTTTTTCACGAGCTACTACACGGTCAAAAAGTTTGATCATGAGCTTTTCACAGTTTATCCTTTCAAGTATGTATGTTTTGCTCAAACTAATGGAACAAAACCGTTAGTGACATTCTTCCTTTCTGAAGGCTCTTGACTGTAGGCTTCCATGAGGTGCGTAGCCATTTTCTGTGCAGCATGCTCTGAGTCTCATACATCTCTCATTCGCCGCAATCATTCCTTCAAACGCTAACGCTTCATTGGCGAATCTCACTCTGGCGGGTGTTATGTAGATGTCCCATGCGTTCATGGGCCTTCTTACCTGCGCACATATACATTCAATAGAGCTGGATCGTGAGTGCTATTCTGTTCCCGTTCCTCCTCTTCTAGGACTCACCTATATGTCCCCCATTCACCGCGAACAGCCGATGAAGGCGGTGCCACGAGTATGTCCGGAGGAATTCCATATCTCACCCTTCCAGCAGGCTATCTTGGCTCCTCCTTGATTGGCGCTGCGCTCATCGCCTGTGGTTTTGATACGAATGCTAGTAAGATCGCAAGTATAGTGCTTGCGGTCTTCTTTCTGTTCACATTATGGTGGGCAAAGAGAGATTGGCTGTAGGTGTATCTATATTGCACTATTATTTGTGTTGTAAACCTTATCAATTTCGAACTCATAGAACCTGGGTCTTGATTTTGGGCATGTCTGGGCTTATAGTCTTGTTTTGGTTCGTCGCCGGCGGAGTAGCACTGCGATACCTGGTCCTATTCATCGGAGTCATGAGCTGCATGTATTGTTTATGGGACATTATTGGTAAGTCGTTGTCTAACCTGCTTGGATATCCGCATAATCTGACCTTGCGCGATCCCGTTTCTGAATAGACGACACTATATCTCGGAAAGTGAACTCCTCTGATGCATCGCAGTTTGCTAAAATATGCGGATGCTGTCCATCTCAAGGTACGTTAAGCTCTCCGACCTTTTCCGAGTATGTATTCACTGCCAGTCACTTTGTATGCGCAGTATGGGGTGTTCTTTGGCTATTCGTCTCGCTGATATTTTTCGTTGCTGGTGTACTTGTTGGTCTTGCAGCTTTCAAAGAAAGCGCAGAACAGCAGAAGGAGGATAGTTCGGTATTTCTGCCTGTACCAGGAAGTAGCGCCGCGATGGCGCTGACTGCAACAAAATCTGGTACTGTAAGCCTGATACTGGCGGTAGTAGTCGGACTCCTTGGTATTCCGATGTGATGTTGGAAGTCTTGGACGGACCTCCGTAAGAACGTGATGCTTGCTTGGACTTTTGCGATGACATTGGCGGTACAGTAATAGCACTCGTGTTCAATGAACTCAAATGTATGTTTTATTTACAAAGTATGTAGCGTTGAATGTATCAAGCTGTTGTGTTGGAGGATTGGTGTTTGACAGATTTGCAAAATTCAAAGCGGATCGGAAATAACTGAAAGCCACGTGTGAAAACTCAGGTTCATGGTCAATGTTGGTCGAGTCACTACTGTTTGGCTTTCGCGTTGGAAGCACAATCGAGTTGCGGAGGCTGTTGGGCTGCTGTAGGCTGCTGTTGAGGTAAAGTGAAGTCTCTAATAGCATTAACAACGCTTTCAATCACTCACTGTCGTATAAAAGGACCAGCAAAACGAGATCCGTGACACCCTTTACCGAAAAAAGAGTCACGAGCCATGCCGCGGGTGCTCAGTTATAAAATTCGAGGTTTTATTGCTTCAAGCCGACTATTATCGACCTCATCAACATCTATTCGTAAAATGGCACCACTCACTGTCGATTCGCTGAACCCCGCTATTCTGAAGGTTGAGTACGCTGTCCGCGGCGAGCTCGCTATCAAAGCGGAAGAGTACCGTACAAAGCTCAAGGCTACCGGCCACGACCTGCCTTTCGACAGAATCATATCGTCCAACATTGGAAATCCTCAGCAGCAAGGATTGGACCAGCCTCAGATCACCTTTCTGAGGCAGCTAGCAGCGTTGATGGAGTATCCGGCGTTGGCAGAGCTTGCACCCGGCGTATTTCCGGATGATGTCGCCCAAAGAGCTAAACAGCTGCAGGCCGAGATTGGAAGTATCGGCGCTTACAGTCACAGCCAGGGTGTACCTCTGATTAGGGAGCATGTCGCAAAATTCATCGAAGGTACAGCACAAGATGTAACTATGATTTGGTTTCACTAACACATACTATCTCAGAACGCGATGGCTACCCATCCGATCCAAAAAATATCTTCCTTACCGCTGGCGCTTCTGCTGGCGTCTCTCTTCTCATGTCCATGCTCATCTCCTCGCGGGATTCGGGCATCTTGATTCCTATTCCGCAGTACCCTCTTTATACTGCTACCATCGCCCAATATTCCGGAAAGGCTATCCCGTATTACCTTGACGGATCATCGGATTGGAATACCTCTCTTGAAGAGATAAAACTTGCCCTGGAGAAGGCCGAAAAAGAAGGAGTCAAACCCAAAGCCTTGGTGGTCATAAATCCAGGTAACCCAACTGGCGCACTCCTTTCAGAGGACACGCAGATCGAGCTCATCCATATCTGTGAGAAGCATGAGCTTGTCCTTCTTGCTGACGAAGTCTACCAATCCAACCTACACAAACCTGACACACATCCCTTCACATCGTTTAAAAAACTCGTGTCTCAGTTGAAGTCTTCTGTACCCTTGGTGTCCTTCCACTCTGTATCCAAAGGTGTTTTGGGTGAATGTGGTCGCCGGGGCGGATACTTCGAGTGCACGAACTTTTCTCCGGAAATTCTCGCTCTAATCTACAAAATGGTTTCCGTTGGACTTTGTCCTCCACTCCAGGGACAAATTGCTGTAGACACCCTGGTGCGTCCGCCCAAGGCAGGCGATCTCTCATATCCGAAATGGAAAGAGGAGACGGACAAAATTCACGCGGCGTTGGCGGAACGAACAAGAATTATGGCAGACAGGCTGAACAAACTCTCTGGAGTAGAATGCGTGAATTCTCCTGGGGCATTGTACCTGTACCCAAAGATTACTCTCTCGTCGAAAGCTATTGCAGAGGCAGAGAAACATGGGAAACAGCCCGATGCGTTCTATGCTCTACAGCTTTTAGATGAGACGGGTATCTGTGTCGTCCCTGGCAGTGGATTTGGACAACGAGAAGGTCATTGGCACTACCGATTGACTTGTTTGTGCCCTGGTGTGGAAGAGTACGTAGGGAAATTAGAAAAGTTCCACCATGGGTTCATAGAGAAGTATGGGGTTTGATTGTGTTTGAAATCGTATATTTTTGCTTCATTTTGTACGCGCAGGCATAGCATAGTGGAATATATAAGGATTCATCTCAATAATACGATGGTCAATATGTTCCGGCTAGATTGTCTACATTGTGCAATTTACTCAGGCGCTCCTTAGGCGCCTAAAATTTTCTACTTTCATGCCCGCTGGTTCATCCCAACGCAAACGGTTCAGAGCAGATGATTCAATAAATGCTCAAGATGCCAGTCTCACATTCAAATCACCAGTCGAGATCGATAGGGCTCTTACTTTAGAGGGAAATGTGGATGGAGTCATCAAAAGTGTGTTCTTCGCTTTTTTTCCTCCTTCTTGAATCTGATTCTGATACCCTTAGCCCTCAGTTCTCTCCGATGGCAATTTCAGCACTCTGGAGCGCACCAAATAAACCTCGAACAGTGGCTGAGATCTTCCTCTGCCGAGGCTCTATTGAATCTATGGGACCAACTAGAAAACGAAGACAAAGTGACCTCTATGCTAATTTCGCTCCTGTGCACTATTCTACAATTTCTTCGAGCATCTGCAGACAGTGACAATCGGCTCGCGCGCTCCCTGCTTCTGCCAGAACGCGTGGCTAAACTGAATACGTATCTCGCAGGCAAAAACTCTAACAGGAATCAGAACGTCCATTTAGTTCCGGATACATTGAATCTCTTGACAGCACTGGTGGCTTGGGACCCAAAGACTGTCTTGGAGGGTTTGCGATGGGATATAGAAGTGTGTTTCTTTTGTTCATGCAAGTGACAGTACTTGACTAACCTGGACGTCTACTAGGCTTTTTCTCGTATTTTGCGTGGATATCGAAACCGAAAAGACGGGAAAGGCAAAGGCAAAGAAAGGTCAAAGTCTCATCAATACGTTGGTCCGTATGCTTGACTTGCAATTCTAACGCCAATAACCATGATATGCCCAGATTCACGCTCTCGAGCTTCTCTTTTGTCCTTGATAGTTGCCATGCTCTCCCAAGACGTCCCAGCGCGCGTCAAGAGCGTATTTTTAGCTTCAGGAACACCAACTCTGTCTTTGCTTCAAAATATCCTGTCTGGAATTGGCGATTCGTATGACGAGGAGCACTATGTATATTCGTACGCGGAAATCAAGACCCTATTCGAGACGCTTTACGCCGGAGTTTGGTGCGACAAACGCGTGAGTAGGAGTGTTAAAGTGGCCATCTTCGTATTTGGGCAAGGTCAGAAAAATGGATTGCGGAATGAGGGTATTTGGGATATGAGGCGAGGTGGACAAGTAGCAGGAGAGAAGGTGTGGAAAGGGGTAAGTCACTATAGAGCATTCATGACTAAAATGTTGAGATATATGTGCGATAGCTTCTGGCCCTTTACAGCCGTACGGAACACGAGTCTTCCTTTCCTGGCATCGCGGAAGGAAAGCAAACACAAACTAGCGATGATGAAGGCGGCGTGCCTGCAGATCTCGTTCACCATTTCCTCCTTGCCTTATGCACCCGTCCAGGACTAGGATTATGTTTTCGTGATCAGGGATGGTACCCGCCTAATCACAATAACAAAACCGTAGCCGGGGATGATCTTATTCACGATGAAGAAGCTCATTCTAGCTCTAATCACACCTCTTCATTGTTCCATGCAGATGAAGATACGCAGAGAAACCCAAAACACAACATTCACAATCCTCTTCTTCTGCGTGTTCTGAGACTTCTTACTCCCACCACTGATTCGCGACAACAGGAACTTGCTGCAAGAATCCTAGAGGCATGCCCAGAACTGATCTCTGTGTGCTCCGACGTCATCTCTGGTGGTCCTGGCGCGCTGGATGCAAAGGTTAATGCGCGCTGGATGATAGGCATGGCCTGGTATGGGAGAGTTGTTGCGCTGCCTGTACCAGAGGATACGATATATATCTCTGCGACTGGGAACGCGAATGCGGCTCGAACACCACGTTTAAATCCTCCTCCTGTACGCAACGTCGTAGAAAGCATCATTCCTTCATTTACTGGCGGAGGCACCAAATCCCTCTTGACGAAAGCTCTAGGCACGAGCAGTGGAACGGAAAATCGAGCTACAGGAGAATCTACTGATCAGAATACTGGTTTCGGGCTAGGACTCGTTCAACATACAACAGCGCTCACTCTCTGTCGTTGCCTGAGGAAACTTACAGAAGTACAAACGTCATTCCTCCGGGCAGCTCGAGCAGTTGGCGAGCTGGAAGAAGAAGAAGAAATGATTTACTCAAACGCAGGGGGTAGTGCACACGCAACGAGCCCATGGACTCGTCGCTTGACAGAAGTTAATAGAGAGGTTCGGGCACGTTTACCAGATATTCAGGTCGTGTTGGCTTTCTTAAAACGCATCGAAGTGGCTGCATCACAGGTGGAATCTCTGTCCACTTCGCCGTCAACAGGGACAGCCAATTTTACTGCTCTCGCGCTTCTCTCCGAAAGTGCACACCGACTGATCTGGCTATATCATGCCTGTTTTGTCTCTGCTTCAACCTTGAGCACGGCTGAAGAAGGACTTGGGAGGTTCGATGTAGGCGGTTTGATGGCGAACGTCAGCATGTTCGCCACCGAAAAAGATATGCAACGCCAGGAAAATGCTGCAGCTGGTGATATCTCTGGACTAAATATGTTGAAGGACGTACACATCCTTAAAACCCTTTCTCTCAGTAAGGAGTTTGGCTCACGGGTATTTGGGAAAGTTGGTGAGTGATTTCTTTGTTTAGTATCGATATCATTATATTCAAATTACTATAGGGAACCTCAAGCAATCACCTTTCCATCTTCTATTGTGGGCTTTCTCGCGAGGTTCAGCGCCCCGCGATAGTAGGAAATCTGGCCATCATGTGCTTCATAACGAGATACGTAGGCTTTTAGAACAGGTCCTCTCACGTAGTCTCCTGTTCCGCCGTCACGAAGGGAAGGAGCCCCGATACCGAGGCGGTGCTGTGGAAGAGGTGAGAGTTTGGCTTGCTGCCCTCGCAGATATCAAGGACCACTGTGAGGCAGACGCTACTGTCGACTTTTTGGACGACTGTGTCCAACGATATATGCGAACGCCTGAACGATACCTCGACGTCTTTGAAGAAATACGTGACGCAAACATTTCAGATACAGCTCGATGGTCTCAGGAGACCATTACGGGCGGGCTTCCTAGCCCATTGGTCATGACATTATTGGAGCAACTAGACCATCGAATTCATGCAGTATCTGTACAAGAACAGCTACACTCTCCCGGATATGAGTCAGCCATCTATTCCCTACGTGCGCTTTTTCGGTTCATAAAGTGCCTATTTGTGAGCCTTGCTGCTCTTTGCGAGCCTCGGGCACTTCCGGTGCTCAGAGCACTGGTAGACAAGATAACTACCGGTAAAAGTTTTAATGATACAACCGGGGGTGAAGCCATACGCAGTTCTCGGGCGGAAACTCTGCGTTTACAGATGTTGCTCAAGTTTAGAAACCCAAATTCCGAACTGAACAAAATTGACGACTCTGCAATGGCCCATGACAGCGCGCATGTAGCTGGCGAAGAGGATTTCGAGATGTTTCTCGCGAAATCGATCTCCGTTACTGGTCTTATCGATGATCCGGTCTTGCGAGCTCAGCTTATAGAAAAGGTTATGGTTGGTCATGGAGGCGTAGACAACGATCAAGTTGGAGAACAAGTGGCCAACATTCTTCGTGCTGTGTGCCTCGTTTCCCATAGGGTTATGGCACTCAAAGAATCTCATGAAGACACTGAGCGTTATATGAGATCGCTCATCCTACTAATTGCAGAACTGATGGCTAAATCTATGGTTCAATTACCACTCCCCATGCAGCGGGCGGTCAGAGAGTACGTCTTTCGCGAGAACGAAGTTTTGAAAGGGTTTTGGATTACCGAAGAAAGTTCAACTGTGTCTGAAGGTAAGATCACGTGTGAATATCCTTTCTTGTGTTTCTTATATCTCCCGTAGCAATCGGCCACCTTCTCGACAGCAGTGGACTGAATGTCAGCGAAGCTGCTGATTGCACGTTACTAGAGGATATCACTGGACAATGGGCGTCATACCTACACAGGCAACTTCGGAATCCCATATCGGGCGCATTAATGATTGTAAGTACATTGATATCTGTAGTATATCGCGCTTACATTCTACTGGTAGAATCCGAGAGAAACAAATCCGAAGTTTGCACTGGCTCTACTGTGGCTGAGATATGCACACCCTCGTGTTCTTTGCGACCTCTTTGATTTGGCGTATTCATATCGATCTCAACCCCAATCCTCGGCGACTGCGATGCTCCTACTGAATACAACTCTGGAGGCATTTGGAACACACGCCAGAATCACTTCTGAGGCAGCAAACGGTACGGACACTGAACCTTTTCTCGTCGAAGGGGAATTAAGGCTTCGACTCCCCATTTTCTTGACCCTCTTTTCCGAAAGGGACACACACAAGTTTGACTCAGCTTCACTGGAAGAGCTCATCTTGCATGCACTGCAGTCACGGTTGCCCATCGGTTTTGACGGCATATCCTCAGATCTATTAAATGAACGTTTGATTCATACTCGTCGTCGACATCATTGGAATCAACGTCTTGAAAATGTCTCCGATATGCTCGATTCAAATGTTTTCTTCCAGATATATCTTGACCGCGATGACGCTCAGAACTGGTCAAGTACAACAACGAAGATTGTATGTAGTGCGATATACAACGGATATATTGAACTCGATGCGCTGAGCTCATGGTTAATACGTTTAAGCACGGCTCCTTCCGATATCATGCTGCACACCGCGGAACTTCTGGTGCCTGTCCTCCATGCTTACCTCGATTGTTCGCGTGTCTCCGGAACCCTGTCCAACTCGGATAGGAACAAGCAGGGAGAGCTTTGGCAGGCTTACGGAGTACATTTCTCGTTCCTCCTAAATCTTACCTCGCATGCTCCTCCGATACTCTCTGCGAAAACGCAGTTGATGTGCGGTATATGCATAGTCATTCTATTAGATTTGAGCATTGCTCACTCTTCAAGTCATGGACAGACATTCACACACCTGTTGATGAAATATATCCTAGCTCTTCCAAGAGACGATATATCATTAGTATTGCTGGAAATTGGGAAGAAATGTGTATCTTGTCCTGATCGCGGATTCAACGAAGTGGGAGAAGGTGTCGTTGATCACGCTTTGCGTTGGACTGTCAGGAAGCTCACTGGGGGCCGCGAGATTGAAGGGAATGATATCCGATTTTTATCTGAGATCAGTAAGTGTCGGTGGACGTTGCACTTGCGGAATAGTCTCTGAAATACCGTGATTATCAGCCAGTCTCCTTGCAGCGAAATCCACGATAAAACCACATCTGGCTGAACCAGTGCTCACAGCCGTTGTACGCGAGCACCTCCACAGCGAAATTGCCCTCAAATTGCTCGCAATAATGCTACCCAAGGTAGATTTGAAGGTCAGGACCATTCCTTATCGGGGGTAATAGCAAACTGAGAGTGTTTTTGGCAGCCTTTGGTCGTCAATCGGCATCTACAAATTCTTGTACAGCATCCCCATTTCGGCAAACTTACCTCTTCTTCAGTGAACCGCGCTTTAATCAACACCCTGTACACACTTTTCCATCTTCACCCATTCAATACCTGCCAATCTAGCCATGTTCAACCCCTCGTTGCTCTTTACCGTGGTTCGGCTTCTGTCGCTGACCGTAAGCTCCTAGCAATTTTCCGTCTTTTCGAGAATCAACGCCGCACTTCCGTCGCTTCATTACTCGCTAGGTGGAATCCTTCACCCGAAGGTTTCCATTCAACAAATGCATTTGAAGCATTGAAAGATGTTGACTCCTTGGTAGTCCTCCGCACCACTCTTCACTTTCCCCAGTGGCGTGTATTTGAGAACGACGAAAGTTGGGATGAGTGGCCGGAAGCTTCAGAGATTTACGATCCTGCATTTCTTTTGCTCCTTTTTGCACACGTTCTTGTGGAAGATATACCCAAGACGGCTCCAGGCTGGGTAGAACTTTTCAGAACTAATGTTGTAGGCTTAGCATTTCGCGCACTTTCGGCCAAGGACGGTACTTTGCGTGAATTTGCTGCCGCTCAGATTGCAGTTTTATGGAGGTGTCTAGAGGTAAGTCCAATCCTAGTAGCTGTGCTTTTTGTTCAACTTGTTTTTTTAGCATGCCGAGATGCTGGAAAAGCCACATGTATTTCACATCCTCAGCCTCCTCCGAGATGCACTTCATCCTGCTCATGGGCGCACGCCTGAACGTCTTCCTTCATATACTACTTTGCTTCTCGCACATGCTCTACGAGGCGTTTTTTACCCGTCCAACTTTGTGTATCCGGTGACTGCTCGTTTCCTACTACAACGTCCAGCTTTGGATATTGGTGACGTGCCTATGCTGTACGGAATGCTTTACAGTAGTGCGGAGGACCATGGAAAGAAAGACCATGCATGGATCATCCGTATGCTTGCGGACGGCATGCAAAGTTCTTTGGACTGGCGCGTCTTCAAGAGACGTCATACATGGGACTTGCTGGCCAGTGTATTTCAAAGTGAGGAGAAGGAGCGGGCGTTAAGACGTGGTGTACTAGAGGTGAGAGATGTTCTCATATCTTTGGGACAGCTTTCTTATGTCCTTTCTGAAGGTTCTAGCCAATTTGACATGTGTACCAGAAGCTGCGATGTCGCTGCTGCTCAAGTCCAATCTACTCACTTGGATTGAGATGCAGTTGCTTATCCCTCAGGAAGACGAAGGACTGGCATGGCTCAAGATCTTAGAAAACATACTGGTTATTTCCCATCACGAAAAAATGGAAACATCGACTGGCGGCGAGTGGCGTGCATGCCTTGCTCGATGCATACTCCTTCTCCTGAATGCATGTAAATCTCGTATGTGATTTAGCCATATTGACCTTATTAATAGGCTAATTAGTTGACTAGTACGTTCTTTGCCGATTGCTCATCTAATTACCGGGATTGTGCTCCGTATTGCCTTACTCTCTGGGACCTTGCCTCCCCAAATGCCTAAATTATTGACTCGATGTGTTTCTGTGATCAAGGAACAAGAAAGGGATTGGACGCTGCTTCCTGTGACCTCTGCCGGTTCGATGATCGCTTCGGGATCACTTTTTCAAGCGCCGCACGGTGCGTTCAAGCTACACGAAATCCCACAGCTCTCTGAAAGTGCTTCTGGTGAAGCACAGGGTGAGTCGATCGAACAGCTATGGCGCGTCGCTATGCTAGTTGACGTGGACCGGAAACTTGCTGCTTGGGACGAGCTGAGCAGTCTGCTTTTGTTATGGAGGGCGTGTAAAGGGGAGCATTCGGTAGTGGGCGAGTGGGCGAGGAGGGAGGCAGTAAAGAATATGTGCATTCGTGGGATTGAAGGAGTACGCAAAACTTAGCTAGTAATGATATCACAGAAATCATTCATGTACATTCGATGGATACGAGATTGAAGGATAGAAAAAACTGTCTACTGTTCAATTAACGCAAGGGTCCTGCCCTCTAATTTCGGTCCGCGACGACCGTTGGACTGTGACCCGGCTCTTCCTCTCAAACTCTCAGCACAATGTCGCCTACTTTCCTTACGCTTCCGGATGGTGCCCGTATTGCATATGAACTACTAGGCTCTGAGTGGTCAGGCCACTCTGAGCCGATTGTCTTTGTTGGTGGTGTAAGTTCTACAAGAGAAGACTGGCAGCGACTTGCCCAGCCGCTATCAATGAAACGCCCAGGTCGGTATGAGGCGTGCACATTGCACTTCTCTCGTACTGAATCCTTTGCGATATTCCTCAGTTCTGATCTATGACCACCGGTATGATTTACCTATCGACTTCGCTGTGCATAGAAATACTTGTTTTATTGAGACAGCTCCCTAGAGGAATAGGGGAATCGTCGTATTCAACAGCATCCAAAGATGATGACATTACCATCGAGCTCATGGCTCGCGATTTGCTGCTTCTCCTTCAATTCCTGAAGTTCTCCCAGCTTGCTCTATGCGGCTTTTCAATGGGTGGTGAGTCAAAAACTTGTGCCCATCACATGCCTTTCCGGTACTAAAAGGTTGAACTACATACATAGGGGCTGTAACGCAGCAGCTCCTACTCCTCCCATATCTTGCTTCTGATCCAGTAACCTTGCCATTCAAGGTTACTCGTGTCTTCCTAACCGGCACGTTTCAAACTATGTGGGAGGAGAAAGGGTATGGCTTAAAACTAGATAGGACACCCATAACAGGGCCTTTGACAGATGAAGAGAAAAAAGCTCGCGCGAGGCCAAACCTCGAGAGGAGCTTCGATCCAGAGTGGGTGTCTGATCCTGCGAATCAGGATAGGTTCAACTGGTGGCTGGATCGTCAAATTGTTGGAAGGTGGGTTTCCAAGTTTGCCACTGCGGAGCTGAATTCACGTATATATGTCCATACTAGGCCTCTTCATACTATCAGTGAGTCAAGACAATACTCGTTCCTGTCCCCGCTCACTGAATTTGTAATGCACATAGTAAAGCAAAGTCGAGCGGTAGGTGCACAACTACCTCAATGTACAATCTATAACTAGACCGCACAGGTGGCTCACATGAAACTCTACGGATATGAACAAATACCCAAAAGCACGCATTTCCTGATCATTCACGGAGAAAAGGACGCCATAGTGCCTTTTTCTAACGCAGCCAAACTTCTACGGGAAATCGCTCAGGCCTCGTTCATTCAAACAGGCTTTGAACCGGGCCAGATCCCAACCCTTGCGTTTGGGCACCATTGGTGGGAGTACTTCGACATAGAAGTATGGATCAATATTATAGAGACATTCTTGTCATCGAGGGAGAATCAGCGACAAAGTAAACTTTGACATAGAAGAAAGATATACCCACAGTAGTTGACTATCGTCACATTGTGGTTAATGGCCTCATGAAATCAACCTTGATCCAAGGAGCAACAATCTCCTGTTCGTACGGCCTCCAATAGATATGTTTCCATTGGTCAACCTCACTAGGGCTGAGGTGGTCAAAAAGAAGGAGGTTCTTTGGCGACTGAGCCGCTGAATGAAGGACAACGTCTTCTTGGCCTTGACTTCTTAACACTACTTTCGGCCAGAACCATCTCGTCCGTGATAATAGCCAAACTTGACTACTATTATCAGGGTTCCGTATGGTCTTTTCAAGATCGGAAGGAATAGTTGCGAGGTTCAGGGTGACAAGGAAACGATTATCATAGAGCAGTTCGAGTGGCGAGGTATCCCCAGAGTCAAGCTTCGAAATAATTCTGGATGTGATATCGACACGAAGAGGGTTTACGAGACCACGTTCAGACATTGTGTCATGACTGGGAGGATTTTGACGAGAGGCAAGCCAGCCAAAACTCTCTGTATTTTTGAGATTGACATTCCGGTTTGAACCTCCGTCGACAAAACGAAATTTGTCACCGAAGATAGCAACAGGTGTCCAAGAGACGCCTCCGCCTGCACAAAACGGTCGGATTTGCTCCTGAAAAGGATTTCCGCCCCACAGTTTGTCTACAATCTGAGATAGACTATTGGTGCGACGATTGACTTGTGCGGCGAGAGAACCCCATGGATGAAACGATGCGTAACGAAGGATACGTAGGACGATGGCTCTCTGGACTTTAGGGTTTTCTATCGATGCCAGACTCCGGTGCGTGATCAGGTATGTGCCCGGAGGTGAACGTAGAGCGTTACGAGAAAGAATGAAGTCCACTTGAAACTATGAGCTTGAGACGCGAATGGAATCACAGAGTCTCATGTAACACACCTTCGTGGTCAATATCGTCCGCTTGAAGAGCCAAAGCATTGACAGCAGAGCGAATTTGCCCTACTCCACCTGACAGATCAATGTCAATGTCGAATACTGCGAGTTTCTTGCGAAGGATGGACACATTGAGAAGATGTTCATCAGACTAGTAGATAGAATTAGCTACAGGAAAAATAAATGATGCTTTTACTTGCCTGATTTTGTTTGCCGTCATTCGCAAGCCAATGTCGCAAAGCGTTCCGAAGCGTAAGCTCAGGCTGAAAATTGGTCTCATCGTTGACATATGAGAGTCTGTTTTCTTCGCAGGTGGCTAACAATCTGTCCTTCGGTGATGTGAGTTCAAAAAAGTAAAACAAAACATCATGTAATCATCATGCGCACCTTAGGGAAAGTCAGAAGTGGGCGTATAATCCATCTCCCCATTCCTTCGTAGTCCATGGGACCTCCTGCACCAAAGTAACCAAAGTTCATGCCCCATCTCCTGCAACGTTTCATCCCAGCAGCTCCATCTTCTGTAGAGCCCTTCATTATTCGCATGAGGGACGTTTCGACTTGATCATCTGCATGATGACCAAGTGCCAAAACACTTGCGTTGACCTTGGTCATACCATCGAACAAAACTCTGTACCTCGCAAGTCGAGCGATGTGTTCCAAAGGACCTTCAGTAGGAAGCTTCGGAAAGCCGTCTTTTGACCAGGGAACTTTGACAACGTGGTGCTCAACACCCAATGATTTCGCATTTTCCGTACAACGCTGAGCCATGTCTTCAGACGCGACTTGCAAGCCATGATCCACGTGCAAGGACACTACGCGACGCGGCAAATTTGGCACATGTAAGTTTTCTGAAAGGTAGCGGTGGATGAGAAATAGTAGACCAGTTGAGTCTGGTCCTCCAGAATTTCCAATGGCTTATCGAAGGAGTCAAGGACTATTCTTTCAACGAGGAAAGCGTAGAGAAATACCTATGGTTTCGGGCCATGGTACGAGGGGCTTGCAGAGACGGAATGCCCTGATGAATTCATCTCTAGAGATTGGCCGAGAAAGAAAAGTCATGCAATCGCTAGTGCAGCGTCAAATACCTCTTGGATGTAAGGGATGTTGAAACACAAGGAAAAGCTGCAGTTGGTCAAGCGCTCGAAATTCGCGGAAAATCAGAACTAAAAGATACATTTTCGTACATACTTCGAGTTATGTTTAGTATGTACAATCTGTCAAACGCATAAATGAAAGTTGTAAGCTACTCAATATAAACCAATTGCGGTGAACAAGTACAGTGTAGAAAGCGAACAAGCGGGAGTCCACGTCCATTCACTGTCCAAAGGGTACAGTACATGTCCATAGTGAGATTGTTTGATAGCAGTACTCAAATCAAGAATGATAAGGAGGTTGAAAGAAGATCAGGCAAGGAGTAGGTCAGGACAGGGATAAAAAGGGAACAGGAGAAATCGTGATCGGAGACGTGAGGGTAACACAGCCCATGACGATGGCAAGTAGAACTCTGCAGGGTGAAGATAGAGAAGGGTAAATTATAATGGTAACAGAAAACAAAAGGATTTCGGACAGCATATAGAATGATGAAGATAGCACAAACCAAATTTTACATATGATAAACGATACCTTTATTGTATTTAGTTGACAGGAAGGCTCGACGCCAGCAAAAGAAGGCAATGTCAAAAGTTGATGAACCCTTGACCTCCGCCCTGTTGCTGTTGCTGCTGCTGTGGTGCACCGGAGCCGGGACTCGGATGCCTCATAACACTCTGATGCATCGCCTGCGTTTGCGACATTGGGAACTGCGACCCCGCCATGTTGCCCATTCCAAGTCCGCCCATATTCATGCCCATCATCTGCATCTGCATCATCGGAGTCATTTGAGGCATTTGATAGGCCAGCGCGTTAGGATTTCCTTGCATCGCGAAGAAATTCGACTGTTGTTGAACAGGCGACTGTTGACCGGATTGGAGAGGTGACATATTTTGCAGATTAGGGGAGCCGAAGCCTCCACTCTGGTTGCTGATTGGGGAAGAGGGACTGGACTGAGCTTGTATTTTTTGCATAGCTTGGAGCTAGGGACGCTCGAAAGTCAACACAGGGCGAAGTTACTACCAGACGAAGCGAGACAAACCTCATAGAATGCAAAATCCTGCAGGAGTGACGTTCGTGCTGGATGGGTATGGAAGATTCTGAGCATTTCTTGTCCAGCGTCAGGGAGCAGCTCTTGAGTGTCCCGAGAGTTGGTCACGGGCTTGCGTTCTTGGGTGTTGCTGATGTTTGAGAGAAACTGATTAACAAAAACAGCAGAACGGAGCACGTCTAGATCTTACTTCAGCTTGATATGTCGTAGATTGACGTTCGGTATATCACGAACAAAGATCCATCGCACTTTGAAGACACCCTTCCACTTATCGGAAGCCCATACCGTACTGCTTTGATTATAGTCAACCTGGAACATGTATGTCAGTCATGGACGAAGCGGCAGGTAGTCAGATAACACGCACTGGAGTCAACATTTCTGCCATACCACAGAAATGACCACTGAAGTACAAGTTAGCGAAGTCATAATACATTCATTTTTTGATCCTGATATACCTCGCGTTGACGCTGAAGAACAGATATATTGGACCTCTTCCATTGCATTCTTTGAACGCTTTGTCGAGCCGTTTGTTTCCTGGATCGGTTGAGCTCCAGATTTCGTATTTGAGCGACTTGTGAACATCATCTTCTGTGTATGATTTGATCACGAAGTATCGAGCCTAACAATAAGAGATCGTGTGAGAAAAAGGAAACACACGAAGAAAGAGAAAGAAAAAGCTCACAAAACTAGGTCGAATGTCAAAAGTGGGAGGATTATATCCCTTCGTCGTGATCAACGACGACACGTCAAGCGGACCTTCAAATGCCTGAGAAGTATTCTGGCCAGTTGGAATATCCCTGTTTTGCCCTTGCTGATTTTGTCCGCCGACAAACGAGGTCGCAACACCGAGCCGGGCTTGTTGGTTGCTCTGGAGTTGTTGCTGCTGATTTTGCTGTAGATATTGCGTCGGAATGAGCGGGACGCTAGGAATACGCTCTCCACTGCCTGCACTACCTCCACTAGGGCTTTTCTGATGCTGGTTATACGCATATTGAAGGTTCGGATTGGAAATACGTCCATTTAGTGTATCGTTGCCTCCAGATGTGTGATACGACTGAGCTTGCGAGATCGGCGTTTTGCGACCATCGTAGTCAAATTTGTTGCCCGGATTGCCGTTACCTCCACGCATACCGGGACCTTGAGTAGGCCCTGGGTGTGCCGGATTGAATCTAGGCGGATGGGCACTTTGTCCAAAGGAACCGGGAGCACCAGATCCTGAAATCTCCATGCTGGTAAGAGCACGCTGCACGTCATCGATGGCGTTGTTGACAGCTGGTCCGCCAGGTGTGCGCCAATCACCACCACTTCCCGAGCTACTACCGGTAGATCCCCATGGAGAAGAACGGCCGAGTGGACTGGTAGGACCACCGGCACCATAGGCATCGTAAGAATCATATGCAGCGGGATCTTCATTGGCATACGTGTATTCGTATTCTTCTTCGCCAGTGCCGGCTACAACGTTCTCGGCCGTGTTGTTGACAGGCAACGGAGTCTGGAGAGTACCGGCTCGTTTGAGGGAAGTTACCTTGGGTCGGTTGACGCCTGCGCCTTGGGCACCGTACGTAAGGGATACATGACGTCTAACACCAGAAGCTGCAGGCGGAGGAGAAGAATCTTGTGTGGAGGACCCGTAGGCTGGTTCGTTTAGGTCTGGCGTATGCTAAGTAGACAATACTGGTTAAAACATTGAACCAAAAAATCAGGAACAAGCTAAGCACTCGCCTCCTCCTCAGGAACGACATAACCACCGATTTCTTTTTCCCATTCCTCCTCGTCGCCCTCGTGACCCGCAATCGCTGTCAAACTGTTCATCGTCTTGGGCGTCATACTACCTGATTTCGATCCAGAGTTTTGGAAGGCTGAACATGATCAAATGATAAACTTGGATTGATAGTAACGGGACAGAAAAAGCAAGCACACCTCGATGATACTTAGTGGGTAATGAGGCTTGACGATGAAGGCTACTTTTTTCTCCGACAGCGCCTACACCACCGACCCAGTCCTCTCCAACAACTTCATCATCATTCCAGAGCTCCTGATTCTGACTTTCTTCTGAGATTGTATCTTTTGCGCTGGCACGGGCTGTTCTAGAGGCTGCAGAGATGGTATGGTGTCGTCTGACGCCGCCTGTAGTCGGCGGGGAGCCAGCAACAGCAGGGATATTCTGTGACGACTGAGACGACATAAAAGTCGTCTACGATGTAGTTACAGGGACCACAGAGTACACACAGAGTAGATATTTGGGGTAGATGATGGAAAGATTGCAGAGAAAAGCGGAGAGAAATTATTATGTATATGATATCAGTGATCGGAATCACTTGTCACTCTTTTTTTATCTTTTATCGATGTTTCTTTCAGTCTTCCACCATCTCACTGGCTATATGCTTCGCATAGTTACCTGCATATTGTTACGAACCCTGATCACACCTTATAAACTTCAGAGCCTCAAATGTTGTGGAAGATCAACACACAAAACGGCATCGATATACCGTACAATACGGTGTTTTACCGCCATCATGGAGCTGTTCAAAAGGTGCCGATAAGGCGAGGGCCAGCTTTCCAAAACGTACTGCAAAAACAACATGACCTTCCAGGAGATCAACATTTTCTGACAACTCTTGCAAGCGCATACGAGTCATTTTCTCTTGAGAGGCAGAACCCAGTGTCAAATGAACTTTATATAATGCTACTATTATCAATTAGATTTATTTTTCGTTACATAGATTCTGGCATCAAGTAGTTAAGCTCAAGTGTAAGTGGGTTATTCTTCTATCCATGGCTGATACGCAAACGGTGTCGGTGAGCCCTTTTAAAGCTTCTGATTTTCACAGGCGCTGTAAAATTACAACCTCAATATGCCAATCACTCTGATTCAATGTTTGCTGAGAGCGAGACGAATTCGAGGTGAAGAACTTTACTACAAGTTGGAAGAAACTTTTTGAAATGAGAAAGCCGGACATGACGATTATGGTGGCGGCTTCGAATGAACTGACCGACGGATTCTTACGCGTTTCTCCGCATGAGATTATCATGGCAACAGCTCATGGAGAACATAGAACAGTCACCCCTTACCAGACGTGCGGCGTTTTATAATCTTTAGAGTCTACATACATACAGAAAATACTTTCACCGTTATGATAATCAAGGAGTTCGCAATACATAGCTTGCGCGACGCAAGGCAGAGGTTTCGAGAGTACTTCAGGGACCAATCTGAGGGTGGCGTTGACAAACTTGCAAAACAGGGACGCGAATTGAACCCTTCCCCTTCCCAGCTGCCTTCCAAGTCTTAAACAGTTCAACCTTCTTCGACTGAGCAAGGCTTCATGCTCATAGTGGCTGCAGCAAATATATGGTAATTCCCATAACATATGGCAACTATCCTCAAAGTTTCCGGAAATGCACCGCTAGTAGCGTCCCCTAGGTGAGTTGTCTTTTGAGATCTTTTCCCAAAGATTGACCCAACATTTGATCTCTTTTTTTTTTTGTTACGGGACAGCTTTCTGTTAACAGGAGCCTGGATTAATCTACTGTTCTACTCAATCGAATTCCTCGTTGGGTCATACTACTTCTTCAAAGTTCCTCAGAGAAAAATCAAGGCTTTGGTGGCGGTAGCGCTTCTGGTGGACACTGTTGGTACAATTTCCACTTGCCAATATACATGGGTGGTACGTCTATCCTGTTATATCTCGCTCTTCCGTTCTGTTGATTCTTTGCTTCGTAACGCAGGCACTAATAACTCGTACATATCTTGTTCTTTTCATTCTAAATCTCACCAGTATCTGAGAAGACACTCCTTATTCCAGCTAACAAGCCAGTAGAAGCCGTTGCAGAACCTTTCCTGCTGGCCTCCATTATGAGCAGTCTTTCTGCCTTCATTGAACAATCATATTTTGCACATCGAGTTTGGACCATGTGAGTACCTGTCCAGGACTAACTTCGAATCAATCGCGCTGACTACGCAATTCAGTACTCAGAGTAGGCTCATACTATCGATTTTGTGTGCTCTGATTGTCATACCTGTTTGTCGTACTCGTCTATTGCAAACACCACATTGAATTAATCAGCGATCGCTTGCTTGTACAGATGGCCTGCATTTTGGCTTCAATAGCTCTAGCCTTGAAGCTGGATCCTGCGGTCGATCAAAGTGAATTGGCTATTTTGAACATGTAAGCTTTGACGATCTCTCATTGCTGGCCAAGTTCACGGACCAAGGACAGCATCGCCACTTTCTTGGGCGTCATCACTGATATTGTCATTGCGGTGTATCTGGTGTATAAGCTGAGATCCATTAACCTTTTACAGTTTTCGTATTCAACAAAGTGGTGTGTACTCACTCATTTATCGGGTGCTTCTCATTTCTCTGATGGTTCGAACCTTACAGTCTCATCCGCAAAATCACGGCGTACACTGTCGCGTGTGGCTGCATCACTGCATGCTTTACCATGGTCACAACGACCTTGACTTTTGTGTCTGTCGGACGTAAGTGCGCAGCTTGGATCCAATTCTACATTCATTCTTACACGCCCCTCTTCTCTGTGTATTATAGCTTTTCTGCTATTCTTTGCCTGTAACGGACGCGTGTACACCCTCACCATTCTCGCCAACTTTCTCCTTTTTCATGAATGGCGTAGGGATTATGACGAGAAGCGCCGTTCGTCTCACAACCATAACGATAACCAGAACACATATTTTCGATGGAAAGGCAGTACCTGGTCGCGGAGATTTACAAACAGTGCGTTTATCTAGTCTAAAACAAAACAACATGGTTCACAATCGCGACAGGTCTAAATGATACTTCGACTTCGAGTCCACGGTACCCACCATCGGCACTCAGACACAGTCGGACTTCTGTATCCGTCGTTCGTATGGAGGTAAGTGGTTTTCGTGAGTCTCATTCATGTCTCTTGCTCACTGTTCATCGTTTAACAGATCCACGGAGCAGTTCACGGAGCAGTTCACGAAACGTTCCAGAAACCTGTTCCCGGGCCACCATTTTCCATAGAGTCAATATTTAGCAAATCGGATGAGGACTTGACAGAGTCTTGAGCAGGATCTTTGGGCTCGGCACGACGTTGTGAACTACTGACATATGATATCTAGAACTACGTATTGTAAATATCTGTAAGCTATCCAATGGAACATAACGATCCGGATAAGGACATAATTTGACGCCGAAATCTTCTTGATCACCATCAACATACCTAGGTTTGACAACATTTGCATGTCGAGTCCTCCGCCAGCAGGGAACATCTTCGAGGAAAACCCGTATGAAAACCATCTTAGTCTATCGCCTGTAGAGGCTGAAGTCCTTTGGGAATACGCTAAACTAGCTCAGAACGTGAAACTGGTCAGTCAGTCACTGCAATGACTTGTCCCCACAAATCCAAATCCACTCTACATTTTTTGGGCTTTATTCTGTGATCCTTGTGCTAAACCAAGATATTGTTGGAATGAACCTCAAGGTAACAATGAAAACGCGAAAATTGATGGATGAACCTGATCAGATGTTGGTGTCGAGACTGAGGTCGTTAGAAACGAAGATGGGACTGGTGATGGTCTTGGTTCGTCTTCAAGTTCGATTATTGGCAACGGAACCGGAACTTATGCAATTTACCGCACAGTTCAAAGCCTCCGTATGGAATGTCATTAACGAACAGCCAGTCGACGCAATGCACGCTGCAGAAACAAGCGGTGACACGACTATTCGCCGTTGATATTACTCAAGCTATGGTGCATATCTTCACGTTGTATTGAAATTACAGTGTATCAATTATATTTTGTGCATTGTATGGCACGCATGTACATCTACTTTACACACTCAACGCAGCCATCCTGCCAGTCAAAGCACTAACCGAAGCGGTATCCCAAATGACCAACGTGCCATCTACCCCAGTCGTACTCACTTGAGTGATCTGTCCGGGTACGCCTGCATATGGACGAACGCTAGTGATCGTATTCTGATGAATGGTACTGAGCTTGGAATCGGTTGTGCCACTGCTCGTTTGACCGCGACTGTCAGCATCGCGAAAAGTTGCGAAAGCACCGGTTTTGAGACGACCAACAGAGCCTGGTCCCGCTTTGGACCCAGTACCATAGCTGCCATTATCGAGAGTGCCGACTTCTTGCCATCCGGCGTCGGATCCGCTGAAGACTATGGGCTGGCAGTCGTGGCCTGCGGCGATGATAGTGTCTTCTGAGGTCCAAGTCAAGGTGACCAAAGGTAGAGTTGGCATACGGATGTTGTGGATAGCGCCACCTGGATAGGCAATGCTAATGGAACTGTCATGACCTAAGAGAAAGGATCAGGGGGAGATCATGCCAAACCAGAGAACCAAAACACACTGGCAAAAGCCAGAACATCTCCAGAAGGAGAAAATCCGACACTATGAACCCATCCACCAGCAGCACTAGCAAACTCTCCGCATATAGTGTTGAAAGGAAGTTTGGATCCCCAGACGGTCGCAGCAGGTCTAGTTATCATTCATTAAAGTTTACATCATGGGATGAACTTCGACCACACCTTTCATCGATTTCTTTGACATAGGCGGAAAACACACGAGCTTTCATATCTGCACTTCCAGCCGCAAGTAATACATTGTTTGGATGCCAATCCACAGCTAGAACGGTAGATCTGATGGGTTTCTTGAGGTGCTTGGATACCCACCAGTTATTTTCGGGATCGAAAGAACAAATCGCAATAGCCCTGTCACAGATAAATAAGCGAGATCACACAAGGCAATTGGTCAAAAAAAAACCCCCTACCGTGCACCACTAGCTACAGCGAATTTGTCTTCCTTTGGACTCCATCGGACATGAGTCGCTGCTCGGTTGATCCTGAGGAGAACCAAGGTTGGTTTCCAGACAATTTTTCCCGTGTCTGGATCTGGAGTTTGTTGCCAAACATATGCATTCCTGTCTTGCGAAGCTGTGACGATTTGGTTGGAATTTGGTGCCCAGTCGATGGACGTAATAACTTTGTCATGCTAAGGATGTTCTGTTCATCGATACAGGAGATACAGAATGGTAGCATACTTCTGTTAGCATCTCAGTAGGAGCCCATTCAGACCCGCTGCGAGTGAGTATCTGAGCATCGTTGGAGTTCAAGCTCACAGCAAGCTCTACAGAATCAAATAAGGGCCTATTACAAGAATAAAGAAAGACTAACGAGAGCGATCGGCATTGAAGGCATGCGCAGTGATTGGGGTTTGAGAAATGTTGAATATTTCAGGCATAACGAATTCGCTGCAGTAGGACCAGCAGTCTACTACTGTGATTCGTAGAGTCGTGAAGATGGAGTTCGCTGAGAATAAGCGCCAAAGCAAAAGGGCGCCCGAATTTTCCACACGAGACCACTTTGACCGCCCATGATGAACCTCTCTCTGTGCAGTTTCAATATTCGATATTCAATATCCAATACTCCGCAGCTCTCTTCAGCCTGGTTGGTTGGAAATATGACTAGGACACAAGTAAAAATTTTAATCAGTTAGTCTATCGCTGTCGCAGTTATGTCTAACTAAGTGTTTGAATATTATTTGCAGAATTCAATAACGCACTATGCGTCGCTTGGCTTTCAGCACCTCCTCACTTGGACCGGATTGGACCTTACCAATGTAACCAGAGATCCAGAGAAATTCTGGGATCTTGAGCGAATTTGTCGATACAGGTACCTACCCCTGCCTGACGTCTCATATGTCTTCATCCCCGTCAGATCCCGTCTGCATGTGTTTTGCAAGACAAGAGAGCACCATATAACCTGGATCTAATTTACATCCGCCCCTTCTCGTTTCGATGCAGACGTCGGTCGTTTCCGCCAATTCTAACCTTGATGATTCGCAGCAGCAGGTAATAGCTTGTAACAGGTTTCCGTCGCGACATTTTGCGATTTTCATATCACTCCAGTGTCAAGTCAAAAAGGTTATCATATGTAACGACAAGACACACTGCGATCGGAATGTATATGCCAGTCTCAGTATGCCTTATTATGCTACGTCGGGACGTCGGGCGTGCTCGAAGACTGCGCCATTCGGGCGGCCGATGAAAATTTTAACCAAGGTGCGGATCTATTTCACAAGTAAATATCAATCTTTGCGTCTGCAATGTGTATCATGGTCTGATGTACGTCTAATTCGACGATCATTTATACCATGACAGAGGAAGCAGAAAACAGGCATAAATTTTATAATAAACAACCCTTCCAGTGCTTTCACAATTAGCATTGAGCGTCGGATAATGTTCAGATCTGCGAAACGGCGCTATGTTACGCGTGCATACACGATCTATTTGATGCAACCGGCCGCAAAAAGACAATAAAAGTCGAGACGTGATCAGTAACTGTTGCCGGAGGTAAGTCAAAAAAACAATTGGATGCGATCTGAGCCAGATCTGACCGTGTAACACGCATCTCTTGCATTTGTCCATAGCGCTTATTCTTTTTGGGTATAAGGAGTGCGAGGTTGTTTCGTGAGGTTCTGAATTATTATCATCCCAAATTCATTTTTTGGACTCGCGCTTTCTTTTCAACTCTAGACAATAGCTCGCAAGTTAAAAAGGATTGATTCCTTCCGGTCGAACCCACCTCATTCCCAAATGTCTGTCCCTGCCACCGAGACCCACGCAGCCCTATCCCGACCATTTCCTCCTCCTTCGTTGGCTGGCGTTCCCTTCGAGTACATACTCGACCAACTTCGTAACTTGGCCCCATCTTACTGGGGAAATTCCGAGAGTTCGGATTGCACTTTAGGTACGTTGATGAAGGTTGCGAACTGTGTTAGACCTCAATATGCTCAACGCCCTCCAGTTATTCCTGTACCATATCCTCGAGTCCGTTCGACTTCATCCTCTCCCTCTATAACACCTTTTCAACCTTCCTACGACCCGTCAGGGCTGGGTCGTCGAGCCACAGAACCAAGTACACTAGCCATTCTACCTCGAATCACTTTAAAGGTATGCGGTCCGCCGAACCGAACACAGCCCAAAACTTATTCTAATCTTTCTTGTCTCTAGTTACATAGCGAATATCTATCAGCACATTCAAGCTTTCTACGATCCCTCTTTAGCGGTGCTTCCCCTCTCGGTCTCATCACTGACGGTCCGAGCACACATCCCACTCCAAATACTCCTTTCCGTACGCCTTCCGGGCGCTTCACCATTCCCGCTGACCGCCTGCCCCGACTTTTGAACTCCTCTCCCACACATCCGGTCTTGTTCGTTCCCGTTCCTGATCCATCCTCCATCGACTTGGTCTTTCATTGGATGTACTTTGGCGATTTTCGTCACATTCGAGATTCTCTCCACGAAGGGTACATCCAGTGGGAGGGCATTGCTCGTAACGTCGAATACCTCGGACTATCCGATGAAATCAAGGTGTTTCTCGGGGACTGGTACGCCCGATGGCTACATTCTGACCGTAGGCGTTCATGCGAAAATCTCACTTCGCCTCATTCCAACTCAGACTCTGAGTCAGATTCCGACTCCCTTTCTGACGACGGGGAATTGTTCAACTTGAACGGTGAATTCAGTAGCGATGAAACCCTTGTGTTAGACGTGGTCGATGATATGGATTATATGAACATCAAAGTCGTTAACGCCAATCGCGAGCAGCCCACTCGGGGTAGAGACAGGGCTACTCGAGGCCTTTCTTGGACCTCAGGGTATGAAGACAAGTTCCCTGATGCCAATTCGAACCCTTCCAACGCCAGACGTGAAGGATCACCTATCCCTCCTCACTGCGCATCCTAATGGTGCAACATTTTATCTTTTGTTCATCGATTTTTGATTTCTTTTTTTTTTGACTTCCTCCTGTTGTTGGACCTTCCTGGCTTATCATTATTTCGCCTTCAAAAAGTTCATATTGAGCGCCTAACGTGCCACGCATGACACAGGTATTTTGTGCTGTTCAGGTTTCTTTAAAATATAGTACTTTCGCAATTCTGTTATTCATCACATTCTTTTGATTCACTTCTTCGATCATAATCTTACGATGATCTTTGTACGAGTATCGGGAGCTAAACAATGTATTTTACTCTACTACCATATAGCCATAAAATGATGATTAAATTTCAGCTGAAGATACTCGTGCACAACACTCACGTTCGGAACCCCGAGTGAAATGCAGCAGGCGTCAAGGCATATTTTTGCCCGATGTTATTGTTGAACACAAGAGAAGGCTCATACAACAATAATCGCCTCTGTCAAAAACAATCGCAGTACACAAAAAAAAAGCTAGAAAGACAAAAAAAAGCGAGTAACGTGTTAGAGGTGTGTGCGACAAAGAACAAAAGAGGCTTAGAATGTATAGAAGAATACGGGGAAATCAAGCTCATCTGACGACTCAGTGCTACTTCGAAAGGGGACCGCCATTACTCCGTCTGGAAGGCCAGTGACGAGTGTTCGGTATGTAATTGTAAAAAGGGAAAGAGGGCGGGTAAACAATGACAAGTTTATATTCAGGTCGTAAGGCGGCGGTTCTCATCTTTAAGGGTAACCTAGAAACTCCAGACGGGAGGCAAAATGTCTACACGGCGACGAGAAAAAACTCCTGTGTGAAAAAGAATATATTTGAGCTTTAGCGAATGCCGCAGCCCAGCCCCAGACAACAGTGAGGATAAAAAGGGATAGTCTGGGTCTGGGCTATAAATTTTCACTGAAAACGCGTAGAATTCCGAGGAATTCACCATAGTTCTTAGAAGGAAGCTCTTAAGAAGAGTAGAACAAATGTATTGAACGCTTGCGGAGCACTCTTATTTTCAATT
This sequence comes from Lentinula boryana, assembly GCA_027886635.1. Taxonomy (NCBI): domain Eukaryota; kingdom Fungi; phylum Basidiomycota; class Agaricomycetes; order Agaricales; family Omphalotaceae; genus Lentinula; species Lentinula boryana. Next base: position 96,287 of record MU790554.1, read on the forward strand.
AACCTTCCAAACATAATCAGTCTTTTCCTGTATACTCATCCAGATACATTATTGTTGTAAATCGATAGCAGGAAGCCCGTTGAACAGAAATATTTGCAGCACCTCAAATGCTAGCAAGATAGTAAGTAAACACGGAGCTGGATTAGATTGAGACGAAAAAATCTCCACATCAATCGTCCGTGTCAGGGAATTTATAACTGTGGCTTTCCATCTGCGGATAATTTGAGAATCGGGAATCTTTCAGAATGTAGAAAGAGGGCTTACAGTAATATTTCCGCCTTTATAACTACCACGTTTCTTTTTGTTTTTTTCCTTGCGGAATCCCGCTCCACGAGTAACGATGAGGTCAGCATGTGCTTTGGCACCGTAGTCGTTCTCTGGAGCAGCCTATGGTGATTCGCAAGAGATTTAGATTAGCGACGAAGCTGTAGCCAGTTTGACGAAGATTTCAAACAGAAGGTTGACTCGAGAAACTCGGTTGGCAATGGGAAACACACCTTATTCTGATAACTGTTGTCTCTGATGAGATGAGTAGGAACCTTGTCAATTTTGATTCTCTGAAACCTTTCATTAAGTCGTCGTTTTCCAGATTGAAGTACGTCTGCGGCGGAAGTATTTGGTGCTGCGTCAGGGCTCATTGACGCTGTGGCTGTAGGAACAGCTGCACCACTTTCGGAAGTTCGGCGTTTTTTAGTGACTTTGTCTTGGTCACCCACAACGAAGTCAGTTGAGGATTTGCTAACAACACCAACAGTCTTTGTTTTGGTTTTGTCATCTGCTTGTTTGGTGGACTTCGTCTTGTTTTTGGTGGTAGTGTCAGATTCCGAATCTGAATCCGAATCCGAATCCGACGAAGAAGAAGAGGGATCTGACTCGGGATCTGATTCAGAAGATGAAGAGCTTGAAGAATCGGGAGAGTCGGAGGCCTTTTTCTTTGAAGGTTTTTCCTGCTTTTGTTCAGGTTCTGAATCTGTATCTGAAGACGACGACGAGGAGCTTGAACTCTCCGTCTTGCCGCCCTTGTTCTTCGCGATTTTCTTCTGCTTTGTCCGCGGCTCGTCAGGCTCTGAATCGGACTCCGACTCTGAAGACGACGACGAAGACGAGGAACTAGAGCTGTTTGCTTTGCTTTTCTTTTCAGATTTCGGCTTTCTAAGAAAATAAAGGGTTGGATACGGAATGATTAAGTCTGAACAAAACGTACACTGCAATAACAGTCTGTTCCTGACTATGAAGCTTCCCTTTCTTCTTCTTTCCTTTCTCTGAATCGCTCGAAAGAGTAGAACTGGACTCGCGCTGCTCTGGGGTCTTGTTTTTGTTTTCGTCATTTTCGTCTGCTTGTGCGTCGGTTCCATATGACTTAAGAAATAAAGCATGGCACTTACCGCGTACAGAAGATTCGTCCGAAGACGAGTCCGAATCTTCTGAATCTAAGAAAGAAAATTAATTGGGGACACAGATTGAGGCCAGGAGCAGCAGGTCATGTACCATCAGAGTCGGAAATTGGAGCTTCTTGTTCAAGTTTCTCTTTTGCCTTTTCAGTGGAGTTATCAGAGTCGGAATCAGAGTCGGATGAGGACGCGGCTGATGAGGGGGATGACGTCCGCTGGTTGGGTTTGGGTTTCACCAGCTTAGACGAGGTCCCTTGCTTTTTCTTTTTCTGCCGTGAGGATTCATCACTGCTAGAAGAGACACTACTGGATTCCGAAGAGGCTGTATGTATATAGACAAGTGCAAGAGAAGGAATCATGCATGATGAGAAGTTATTGCAAGAGACATATGTCAGGACACACATACAGCTAGTGTCACTAGTGAAATCGGACGTTTCGCTGTTAGACAATGATAGAAGCCAACTCTTGAGGACCACTTACTCGATTGGAGGGTCAATTTCGTCGGAGATATCGAGCATTGCACGAGACATAGACCATGGCGACAACTCACCTCTTGTTCTCCATGTTCTTCCGGTACACTTTCCATTCCTTGATTATTTCATCCAAGCTAGGCGTCGTATCATCCTGGGAGTCCTTCAAAACAATAACACCTTTTGCGGCTTTTTTCAAAGCCTTTGCGACTTCGTCGTGTTCGCGACTTTTCAAGAAAGCATAGATATGTATATAGGCCGCTACGGTATATTAGCGGATGCAGGCTCGAGGTTTATAGAAGCTTACCCGCTAGATGTTGGTCTCCCATGGTGAAGGACTTGGAGAGAATAAGTAGGTAAGGACGAAAAATTTGATTGCTCATCGTATACGCACGTGCTTAAGGCGCCTAATTACACTGGTAACAAACTGCTTGTCTATGGCAATGTACACTAACAGCCATGAGCGAAATCAAGGGTCCTTCACCTGACGCTAAAGTCGACGGGTCATCTCTTAGGATAGCTATCGTGCATGCGAGGTGGAACAAACTTATCATCGATGCGCTGGTCGCCGGAGCATTGAAAAAATTGAAGGAAGCTGGAGTGAAGGAGAGCAATATTGTTGTAGAATCCGTTCCAGGTAGCTTTGAACTTCCTTTGGCGTGCTCTAGGTACATGTCCATCTTCTTCGCTAGATACACATACTCAGATTGCGACAGGATGATTGCAGGATCACACATCCAAGCTGCATCCAATGAAGCTGACTTGCTTGGTGGTCTAAATTTCGGTAGTGGAAGTGGCATCCTTTCTCCCAAATTCCCTTCTCGCTCTGGTACACCTGCGCCGGCAATACCTTCTGCGAATCAGGCCTTCGATGCAGTCATTGCTATTGGTGTTCTTATCAAAGGAGCTACTATGCATTTCGAGTACATCTGTGATGCAGTCTCTCATTCATTGATGAAGATCCAAGTAGACACTGGAGTTCCGGTAATCTTTGGCGTTTTGACGGCGTTGAACGATGACCAGGCGTTGGAAAGAGCTGGACTTGGTAAAGGGGATAAGACAGGGCATAATCATGGCGAAGAATGGGGTCTTGCCGCAGTGGAGATGGGCTCGCATGTTAGACGTTGGAACTCTGGAAAATTTTTATGAGTAGATTGACTCTGGACCGTAGATTGAGAAGTTGTATAAAACAAAAGAATGTAAATGTAGAGCAATTCCTGCGTGCACGTTTGTTCTTCTACCGTCACATCGACGTACGCGATGAAGAAAAAGGTAAGGAGTACCGGCAGTTCTTACTGTAAGAAATGAATTGTATCTCTAGGTCCTTCTCATGGGTGCCTCTGGCAGCGGCAAGACGTCTATGCGATCTCTAATATTGTCCGTTCAAGTTCTCTTCTGTTCTTGCGGGCTCGACTTCAACTTTTCCCAGCTCTAACAACCCAGCATCTTCGACTGCTCGTCTCGGCGCCACGATCGACGTCGAGCAGAACCATGTCCGTTTTCTTGGTGACCTTATACTCAATCTCTGGGACTGTGGCGGGCAAGACGCGTTTATGGACTCGTATCTCACCACTCAGCGCTCAACGATCTTCCAACATGTCGGTGTGATGATATACGTCTTCGATGCTGAAACTCGAGAGATGAACAAGGATCTGGAGTATTACCGGGACTGTTTGGATAGTTTGACACAGTACAGTCCAGAGGCAGCCGTGTTTCTACTCGTGCATAAAATGGATCTGGTACAGGAACCGAAGACGACAATGTTCGAGAAGAAGCGCGAGGAGGTGCAGAAAGCCAGTGGAGATGTCATTATCACCGTTTTCGGGACCAGTATCTATGATGAAAGCCTCTACAGGGTAAGTGTGGAAGTTGAACATAAAACCCCCTCTAATATTGAATTGCCCTGACATAGGCCTGGTCAAGTATAGTTCACACTCTGATACCCAATGCTGCTGTTCTAAATAAACACCTCAATATCGTTGCTGCAGCATGTAGCGCAACAGAAGTCATCTTATTCGAACGCACAACTTTCCTCGTGATAGCCACCTCCACTTCATCTTCATCCCTCCCAGCTTCCGCATCTATTGCTTCCTCACCTAGCTCCATATCCTCGCCCACCTACACATCCTCTCCTCCGTCACCCTTGGATCCGCACCAGATGCACCCCAAACGTTATGAACGCACATCCGAACTCATCAAAGCATTCAAGTGGTCCTGTTCCCGCGTACGCGAAGAGTTCCATTCTCTCGAGCTGGATATGTATGATTTTACTGCAGTGTTGGATGAGATGACGAGAAATACGTATGTCATGGTCGTGGTCCACGATCCGACGATAGGTAAGTCTGTTTCCTGATGTATGAGGAAACTTCAACTCATGAGTCTCTTCAGAGACGGCCGCAATCAGGTTGAATATCCGTATGGCTCGTAAGAAGTTTGAAGAGCTACAAGGTGATAGCATTGGTACTTGAATTGGATGTCATTCGCAATCAAGGCATATTCATACATAGGAATAAAATAAGTATAGACAAACATCTCACAGAAATATGCAATAGTGCCACATTCGAAACAACGATTCAAGTCAGGCGGCAGTCATTCGTTCAGCTTGACGAGCCGCCTCAGTTCCGGGAATAGGTTTGAAAAGTGAATTATACGTTTCTTCTTTGGTCCTCTTTTTTTTGTGCGTACTGGCGCGGGTACCATCGACAGGCACCACAGAGCTGCTGCTGCTTTCAGATGCCACGGAGGGCATCTTCTTTTTCGGTCTCCCACGAGGTTTTCCGGGTACCACCGAAGAGTTCTTATTTGGCCTACCACGAGCATGGCGAGGAGGCGTTTCTACGACGACTTGAACCGGAGCAGACTCGTTTTCGCCAGCATTTTCCAGCAAATCCCGCACCTGCCTATCGTCCTCCGATTCCTCATCCTCAAGCTCTCGCCCGCGTTTGCGCAAGTCAGAGACATCTGTTGCTTCTTGAAGCCCTCCGACAGGATTCGGTGTTGTGTCTGAGTGAGATTCGACGTCTGGGAACAGGTGTTCGTGTTCGTGTTCGGGAAGTAGCTCTTCCGCTTCGTGCGAAGCTTCCCGAAGTGATGATAAAGGTCTGGAATGTGCAATTTTCCGTGCTGTCGGTTTCCGTTCCGCTCTCTTCGTTGATGGAGCAGGAGCAGGAGCAGGATTTACGGACGCAGACCGCGAGCGTGCGCGAGAACGTGTATTATGGTAAGGCGGGTCTTCAACCGTAGCAGGATCAGCTGAAGCTGGAGGAGTGTTTGTTCTAATGCCAGCTGAAGGCATCGGCTGTTCAAAGGAGAACGTGAATGGTTGTAAATCTTCTGATTCACTACCCTCAGGCGTATTTACTTTTGACCCGCCATCTTCATCCTGTCTAACCGGTTGCGAGGTGGGATCAATGTTGATCAAGGTTTGAGAAGGCCCTGGCTCATTCGTACTGTTGGGTGTGCTAGTGCTAGGACGCGTACGTTGTCTCTCAGAACGAGTGTGAGTTTGAAGTTTGGTTTTGGGTTTGGGCACTCGAACATCATCTGCATCCTGATTCTCCTCTTCTAATTGATCTTCACTTTCGACGGCACGTTCCTTTCCTTTCTCCGAAGTGCGATGCGCATTATCTTGATAGTTTGCCTCATAGGCTTCCTCTTCATCATCTGCGAGTCTGGCCGCCTCTTCTTCCATCTCTAGGTCCTCATTGGGACTAAGCAGTCGTGTTTTATAGTGAAAGGCCTTGGGATTGATACCTTCTTCAGCAACAATCTCCGCTATTCGGAGGTCGAGACGAGCTTTATTCTTTTTATAGTGCTCGCGCCAGCTTTGAGAAGTATGTCTTTTAGTCCAACTGTACACATCTGGAAGATATTTGTGCTGCAAGTACTAGTCAGTACACCATTTGCCAAATAATACGGATACTTCACCAAGGATATTAATTTCTCGTAAAAGATGAGAGATTGACGACCACCGGAAGCGGGTTCAGGAAGGGTACGAGCTAAGTGTTTGCAGAGATTTTCGTCATCTTCTGCGGTAAACGCAATCCTTCTGTAAACAACACAATCAAGTTCAAATATTGATGCCAACTAGCTAAATACATACGCTCTTCCGGGAGGCATTCCAGGCATCGGTCTTCTGGGTGGAGACTCCAGATGAAAGCGACCACGCTGTATACATTCGTCGACAAAAGACATTTCTCTAACCCAAATTTTGCTCTTGTCTTGATCAGGATGGCAGTCGTACGCGCTCTGTATAAGACGCTGGTCTACTCCTGGTCGAGTAGGATTAATGAGAAGTATGTCGGCTCCCTCGTCGTCGTCTAGGACATCACCGCCGTGAGCCTGAATATAAAGACACATATAAGTCTTCCGGAAAGACTACTACTGTAAGTTTTTGAAAACTGACCCATATCTTCTCCGCCAGGGCCTTTATTGCACCAGGGTTTCGTATCGAGTTGTGAAGAACAAAATAAATTGGTACGCCATTTCGAGTGAGGATAGGCTGAAGCGGGTCCATGATGGTGGTCCGGGCGAACCAACGTGTTTATGTATCATGTTCGGCGCCTATCTAGCCAGTGTGCAGGGGCGCTTTCTCGGGCCTTCGGCAGCCGCACTAAACCAGCACCCCGGAAAGCCACCTAGGAAGTCGTTTCCGCAATTTTTCAAAGTCGGGTTTTGTTTTTTTTTCCGGGACATGGGATATGTGTTCCGAAAAGTGCCAAATTTTCCGGGACGATGGTACAAAGATATATATTTGTATAGAGAAACAATACGTATCCTTTCTTCCTGGTCTAGATAATTGCCCCTCGGCTTTTTATACAGCTTTTTGATTTATCCGTACATGCAGAGAGGTGTTTGTAGAGTTCCACATCCATCGGTGAGATTAGCACACCTCCGCTTGGTGTTTCAGGCTGCACGGGATGATTAAGCATGCAAAGGAAGGCACTTGGACAATGGAGGGATATGACGGAATCTGTTGGCTTGGAAAGTGCTAGACGGTTGAGAGCGTTGTGGCTTAAACTCTTGCCCAAAGTAAGACTCGAACAGCTGAACAGCCATATAAGTGGCCATGCAAACTTTATCAAGATTTTCAATGTCGGCATGGAATACACCCTTTCCTGCTGTTTTGGAATAGATGGCAAGGACTGACCAAGCATTAGATGAGGGTTGGTTTTGGCATTATTATCAGAAGTACTCGTATACTCACTGCAGCCAGCGACCCTTGGCTTAACCAGAGCCAGGCCTTCAAAATCTCCGGGACATGAATCTAACCCTCTCCGAAACTCCAAAATTTTCCGGGTCAAACGTCGGTCCCGAAAATGCCAAAATTTCCGGGTTCCGGACCTATGCTGGGTCTCGAAATCTCAAAAATTTTCCGGGACATGGAACCCACTTCTTAGGTGGCTTTCCGGGGCCTTCGTCTACCGTCGTCTCTGACAAGGACCAATGGCCTTGTTAGGGTCAGTACTTACATAAGTGACAGTCCCGGAAAAATTGATCAACTCCAAGAAAGAATCCATTTACGCACACTGCCAGGACCACTGGGTACAGTGTTCCCGGCAACCAGTACTAAGTGTGGGACTACCAACTACTAGCCTGATCAATGATCAGGTGAAGACTACCCACTACAACTCCCTATGGTGTTGATTTGGGCAAGAGGACCATATGCCCAGGATGGTGTTCGAACTAGAAACCTTTGCGAAAGTCAGAAACTCTAGCGCGAAGCTTGTGTGATGCCCCCATCTGATACTCTTAAACAATGACAGATTCCCCCTCTGCGAGTCCATTTTTTTCTTTAGCCCGTGAACTACGTGATAAAATCTACGACTTATTGCTTTGGACACCTATTGGAACAGCTTTACCGTCCATACCTGGACATCTACTAGACATCCCAGAACGCTACTATGTAAATCGTCCAATATGTGATTGGCACTGGCGGATCCCTGTTAGTCGAGGCTCTTGTTTTGGCATACTGTTTACTTGCCGCCAAGCATACGCCGAAGTCGTGGAGTGCATCGAAAAACAGGAAAGACATGGTGGCTTGTCATTCGAGCTCGACATTGCTCTGATTGGAGAACCAGCTCTCGAAGAAAGAATGTACTTGGGTAGCGAACAAATATGGCCTACCTGGATTGTGCTTCCATTGTACACGTATCCGGTCTTGATGCATGATCGCAAAGATTTTGCAGCCTCTTTAACTTCGATTGCCGTCAATTCGAAGTGCAGAAACCTACATGTTTCGTTGAGGCTGCAATCGGAACTCACTTACAGATGGCTCGGGAACGGGGGACTCACAGGACTTACTTGTAATCTCTTCACAATGCTGGCCAGGTTTCTGCTTTACGGACCCGCGGGTCTGTCCAGAAAAACAGACGCCACTCGTGTTTGGAGCATAGATACTCTATCTGTCAATGTCTTGAGTGCTGGGACGTTCACAGATTCTTACAGCGATCGACCTCACACAGTGCCCATCGAAGTCGTGGAGGACAGTACCATTTGTTTACATGATCTTTTGCACCGACTTTGTAACGCAGGTGCATTATCTGACCGAGTCAGGGTGGTCAGACTCTCTGCGGAAGGCGTCCTCAAAAACGAGTGGCTTATCAACGGAGGAGAAAGCTTGCAGCCTTCTGAGAGGAAGGTTTGGGCAGCTTATGGATGGACGATAGACAAAGAGGATAGATTGAAAGAATTGAACCCACATGAAATTGATATGACACCCAAAAAGAGACATTTACGTTGGAGTTTGACTTCATGTTGTCGAGTGCAATAGAGACAAAGGTGTCTACAAACTAATGCAGGAGGGGCATGTATGTAATTCGTCTTGTGAATAAGTTAAATATTGTCATAAATTACACCTTTGTTCTGTTCAGAAGACATAAATCGTGAAGTGTTCATGCTGTGAACGGAAACATCCATGGTGAGGCCCTTAACAGCCATTCGTTGAACAAGGGCTGCTCCCATACTTACCAGAACCCTCATCCCCAAGAAATGTATATCTCGCATCAGGCGAATGATTGGTGTGGGAATACCTGCGCTTTCATCATAGTAGGCAACGTTCCACTATCCGCTGGCTAAGCTTGCGTAGAGACATCAGACTTCCCCTCGGGACGACATACCGCGTCAAGGACGGTAAGCAATACACGAAGTCAAAGCACAGGCTCGACTGCCCTCTCTCAATCATGTAAATAGCCATCTGAAATCTGATGAACGCTGTTGATTCTCGATACGGACCGAACGACCATGCTGGATAGATTCATCTGCGATGCATTTCTTGAAGGTGAAAACGACGATGAACCACCATTGGCATCATCAAAATTGACATTGCTCGGCGAAGGAGGCAGCGGCGATGAACTGCCTGAGCCGCCTGAGCTAGCTAGTACCATGCCTGCGGGAAACGTATATGGTCGTATGGGAGAGCCACGGGTAGGTGTGACTGCCCCATCACGCACATTGGAATTCAAACCCGTGAGCACCAAAGGGCGAGTGCGAGATCGTTTCGACTTCGGAGCGATCAACCATCGTAATGAGCGTGTCCATTTTGTTGAACTAGATGTAGGAGAAGGCGGTCTGGATATGATTCCATTTCCGTTGAGGAATTTTCCCTCCTCTAGTAAAAAAGCATCACGTTTTACAACCTTCCGTAATGCGCGCAAGCAAAACGAGCGGGATTGACGACGCAGAGGGCATGCGATCAGAAGCGCGATGATAAAAATAGTGGTGAAAAAGATGAGAAGAACGGGAGAGAACCCTAGTGAGTTTCTGTGGAGAGATGGTGGTAAGTGAGGAGTGAGACGATCCTCTAAGCCATCCAGAGACGACCACGGGCGAATAGGTTTGACGGGAAAGTCTTCAGGTATTTGCGGGTCGCTGATTGGAGAAATGGTACCATGCAAAGGAGGCACCTCTTTGCTCGCCTCGAGGACCATCTTTCCCAGTGTCCAGCTGATAGCAATATCACCAACAGAGTCCATCGACTGAAAGGTAGGCCTACCCAAGCCTTTCTGCTCTGCTTTCGCAGCCACCTTATCAGTTTCCGACGTGGAATTTCCCTCCGGGTCCACTATTCGAGGCAATCCTATGCCCTCATGCAATACATTTGCAATCCACGCAGCCTTGAAGCATTGCATCTGCAACCGAGATATTTCCAACTGCGGACCCCACTTCCCAACAGCAACAACCTCTCCGTTCTTACCCTGGACCTCACCATCTCCGTCCAGAGGGTGGAGTTTGACTGACTCTTCGTGTTCGTGCATGATATCTGACCAGTCTCTAGAGCAGAAATTGGAGGCTGCACGTTCGTATTGAACGAAATTGTAAGGACCGCCAAGCCCAAAGACATGCTCCGAAGAAAACCAGTATTCGGAAACACCGATGAAATGAGACACTGAGAAATCAATGGGTGGAACGTGAACTCCGTTCATGAGACACGGCACGTCAGGACAAGGAGCGCTTTTGTTAAGCAGCGTGGATGTTTTCTTCATACACTGTTCGAAAGAGCCAGTACCTTTCATATGATGTGTTTCCCGGATATGTTCAGACGCATATTCAACAAACGCAGGTGTTTCAATTAGCTCAAGATCCTTTGGTAGACATGGGTCGGGAACTACGTCGGCTTCAGCTGAGCGAGTGTCCTCAAAGGCTTCGATAGCCATACCGACGTATCGTTCCCTAGCTTGATTGGTCCCATAGCCTAACCATGTAGTGACGAAAACCTTGTGATGTATCTCTTCACCGTCCAATAAACGCAATCGAACGTCTATAAGTTTGTTTGCGTCTAGTTCGTGGTCCCTGCCTGGCTCGAAAGCGATCTGAGTCGACGCGCCTCCCATGTCCAGAAATCCATACGTGGTATGCCCTTGTTTGTTCGCAAAACCGTCCATTAGATAGTTGACTGCTATCCATCCGAACAGACCTTCCTCTTCTCCGGTTATAATGAGTACACTTGGGCCACATGGTCCGCTTTCTGAAGGTTCGTTGATTTTGAAGTATGAATGATGAACAAGGAAAGAGCAAGTCTCTTTCAGAATCTCAGCCTGCTTTTCCGGAGAAAGGAGACGCATTCCAGCTGTAGCAAGGAGAAAAAGCGGTGTATCTTTGTGAAGTGAAGGAGGTATTTTGTCTCTAGCATGACCGAGAAGAGGTCGAAGATAGGCTCCAATATCCTCAGGATTGTTCGCAAACGTGGAGATTCCTGGACGACCGATGAGTAGAGGCTTTGTATTCGAGAGTGTTTAGTTGACCTGGCTCAACCTTGGTAGACCAATCCTTTCCATCTTTCGTACCCTTTTCAACCTTGGGCAACGCATGCAAGAACGGAGAGGACCAATCAGAAGAAACAATTGAAGGATCCTTCCAGCTGTAAATTTGAAGGCGAGAGCCCGACGATCCAGCGTCTATGACAATACCGAAGTGACGACCAGCCAGCCAAGGGTCGTTCGCTATGGGAGGAGGCATTGAGTTAAGCCGGAAACTGAGATGCCGGGCGCGAAATGGGTTAAACGCACACGTGCTAACTTCTCGCGACTTTCACTTTCCCCTCACAAGAAACCAAAATCTGATTGGGACTTCATACTAATATCACTACAACTTTGTCATTAATCAAGACTATTCGTCCATGCCCGTCTCTTTCAAACCCCTCCTGGCTGGGATCTAATATCAGGCCTTTGTCTCGAAAACACTTCTCGAAGCACCACCTTGGGCCTTAGCAGAATTGACGTCTCCTGCTTCCTACCATGAACAGAAGTGTCCATGTCCTTCAATCCAAGCTCACTGGTGAGCAGGATAATACCGCTCGAGGAAGAGTGAGATGATTTTCTTCCATCTGCATCCTCCATCATCCGAGCATCGAAGTTCGCTCCTTGTGCAGGGATATCAAGAGCCAAGTCCATAAATGTAAGTCCTGTCATGGCTTCATCGAGCTTCTGGAGGTGCGATATGATAATAGAAACTCTTTCACGGATATCATCATTGATTCGAGTCTCTGTTTCGGAACTTTCGCTCGGCCACCTTCCTGCCACGATCACAAGGGCTCTCACCGCTTCTGCGATTAGTCCATGAATCCACGGGCTCTGATACACACCCTTTTTTGCCCACGCCTTGGTTAACGACCTCCACGTATGGGATACGCCACGTTCTGTAAGAATCTGGTGTATGAATAGAATATTTGCACTCAATCGCGATCGAAACTGGCCTTGTTTAGTTCGGATACCAGCGAATACTTGCTCTAATTGTTGGTTTGCACTTCCAGGATAGGTCCATAGGCTAAGAACATACCCAGATAGGTGATTCAGTCCGGCTTGCAGAGCAATCTGTACCAATGTTATGTGGTCGTCCGTAGCCATATTGCACTGCAAAAGCATTGTTGGTTCTTCCCCTAACATCTCCCTGACATTAGTCACTGCACTTGGATCGGTCGAACCATTTCTTGATGAGACTTGACCAGTCATTGACTCGACAATGGTATCCGTTATGGATGCCGCAGCTTGGAATATTTCTGCATTCAGCGCCTTGACCATTGACACGATATCTGCACCAGAATGCGTGCCGGAGGTGTTCAGAAATGCACGTGTCCCTTGTAACTCCTTCCTTCGTGAATCTAGCAGCTCCTGGTTGTGGGCAATCTGCGTCGTATACCTGCGAACTTCTGCCTGCGTAGCACGTAAGTTGTCCTGCAACTTCTTATTTCCTTCGTTTACCATTTGCAGATCCTGATGTAACCTCGCAATTTCACTATCCTTCCCGTGCAAGTCCTGCTTCATATTCTCAATTTCACCGTTCTTCGCCTGTAGACTCTGCGTCAAATTCGTGATTGCTCCATCCCTCGCCTGAAGTTCCTGCTTCAACTGCCCGATTTTAGCGTCCTTCTTCTGTATGCTCCGCTGAAACTTTCTAATTTCATCATCCTTCTGCTGCAAGCTATATTGAGCATCACAAAGCTGTACTTCAGACGCCTACTTACTGGTATGATACGGGGCTGCGCCCTAGGTTCCTTGAATACCCGACTCTGAGCTCCACCAATAGATGGCACTCTAATCGACGGTGACGAGTTCTTTTCGTATGAGTTCTCACTCCTGAAGCCTGCACCTTCTATCGAGACGGCAGTTTGTGCATCGCTTTTGCGGTGATTGTCGACGTTTGGGCGAGTCATATCTTGATTGCCAGCTGCTCCTGGGAATCCCACTGTCGTCTGGATCGTTCCAGCTCGAGGATCCATGGAGGCTAGATGGGTATCACTAGGTTTATCATGTCCAAAAGTAGTTGGGGAAGTTGTGGAGTCGAACGAAGCAAATTGCTTTCTGAGCTTGTACTTGTCTTCGGATCGACCTTCTTTGATGCGCGATTTATCGTCTCCCTGATTTTGTTGGCTCAATTGTCGATCGAAGGTTTCGTCTGGGATTCTATGACTGTCTCTTTTCGCTTCGTCGAGGCCTGATGATGACGGTGTAGATGCACTGTGAGTAGCTCGATTGGCGATGATGGGGTGTGACATGGCGGGATCGATGGTGCTGGCAGTAGTGCTGGGCGAGCGGGTAAACCAATGCGTGATCTGTAACATTGGATTTGGGACCTTGTTCGTGAAATGGGAAGTGAAGACCTAGATTTCTGCGACACGAGTTAGTTATCATCTCAAGTCCACTGCATGTGCCAGTTCATGGCAATGCTGCGTGTATACACTTGTGAGCTTTTCACGTCTTCTTTGCCGCTCTACAATCTGTTGGATTGTCTATAGAAGCCCTCTAAGTTTAGGCTCTACTGTGCCGCAGCTACCATGAGGCAACCTGCAAGCTCATAATCTTACTTCGTTGATCATTTATGCTGCCCCCGTCCAGCTTTCAGAGGTCCTTTGTAATTCTTCACCCGGATGTTTAAGCGCAAGCCTTTTTCCGGAACGCAACAAGGATTGGTGCTCGCCATAGACATCGGCACCACATACTCTGGCTGCTCGTTCAGGTATGTTTCCTCATTGAATTGGTGTTATTTGATACTCAGCTTACTGTCAATAGTGTTCTCGACCCAGGAGTAGTCCCCGAAATCAAGGGCGTCACTAGGTCTTCCAATTGTTACCAATACTATATGTGACCTCAATGCTGATAACTTGGATCCGCTTCAACAGCTTCCCTGCTCAACCACCTAGTGGTGCTTCAAAAATTCCCTCTGTGTTGTATTACGATTCTGTGGGTGTATTGCGCGCAGTTGGAGCAGAGACACTCTTAGAATCTATTATCGAACGTGCGGAAGACGAGCAATGGACCAAAGTCGAGTGGTATGTCCAGTGTATCGAAGTACTCATTTTCTTTCCAGCACTCATTTGCACAGGTTCAAATTGCATCTACGACCCAAATCATGTAAAACTGCTCACCTTCGTATCCATCAGCAGATACTCGCACTCCCACCGGACAAGTCTATAATCCAAGTATATGCTGATTTCCTCCGATACTTGTTTTCGTGCTGTAGGACATTCATTGAGGAGAGAATATTGTCGGGTGGCGTAGGCTTTTGGGAATCTGTCCAAGATCGAATCGTCTTTGTTCTCAGTCACCCGAATGGTTGGGAAGGACTGCAACAGAATAGCATGCGACGGGCTGCGGTATTAGCTGGTCTGATTACAGAAAACCCAGAAGATCGAGATCGTCTACATTTTGTAACGGAAGGAGAAGCAAGTCTACACTTCTGTATCAATAATAGACTTACAGTCAAGGTATACCTCAGAGCATTATATTTTCTTGTACACTGAGCCGGTTTCCGTCTGCTTAGAAGGATGAAGGCATCATTGTTGTAGATGCTGGCGGGGGGACCATTGACCTTAGCGCTTACTCTGTATCTGATCCCGACACTAATACTTTTGAAGAGATCACCCCATCTGAATGTGCGTTTTTTCGATACTGTCTACCTTATGGGCGCTCTGATTTGATTGACCCTGAAGGCTGCTTTTCTGGATCGATATTTGTCACTGAGGAAGCTCGTGGCTATTTTGAAGGTTCGTTCAGGCTCTCGCAATACACTATCACTTGCTGATCATTGTACTTAGATAAACTACGTGGAACCCGTTTTGAAGAAGAGATACCAAGAATCACTGAATGTTTTGACCAAACCACGAAACTACAGTTCAAAGATAGTGATGAACCTTACCACGTTAAATTCGGGGGGCTGCGAGATCGTGAACCCAACCTCGATATTCGCTCTGGTCAGATGAAGATAGCCGGGTAAACTACGTATACTACTCCTAAGGCATGTAAGTACTAACTTTTTTTTTCGTTTCATAGACTCACAATGGCACGGTTTTTCCAACCCTCGATCAACACCATATCAAAGGCAATCGCTGACCAATGTCTGGATGCACGTAAAGTTATAACTGTGCGCTCTCCGATCTCCTTTCCTGCCGCACGGTCTCGTCTATACTGACATGTTTTTGATTGGAAGACTGTGCTTCTAGTGGGTGGATTCGCTGCAAGTCCCTGGATGTTTTCTAAACTCAAGGACATTTTACAACAACTGGGACTGAGTATTTATCGTCCTGATACTCATGTGTAAGTGGCCTTCCGGGTTGCCAGTGCGTATCAAATGCTGACCGTGACCTATCTATCTATGTAGAAATAAAGCAGTCTCAGACGGGGGCGTTTCATTCTATTTGGACCATTTTGTGGCAATTCGAATGGCCAGATGTTCCTATGGCGTAAATGCTTGTTGCCATTACGAAAGGTCTAATCTAGAGCATCAGAGGCGTGGATTCGTCACTTTTGTGGACGATACCCCTTTGGTCGAGAATTCTTTCTCACTGATATTGAAGAAAGTGAGGTTGCCTTCTTCCTGCAAATTACATAGCTTGAAGTCTGAAACTGTATAGGGGATACAAATAACGCAAGCACAAGAGTTCCGAGAGTCATTCCAACGCACTACCAATTACCGTTTGCAAAATATTTTTGTAAATGTATTGGCATATCAAGGCATCGACAATAATCCCTCCTGGATCGATGTGGATCCAGGTGCGTCTCTCAAAATTCATGACAATAAATCTAAACTTGTCGATATCAACTTTCCAGAGATGTATTCCGCTGCTTGCACAGTTACTGCCGATGTTTCAAAGATTACTAGGGCGCTTTCTCCACTTAAAAACTCTGCAGGCTCCATCTACTACAGGCTGGAATTTGATATTGTTTTGCTGTTTGGGTTGACAGAGCTGCAAGCACAAATAGCATGGAAGGAGAATGTGTGTCTATCTACTTTCCATGTGATTTAGTGCTAGCTGACTTTTCCTGTGTAAGGGACTTGAAAAAAGGTGTGTCACTCTCGTGATAGTCATTTCATTTCCTGTCGTAATTTTCGCACTGAATTTGTCCAGAAGCCCAGCAAAGATTGTGTATGAAGAGTTGTAACGGCGTTGTAAGAGGTTCTCCGCATGAGGTTGTCGGAACGCGACTATCACTAGTAACAATGCGGCGGCTTGAAAGCTAGTTTGGAGCTAGTAAAAGCTAAACTCGTTCCTGCCCTTTGTATAATACCATATAAATGGAACGAAAGAAATTCTCACAGACTGCCCATAAATGATTCAACTGAAATATTTAGTTTGCGCCCCCCCGCCGCCCAGAGTCGACCACACCCGCTCGCTGTCTTCTTACAAGCCTTGATCTGGTCGACCAAATTGGAACCTTGGTGACACCTTCATCTTACGCCCACAGACCATTGCTGGATTGATATCCTTGAAAAGCTCAAAGGACTTGAATAATGTTGGAAGGCGGCGGGGACAACCAGCGGGCAATCTGGGTCAGGCTCCCCCGTCATCATCATTTTCTTTACAAAAATCGGTGCCAGCGCTTGCTTATAAGTATATTCGAGCGCTAAAAGTTTAATAATTTTTCTTTGTCCACCAAGTCCACTACAAAGATTTCTCAAAATACAGGCTCGAATGGCATCAAACTTGTCTAATACAGTATATGCTGCTCGGAGAAAAGAGCTACTTGCACTCATCAACCAACTAAGATCGGTCGGGTGAGCAGCGAGTTCACCAAGTAGTTTTGCATGTTCCAATAACATGGGGTGACCCCATATTTCTAGTGCTCAAAATGACCTAGATCTTCCAAGGATTACTGTCATTGGCAATCAAAGCGCTGGGAAGTCGAGCGTAGTAGAGGCAATTTCTGGCGTGAGGGTTGGTATTTTCTCATTTTTTTAATGCTCAGTATTGTTATTCTAGATCACCGTACCCAGAGATGCGGGGACATGCACTCGCTGCCCAATGGAGTGTCGTTTGTTATCTTCAACTAATGACTGGAATTGTCGAATATCTATCCGAAATGAATTTGACTGTGACGGAAATCGTCTCCGAGAAGTTGCTGAAAAAACCTTCATTGAAAAAATCACTGACAAATCTGAGGTTGAACTTGCTCTTCGAAAGGCTCAGTTCGCCGTTCTGAATCCCGAAATATCATGGACGGATATTCTCGCAGCGCCTGCGAGGAAGCTGAAGAAGCTGAAGACGATGGGGAATGCGAAATCCGTTCCGTTTTCCCAGAATATAGTTTGCATTGACTTGGAGGGTCCCGAGCTCACGGATTTATCTTTTATTGACTTACCCGGTAATCAAAAGTAATTCATGCTACAAAAGCTAGTCCGCTGATTTTCTTGTTCTAACCAGGTTTAATTCAAAATGCAGAACCTGAAGTAGTGCAGCTTGTAGAGGATATGGTAGTGTCTCACATCAGAGGTAACTGCATCATACTTGTTGCGGTGCCCATGACTGGTTTGTACTCGTCTAGTTCGAAAGTCCCCAAGACTGCTCATTTCTTTATTCAGATGACATAGAGAACCAGAAAGCTCTTCGACTTGCAAGCCAAGAGGATAAAGATGGCCGGCGGACTATTGGTATGCTACATTTGTTCTCTGTCTGCGCGGTGTACCTTAACCGCTATGTCTAGGGGTTCTTACTAAACCCGACATGCTGACAACTGGTTCTACTAAAGTCGCTCGACTGTGGCTTGATGTCCTCGAAGACCGTCGACATCCTCTCAGACACGGGTACTACTGCACACGCCAACCTGATGATGACGAACGAAGCGCTGGCATTGCGCAAAAACAAGCTCGAGAAGCTGAAGAGAAATTCTTCAAAACTACAGTTCCTTGGTGTCAGTCTACAAGTCCGACGAGGTTCGGCACTCAGAACCTTGTATGCACGTTGAGTCGGCTTCTAGTTCAGGTTATTAATGACAAGTGAGCGTCTTTGATATAAACTGCTCTTGTAACATACTCATCATTTTACCAAAGCTTACCCAAGATTCGTGAGGACGCCGCTAGACAGCTATCAGATTGCTGCAAGGAATTAGCTCAAATTCCTCCTCCGATTTCGGATGAACCTGCAACTTACATGTTATCTCTCGTCACCAGCTTTTGCTCAGAATTTCAGGCACTGGTGCGTGGAAGAGCGGATTCTACCGAATTAATCCGTCTACATCGTCAGTCATATGGAACTTTCAAGACCACAATCCGGAAGACTGCACCCAGATTCGTTCCATTCGAAGCAAATCAAACAGTGACGGACTTCGACAATTGCTTGGATGATGAAGAAAATGATCCGATAGCCAAAGTTTCTGCCATCGCAATTTCATCCATAAATCTTACAGAAGTCAGAAATCACGTCAATCGGTGTGTAGTGCTCTCTTACTGATAAATTTGTGCCCAACGACGACGGTTCAAACAGGTGCTTGGCCCGAGAATTACCAAATAACATACCGTATGAAGCAAAAGCGTCCCTCATACTTCGATTCCAAATGAGCTGGCCAGAAGCCGTGGATGATTGCTTTAGGGGCGTCGAAACTGACACACTTCAAATTCTAATCAAGATGATTGATCAGTATTTCGGAAGATTCACTCTGTTGCAGTCGCATATGAAGTAAAGTGATATGTTTTAACTGCTCTTATATAGACTCATCACTCTATCCTCAGAAACTTCGTGAAGACGTTGATGGACGAGCATAAAGAAAGGTGTAACGTGGTGTTGAAGGCTACCATCGAAGCTGAACAGATGCCGTTCACACAAAATGGTCATTATCTCGAGTCTTGTCAACAAGGTTGGTTAAGCAAGTATAAAGCGGTGAGATTTGGGAAGGTTGAGGAAGGAGAATTGGATCCTCAAGCCAAGAGACGTAAACTCGCTGCTCCCACCAACGGAATTGCAGGTTTGGATTCCCAAGCCAAGAGACATAAACTCGCTGCTTCCACCAACGGATTATCAGGTTCGTGCTCGCAATTACTCTTTAATAATCTATGCACATACTCGAAAGGCTACGCAGATAATCCAACAACTAAAGCAAGGCCTAAAACCAGTGGTACCAATAATCTTCCTGTCCTCACACCTATACGTTCATCTTCATCCATAGGGAAGGCAGCGGGAACCCCTTCATCTCCTCAGGCAAATAATGCTGCAAAGAAAACGGAAACTCGCGCCAAACCCGCCAAAACTAGTTCTTTTTCTTCCTGTAAAGCTGCATCCTCTAAGGCAACGACGGTTTCAAAACCTCCCACCCGATCCCAACAGGCGGCCCAGGCTGCGAACGATTCTGACTCAGAGACAAACAATTCTTCTGACCTAGAGATAGACGATCTTCTTGACTCAGAGATAGACAATCTTTTTGACTCAAAGATAGACAATACTTCTGATTCAGAGACAAACACTACGACGGAGTTAGAGATAATAAATGGTAATACCACCAATGAACAGGCCCTACAGGAAGCCATTAGCCTTCTCGTGAAAGCTGGCTTGCCTGTAAGTTCGCTGAGTCCCATGGACTTACTGGGTAAGCTTGTACCGCCAGATGAGTTTGAGACGGAGTTGAGGGTGATGGCGGACGTACGAGGGTACTTCCAAGTCGCATATAAAGTACGTCTTTGCGTGCCCCCAGAAACACCGCATTCCTGAACATATTGTGTAAACAGCGCATGATAGACAATATACCGCGCTTCATCGACCTATTATTTGTCAGGGAACTTGGGAAAACTTTGCAGCCGTTCATCATATCCAAATTTGGAATGGGGACATCTTCAGCTAATGAACGTTGTGCAAGTTACCTGGGAGAAGATCCAATGCTTGTGTCACAAAGGGATGAGCTCTTGGCGCGGAGGAAGAGGCTGGAGAATGTTGAAAAGGAATTGGACGAGTATTCTTTGGATATATAGTGATTCGCGAACTCGAATCTGGGGTATTAGCTAATTAGAGTTGTTACATCGTAAATAAATGGCTATTAATTTCTTGGATCTTTCGATCAGGTGTTGCCGAGGACGTCCAACATTATCTCAAAGGATTCGCCCATTATATCAGACATATTCTATAAGCCCTCAAAGAAACGTCGGAGATGATTTGCCAAGTCTTCATCACGTTGGAAGTCTTTCACTTACAATTCACAAGAGATTTGGGTAGGAGCAATCACAGATACAGGTGCGTGCGTGACAGACTACACATTCGGTGGTATGATTCTCGGTGTAACTGATAGAATTGCGGTAAAATGTGATCTGTTGGGATGCCACTTCGGATCTCCCGAAAATCACAATCCAGCACTTAGTGAGGGGATACTGGCATGATACATGGTGCTGTCGAGGTTGGAAATATTTGAAAGCGAAGATACATGCATGCATACAAAATGTAATTTAAACCTTGGCAGCCGCCTTTGCATCCTCCGCAGCGGCGACAGCAGGATTTACTTTCTTGCCGTCCTTCCAGCGGACACGAGGGGGAGGGGCACGGTTACGACGACCTTCGCGTGAGCGCACACGAACGACTGGATAAACGCACGTCGATTAACATCGCAAGAACAACAGGATTAGAGTGTGAACCCACCATGGGAGTGAATAGCACATGATACACAGTATGCAATTTTGATGTATAACTTAGGGACGACATACTCTGTTAAAAGCTAGTCAGACTCATGTGCTTGAGTAGGTGTCATACTGAAACTCACCGGAGTAAACTGAAGCTTCGCTGATATCCCTAACCGCCGCACTCTCCACCATGTTCCTTACAGTGAACCGCTTGATAGCTTTATCCTTGGGTACACATCGCGAGCAGTTGGAGCAACGCATGAAGGTAACATGGCCGCGACCTTTTTTATTACGGCCGCCATTTCTTCTTTTCTTGGTCTAAAGAACGAGTGTCGGCGTAAGCATGCGGAAACAATCGAGTCAATCGAGGTGGAGAGTATAATAGGAGACAGCCCAAGGTTGTACAACCTTCGAGCAAGCACACAGGTCGCACAGGACCTGTGTTCATCGAACAGAGCGTCGGAAAAACGTCCTAGAATCCTACAGCCAGCAATCGACATCTGATCCTCTCCGTTCAATCCAGCCCAAATTACTTGATCTGTCTCCAGATTTGCACAAGAGAAGACACCAGATGGTCGACACAGGTCAATGGAGCCTCAAACAGCGTAAACTTACCATCTTGATAGTCGGGAGCCTGGTGGTTGTATTCGACGCCGCCTGGTCCGTCTGTACTTTTCAGAAGGCAGTGTCTGACGTAAGTTTGTTTCCCACGCTCAATATCCCAATTACTAGCCCGATTATTATTGTTTTACATCGTTCTCTTGAAAAGCATGGATGTAAACGCGAGCAAAAAAGGGGGACTCCGTCCAAGTTAAACCCGTTGAAAGCTAGCAGTACTTAATGTTTTAGGATGTGGTTTTGCCATCTGATATATTGGACGACTCTACTAGTAAGCTGTACTGCTACTCTCTAAACCGCTCGTGATTATAAGTGCTAGCTAGCGTTGGGCTCCAAATCTTGCTCTTCTTTCACAGCCTGACTTCACGAATTAATGTAGTACCATTTTCGTATTCGAAAACACGTACCAATCAACCGCGAATATCCTTAGCCTTGGAAGCTGACAACCGTCTGACCTTGTGGATTGATCAACTTTGCAGTCATGGAGCGCTTTATCCGTTCCATATCATCTGGTATCGGAACTCCGGAGTATATATAGTATCCTGGATAAGCCCCGTCCTGCTTTCCTAGTCCGTTCACAATGATGGAAAAGGTGACGTGCTTATCCTTCGGAGAAGCTTGGGGATTCCCTTCCCACTTGTGAACAGTCAAGTCCGGAGTGCCAGGCATCTGCCTCGCAGCTAAATACGCTATGGATTGGACATTAACTCTGGCCATCTGCATGATACCTTCGTCAACAGGTTGGTCACCATGGAAAAGCACGCTGACGGTGACTGGCTTTGCGGCATCAAATTGCAGAGACTCGGATGACTATCGCAAGAATGATCATTTAGAGATGGGCGCTATCAGGGACTAGACTTCAATGGGAATGTTACAGTTACTTACAACGGGGGCTCCTGTTGCAATAGGTACAAGACCGAGTATATTCAGGATGATTATGCATAAGCCATGCAGTTGATGCCAATGCATGGTGAAAAGTTTATGAAAAGGGTCGCAGACTGCAAGAACTGTAGAGGTCGTACCAAGAGGCTGGAAGAGAGTATCAAGATTGGGGGCGATTGAAGCGAGCGAAGAGTGGGGTCGAGATTTTGACCTGCAAAAGACCCAAGACGATTTGAGACGCTTTCGTTTTGTCCGTCCTGTTCTTTATTCATTAACAGATCCTGGGTATACATTGACAATCACTCAGTGACAGTCAATGCTATGCAGAACATGTGTCCGATGACTACCAGCCACAACTTTTGCTCTCATATTTTCAGTCCTAATGCGGTCAACTTGAATTGTCTTTCACCCCTGATATGTACATACGACCGAGACCCGACGGGTTTCGTGTATTGTTGTAGAAAACCAACACAAGACATTAAAACATCAAAATTCTGCATTTTTGCTATTTCATCGAAGCAACCACCTCGGCTCCCGACACCACCGTAACAATAATCAAGCGGTTTTGGACTGTGTATAAGTGACAGTCGACGAAATGAGATTGACAAGCTACTAATCCAAGCCGAAAAACATACCGTTTGTAGAATCCTGCCTTCCGGTACCTTCAGGTCAAGCAGCGGTGTTCCTTGGGGACCCAACAGCTGTGCAGTCAGAATGCGCTCAATTCTATCATTGGGTTTTGCAGGTTTGGACTTTGATTTTCTGGCTTTTGGTACTGAGAGTACTCCTGAATAATAGTAGAAACCTGTATAGATCCCGCAATCCTCTGGTCGCAATCCGCTCACGGAAGCCTCAAAAGTGATCTTTTCGGTTTTCGTAGATTGTTGTTTCGCGTCCCAGGTTGCTTTATTGATGGAAAGATCAGGAGTGCCATAGATTTTTCTCGCAGCCTCATACAGTATGGATTGAACGTCTATTCTGGCCGACCGGCTGACATCGTCCCCAGGGAAGTTTCCGTGGAATGTCACATCGACCGTAGGCCGAATGGTTTGGGAGGAAGCATCGAGCGAGGACTTTGAGGAGGGCTACAAAGAAATGATAGAACAGATGCGACTTCAAGTTGGATCAATGAGCAGATTTTGACTTACGTGTTCAAGGATAGGAGATAGAGCAGCGGCTAATGCAACGGAGACGAGACCAAGTATGATGACAATTTTGAGTACAACACCGTACGACCGATTGAAATGCATGATGACCAACGAGCAACAAATGAAGGCGACAAACAGGTGGCGAGATAAATTATGGTGATGGCGTGCACTGGTTCAGTGCAGTTTTTTTTTTCGAAAAAAAAAGATGGTGGTGAGCTTATGACCTGCAAAAAGCTATGGACCTTGGTCAGTGGATTACAGTGTCAACCAGCGAGTGATTTCTGGTGGTGACTTTTTTAATTTTTTAAAGGACCCCCCCGCCGTCGGGTGGCGATGATTGATAGTCCGGTCCGTTACCAGGCTAACTCTTGCTGCGAGTTTCAATTTTGAAGTCTTATAACTTGCGTAGAGTTCGAAAAGAAACTTGTAGAGATGTACCCCTTCTCAAAATTGAATCTCTTTGGGTCAAATTGACGCGACATACTATGGTTGTTAGGGATAAGATCACACAGGGATAGGTCACTTTCCGTCTGAATAATTGATTTACAGCGATCCATGCATTCTGCAGTCCTGTGCTTAGGTAGACAAATTGATTTAATAGTTTTCTTCATTTCTGTATACTAGAAGTAGGGATT
>MU790555.1:0-118695 GCA_027886635.1 Lentinula boryana
CTGCCACACTGCCGAACAACAGCGCTCGACGGCTCCACTGTGACATATGTGTGACCAATCTTCAGAACTTCCTAAATTCTCCTCGGTCGTTGTCCGCTGTCTCACTCGTCCTTCAGGAGCTCATGGAAAATTTATCCTGGACCAAGTACTGTAATCCTAACTTCCCTGTCTAATAATAATTTTGATATGACAAGAAATGCGCACAGGAAAAAAAAATTTCAAAGTATCAGAACTTCCTCAACTACCATAGTAAGTAAAGAGGCGGAAGGCACAAGACCGGTAATTTGCCGCGCAGAAATGCCGTGATCGGTTAAACTCATTTCCGCGGATACTTCCGAAAGCTTCTACGATACGATATTCACACCTATCTAATCCTACTTTGTACTACTATCAATGCAATGCGCCCTTCATACTATGACCCCGATTCACCAGATGAGCAAGAAGCTGCTCTTCCTTCCGCTTCTCGGATAAATCTTAGCAGCAATACCTATCTTCAACCTCCTCTTACACGTCGAGGAACAGGTCCGGGAATGATTGCATTCTTACCTCCATCCTCTGCCTATAAAGTCAATACAGAAAAAACTTTGGATCCAGAACCTGTTCAAAAATGGGCTGAAGAAGGTTTTGCAGTTCTTGGAGTGACTTGTGGTGGTGAAGGATGGTCGATTGAAGAGGTTTTAACAAAAGGTATCGAAGCTTTATCATCGTTGAAAGAGCTCGATACCAGGGATAAATTCGCTCTGTATGGTACGCTTGTGCGCGCAATATAACTTCGGATGCTAAAGGTGGAGCGCTTAGTATACGACCCGGACGTTCTCCAAGAAGTCCTTTTGCAAATCCAGGAAGTAAAAGACAGCCGCCTGTCCTGTATCGTGGCCGTTGGCGATCCCGAATCACTACATCCTGAATTACTACCGTCGATCCCTATGTACATCCATATTCCTCCTACAGCCTCCCACTCTCGAGTCGTCAATATCGCCTCCCACAAATTTTCCAAATCACCCTACTTCCTCCTTCCTCAATGCGCCGATTATTCCCCAGGTGAAGCGACGCTTGCGCACAGTCGTGTTCTGGTATTTCTACGGAAGATCCTGGGAGGCCCCAACTTTGATATTGAAGCTATCTGGGAAGAACATACATACTTCGAATTTGAAGTACGCAGTGTCGCTAAAACAATGGGAACGATGGTGGTAAGATGAACACCCTTTATTAATCGAAACCTCGATCGAAGAGTTGTGCTGCAGGCTGAACCATACGTGAATCACGTACCTACTGTACGGATTCAGACCCTCGTCTTGTGGTCTCTAACTCTGATCATTGATAGATGACGGGTGGCGTTGGACGAAAGGCTCTCAATGCATTTTACAGAGATCACTTCATTTTCGCGTGCGCATCGTCATTTCTACGGCTGTCGGTCTCGTATTTGAACATCATCACAGGAATCCTGCTGATACAACTATGATACCTGTTTCCAGAACAGTGGGAAGTGACCGTATCGTCGGTATGTGCTTTCCAGGAGTCTACACATGGATGTTGATATTTGCTCCTTATCATCTTCATCAGACGAATTCATTTTCAGACTGACTCACAACAGAGTCGTCGACTGGCTCCTTCCCGGAGTCCCGCCGACTGGGAAACTTCTGGAGATCCCCATGATGGGCGTCATCAACATTCGAGGAGACCGTTTATATCATGGCCAGTGTCTCTGTCACATTCTGCCAGTTATGTGCTCAACTCATACTCAATACAGAGCACATATGGTGGGACCAGGCAACGACACTCTTCCAAGCCGGAATTCTTCCTAGTCAAGTGCCATATCCGACTCCAGAGGGACCGAAGAAGCTACGTCTGCCAGTTTCCGGGGCAGAGAGTGCTCGTATGCTGATAAATGAGATGGATGGAAAGAGTAATGAGATGCTTGAGTCTAGCTGGGGGATTCAGGACGATTGAGGTAGTCATATATTGATCCAGATATATTTGGTTTCTTGTTTCGCTGGCGAGTGTTTATAAGCTTGAAGACATCTTGTACAACCCTTTTGCCCTCTTGAATTTTTATCCCCCTTGATATCACTTGTTCCATTCCACGAATATCATGTTTACTCTATGTAGCTGCATACTTCAAGGGCGAATTTCCTTCAGCTTCCTTAGTTCGTCTGCATTCCACATTGCCAACGCCACCACATCAGCCCCCAGATTCATAAAATCAACTATACACAGGAACTGCAGTCAATTCCAAGGAGTTGAAAAAGTAAAAAAGCTTACACCCTTGCTCGTATCTAGCTTGAATCTGCTCAGCTGAAGTACAGAACATGCCAGCATATTTCCCAGTTGCCTTCGAAGCAGATAAAATGCGCTGAATGGCGGCCTGAACCTCTGGAATGTTGGCATGGTCTAAAGCAGGGTAGCCCATAGAGGAGCATAAGTCGTTAGGACTGGAAAGAGAAACTTCCCATCAGTATATAAAATTGGGTCCAATGAATTCCACTCGTACCCAACAAAGAGCATATCTATACAATGAATCAGGCGTCACTTCTGAGAGGAAAGGATGCCAGAGTGACCTATTCCATCAACCTTTGCAATTTCCTCACAGTTCTCTAACCCTTCTACGGTTTCGATCTGGACAGCTATGAAAGTGTTCCTGTTTGCGGTTGCAATATACTCACCCATTCCTTGACCAAATGCTGCAGGTGCAAACGGCGAGCCTACACCGCGAATTCCAGCTATGGAATCTGGCGTTCTCTGAGCATTCGGAATGGGGAATTTTGCGTAAGATACGAGTTTTCGCGCTTCTTCGACTGTAGACATCATGGGACACAAAATCCCATGAGCTAAAGTAGTCATCATCAACGACGCATTAAAATAGGCTTGGTGAACGATAGTCAGCTTACCTCCGCTATCTAGAGTTCGCTTAACTATCCAGTTCTCCGGTGCAGGAATCCGAACCACTGGCGAAATGCCTTGTGCAGCTATAGCTCCAACGGATGTATGCATATCTGCATCTGCGATGTTTCCATGCTCGCAGTCAACCAGAACAAACTATCAAGCGGAATGAGATGAATGCCAAGTCGAAGAACGAATGGCACACATCATAACCCATCTGAGCTATCATACGTGCTAAGCTTGCACCGGGAAACATAAGCCTGGAATTTGAATTTGAAAAAGAACTTACAATACAATTATTCACTTACCAGCTACCAACCACCGGTCGTCGGGGATTTCTGGCTTCGATCATTACTTTATGGAGCCCAAGTAGACTCGCAGTAGAGGACGAGGGCTCGAGGGGCGTGGAGTAGGACATGAGCCAGTGAAGGAGAATTAAAATTTCTTCGTGGAAAGGGGAACGGAGCGGACACCCGCAGCCTTGGTTTGTTTGCGGCAGGGATCTGATTGGTTGATCTTTGAGCAGAGTTCTGCAGACATGTACTTAGTTTGCAAAAGAATTAGGAGAAGTTTCTCCACTTCTAGTCCAGTTAAATTTTCCCTGCAATATGCGCTCATTCTCGCCTGACCTAAAGGAAATGGTGATCTCTACTATTCCTGGCAAATGCATCTCTGTCGAATGGAGCCATCTGGAGGAAAGACAATTGGTGAGGAAGATTGACATCCGTTGCATGGTACGAACTTTTGTGGTTAGCGTCCTTGAAATCCAGAGTGAACCTGTTCTTTTTTGTGTTGCAGCCCGCCTTGGTCATCGTCCGTATCTTCTTATTTGCGAAGCAAGAAAAACTGACATATGTCGTGATAAGCTTTTCATCTTGAATTTCCTCGTGAGCGTTATCCATCCAGAATACTTGCTCATCCATCGATTGAGTGTTTACATAGGACGTGAGAATCTAATGATGAATGACCCTTCAACTCATTCTTTAACCGCCTTCTTCAGCGGGGAAACTTAGCCAATGCTCGGCTCAAAGGTCTACAATCAGACCTCAATCTCAATGATACTCAATACGCAACCTGTATCTCTGTCCTGTTTGCTGGGTATATTTTCGTGTGTACACTTGTGCTGTACTCTTTCGGCGTTCTGAAGGATCCCTTTATATAGATGCAAGTCCCCAGTAACCTTGTTATGAACGCGATCCCGAGGCCTAGGCTATTCATGGCTTTAGTGGCCAGCCTTTGGGGGACAATTTCCGCTCTGACATCTGTAACACTTTGTGCTGATCGAGATAAATGTCTATTGACTTTTCCAACATTAGCTGTGTGACAATTTCTCTCATCTCGTCATCTGCCGCTTTTTTCTAGGATTTGTTGGTGAGCCTCAAACTCGCGTTCTCTTTCGCTGCTCATCCCCCTTTCCAGAGGCTGCATTCTACCCTTCGGCCGTTTACTACCTGTCAAGATGGTATACGCGTCAGGAAGTCGGCCTCAGAATAGCATTGTAAGCCCTCAACATTTACATGAAACATCAAGTCTCAAGATCTTCATAGCCTAAATGCTGGTAACATGTTAGCTCAAGGTATTCATCCAAAATCCTATTTATCGCTATATATATAACGTCTTCAAGGTCTTGGAGGATTGCTCGCTGCAGGTATACTAGGAGGAATAGAAGGTGTAAAAGGCATCCGTGGTTGGAGATGGGTGAGTTTCGCAAGAATATTGCACAGTTGCTAACTGTTTGTCAGTTGTATATTATTGAGGGTAGTATTACTGTCGCCTTTGGATTGTTATTGCCATTCGTTCTTGCCGACTATCCTGCCAGGTGATTGTTCATGATTTATTTCGCGATACATATCCTCAAAGATGTCCTTCGCTAGCACTGATTGGCTCTCTAATCGCGAACGGGCCATCGCGCAAGGTCGTTTAGTCACGGACATTGGTATCATCGACAATCCTGAGGATATGGAAAGATCCGGCTCTGGGGCCATACGAGGTATCTGGTTGGCTATATCAGACATTAAGGTTTGGACTCTAGCGTCGGTCCTCCTGCATTACTCTTGCCGTATCAATTGAATCGACGAACCCTTCGCAGCTTTATGTACTTCACCTACATCATGGGATTGTCGTTTGCGTCATACATGCCTACAATCACTGCGACACTTGGATTTTCAACTACGATCACTCTACTCCTCACCTTTCCTCCATGGGCTTTTGCAACCTTGTACGCTCTAGCTAATTCGTGGCACTCCGATCGAGCAGGCGATAAGTTTTGGCATATCGCAGGAGCGTATGGCTTTGCCATCCTTGGTTATATTGTCGCTTTGACTGGTCCGGAGGTTCTCAGTAATGTCAGATATTTTTCACTTGAATACTTTGTCTACAGCAAACTCGATCGCCGGCAAATATGCTTCACTGTTCGGGATGTGTATGGGCTATAGCGGTGTGTTCGCTCATTAACCGACTAAGATTTCACTCATGGAATCTGTATGCACAGGTGGAATCATTATACTCGGCTGGATCAGCACCTCTATACCACGCCCACCCATCAAGCGCGCGGCGTCCATCGCTTTCATTAATGCTTTCGCTAACATTGGACAAGTCCGAAAACCCATTTCCAAAATTTACACTGTGTTTTGACGCAATTTTCAGATTCCGACTTCGTATTTATGGCCAACGAAGTGGGGTAAACGCTACTGGCAGTCTTTCACCACCGAGATATGCTTGATGGTCCTCAGTATAACTATTGCTTTTGGTGGGTATCGCTATGCTATCCCTCTCGCACTGTGTCGTTACTCATCGATATTACCAACAGCTTATCGACAGCATTTGATATCCCAGAATAAGAAGTTAGATAAGGGTGAAACCGAAGCATATATCACCGACGAGCGAACCGTCAAGCAGAGTGCAGAGTGAGCCTTGTAACATTCCTATAGGATGTCATGCTGATGATTTTTTGTTAGTCTGGTTCATATATCTATGCAGCAAGAAGAAGCACTTCTCCATTCGTTCAGATATCTTTATTGACTGAGATGGCAATATGGACGTCCGTATACGAAATTTCTAGGTATAGGTATATGCCTTTAATCCTTTGTATACCTAGGTTGGACGACCCACATAGAATCACGGTCCAAAAAAAATGTCATGGCATTAATCATGTTCAGAGTCGGAAATAGTACTTGTCAAATGAAGGTTTTCAATCGCCGGGTGAACAACAGTGGCTGCTCCTCACGCCGTATGTCGTCAAGCTCAATTTCCCGACATTTCCCGACTACATACAACAGTCGATCAGCACAGGGTCGCACTATGATTCCAGACATTTGAGAAGCTTTGGCAAAGGATTCCGCCGATATACATAGGCTGGATCAGATCTAGCTTGTTGCAGTGAAGGCGTCCGTGTTTGCTTATATTCTCAAGCGTCGCAGTCTTACACGCAAATACTCAAGAGTCAGAAACGGCATTATATTCCGTTCCAACTTTCTACCTTTGCTGCGGCTTCAGATCTTACTGCAGATTCAAGAACCAAGGAACCTCCAAGCACAAAGCACAAACCTCGCATTCGCAGTACTCATTCGTGCATGGTCACTACGCAGATTGCACGGGGGTTCTTCGATATGTGTTTCAGTCAAATTAACGAACGAGTGAAGAGGTTAATTGAGTCTTGAGGAGACTCGGGTCAAATCGACCCAAGGCCGTGAGTATCCCACGTGTGCGCTTGTGTGGCGTCATCGCACTTGACCTAGAGCATTCAGGCTTCATTGATATGTGCCAGCTCATGCCCTGCTTTCAGGACTTAACTTCTATCCCCTTCCATCCTCCGGTCTTGTGATCATCCAGTATTCACTCCAAGTGACTAAGCGACCTCCGCCAAAGATCAGCGTGAATTTGCCAATCGTTTTTTGTACGTTTTTTTTCTGCCTTCAATACATCCACTCATCTTTGTGCATGGTCGCCAAATGTTGATTTTGATGCAATAAGTATCAATCGCGATGAACTTCATGCTCAACTTGGCTATCCCCAAAAAGCAATAGGTAGAACTCGAGTTCAAGGCTGGTAAACTGGGCATCCTCCAAAGCTTCCAGTATGGCGGAACCATAAAGCCAACCAATTGTTCCTACGCTTTACTCACCAGACCAGACATGGCCAGGTTTCCTGGCACGGAACTCTTTGTATGAACTCTTTGTTCCCACTGTACAACTGTTGGCACTGTCAAGAGCCGCATCCATTCCGCGAGGCCAGTGATCGCGGCTTTTCGAAGACCAAACACATTGCCATATTGTCGTTTCCCGTGTGCATATATAAGAGGACCGATTTGCGGAGTAACAACGTCTCAGCTTAAACGCTCACAGTCTTAGTTTACAACTGCATAGTATGGCTTTAGTATTTCCTGGCTACGATTCCGGCTACGATGCATACAATCCCCACTCAATGTCGCGCCGTCCGTCTATGTATGGAGGCAGTTCTTATGCATACGATCAAGGAGGGTATTATAATCCCGGTGTAAGACAGAACTAACTTATTATCTATTTCTTTCATTCTCTAAAACGTGTTTTTCTCCTCTTTCCATAGTACAACAGCATGTATGGTCAACCCATGTCCATGGGCGGCGCGACGCCTATGATGATGGGTCCTTGTAAGCTTACCTTCTCTCTTTGCTCCATACCGGGCTGAACTGACTGTCAATGCTAACTGGTTGATTTAACAGCAGCTTACGATGATATGACTGTACGAGAACCATACTATCCTGACATGCGCCGCTCTCTCTCTTCCATGAGCATGACCCGGCCTCGACGGCATTCAGCAGTATCATCTATGTCGCATATTCCTCTTCCTCCACCCATGGACGCATACCGCCGTGCAAGCTCGATTAACATTAAATTTAAACGCAAGGGCAGCCTGATGGCTGGTATCTCTCTCGCTGAAGCCCAGGGCTACGCCAGGTTATCAAACAATGATTATTACTCTCTTCGTGATCTACATGCAGACCGAAGACACACGATTTATTTGAAGATAAGAGTAAGCCATCAAAGTTGTCAGGTTTTCGGATTGTTAATATTTCTCTACAGTGGGCTGGCTATAACTCTCTAACATACGAGATTCCGTTAGAAGCCTCGTACGACGATCGAATTAATCTTCAAACGCTAGCGAGACGCATATCCAGAGCATGCGTCCATTATCTTCAGGTTTGTTTTGTCTGTTGAGACCCTATTCTAGTAATTAAGTCTAAGTCTACTTGTTTGCAGGCTAACCGAATACCCATACCTTGGGATCGCGTAGATCTTCACCATATCGAGGAGATATCCCATGGAGTCTGGCAACCCATGTTAACTTCGAGGTGACCATTACCATAGATCAAAATACCCGCGCGGCCCAAGTTCGAAAAACCATCATACGTCCATGCATCCATACGTTTCCACCATAGGTTAAGTTGTGAAATTCTGACCCACCTGCTCTGTTTACTTTATATACGGGCTGGTCGCATATGGTCGCACCCGAGCCTTTATGCTTTATTTCGGTAAGATGGTATCAGGAAATACCGTCCCCACTATGTACTGAATCATCTCTTGTCTAATTATCTATATTCGTCGTTGATATTAAATTTATTGGGCGAAAGTGCATATTACTCCCATTTTCTATGACTGTTCATTTCGTATACGCACATCTCTCTGTACTTACTGCAATCTACCGTCTCCTTGCGGGATGGAGCATCCGCTGCAAAAAAGGCACTAGGAGCCGGTTGTTCCCTTGTGGGACCCCATTTTTCAATGGAGTCGTGAATGTTCCTTCCTCCCTCCTTTCTTGAAATTAGGTACTTCCTTCATTTGCCCTTACAGTCCTCCTTTGCTTGAAACCTGTACATAATTAATTCATTGTAAATATCACTGCACCCTAAAATCAAACTAGACATGACCTCAAAAACTGGCTCCTACATCACAAACGGATTACAACCACATACTGCTCCTCTCACCACAAAACTGGCCATGCTCCCCAGCACCAGTCCGCCTATCAGGCAAAACTGCGAAACCGTCGCAGCAACATCCACATCTTCTTTCTTTCCTTTCAATCGAGGATTATGCTCTAACGACGGAGCAGACATCATACACAGACTAGCTACGTATCCGTTTGATAGTCCGAATAAGAAGAGGATGAGCATGAACAAGAAGTCAGAGTTGATTATCGGAGGTGGTGAATTCAATAGGTTCATGCTAGGGTTTGTAGGTCGTTGGATGTTGCACATCAAGAATAAAAAAATGAACAAAGTTCTGGAAAGTGACAGCGCTAGGAGGCGCTTCGCAGACCAGATGAGCACCCTCGGAAAAGCACAGATGTATCTCCCAAAAAAGTCACCGAGACCAAATACGAGGAAGTGGATGGAAGTGAAGAGGAGCGGGTGGATGAATGTGTTCGTTGGAAGGATGGAGGATGTGATTGGAGGGAAGACGGTCTGTATTAGGGAAGCATGTATTTAGACAGAAAGGACAAAGAAAGGATGAAGGATTATCGTCAGAGAAAAACAACTCAAATTGTATTCACATACCAAAGTGACCGTGAAAACATAAGCCACCGCAATTTCGTACAACACGTTTGCTTTCGCTACCCTCCATATTCTGTGCTTCTGGGTGAGAACTTGTGACGGTCCTGCGGAAACTAGTATCCGACTCTGTTCATCAACGTTTGTGTTGACTTCCGGTGGGTCAAATCTAGTAATCCCTGTCGTTCCTGCTCCTTGTTTCCGAACTTCCAATGGCCCCACCACCGCACGATACTCCGGCATCGAGATCAGCCACCGATGAGCAGCTAATGAAAGCAGTAGGAAAATTGTCGAGAGACCAAAGAATATAAACGCCGAGCGTTCTTCTGGATCTCTCTCTCCTCTGCCTATTAACCCTGACTTCAATTCTGTCATTGAGGCGGTTCTCACAGATACCGCCGCACTGACCACCTGCACGGCACTAACCACAACTGCTACCGCAGCCTGACCAGCTAACATCGCCTGCACCGCCTGTGGCCCGAACAACGAAGCGACAGCGATCACAGAACTCTGCAAGTACGATCCGAAGGAGGCTTGGATGATTCCGTTGAGTAGGACGAATACGAAGAAGAATCCCGGAGAAATTGAGATGAATGTGCTGAGGGTGAGGAGGAAGGTGAGGGCAGTTAGACCGTAGAGAGATGTTGTTGTTCGGACGGAAGGAGGAGTCTGAGAGGGAGTCAAGTAAGTTGTCAACCAAGAGTGAGTTACATTGCACACCTGTTTGGACGTTGCAGTGGCATGAGCCAGGCAAAGAAAGTTAGCTAGCGTAAAGGTTATCGAGAGATATGATGTAAAAGTAGACTGCAGATGTGATCCAGCGAGTCTTGAGAGAAAGTACGGGATAGCAGTTATCAAAGCTGTTCAGCCATTGTTATTGCTAGTGAAAGGCGCTTCGTAAAGAGAAACACATACCATTCCAAGGTAATAAAACAGCACATCCTAGAACAAAGTTTATCCATCGAATTCGTGAATCAACGGTTACAGCAACAATCGGTTGAACTAATTCTTCAAGGGCTTCCTCATCATCGAAATCAGCATCAAGGTCGAGGGTGGATTCATCGGTCTGAGGGGCAGCGAGTGCGGGATTCTGAGGAATTGAGTGGTACAATGCCTCTGGTGACGAGCGAGACATGTGAGGAAAGCTGAGGTCGTCAGCGTTCGCCCGTTGTTATATAAGCGCTCAAGCTCACCGATTCATCATACGAAGGGCCACTCCAGTCCCCTTGCAGAATTTAAGTATACTCTAAAGTCTAGTAGTAGACCTGGCTCCCCATTTGTCCTGGAAACACTACATACTCTTTAATATTTTCTAATAAATATTGTTTGACCCATGGACATAAGCATACAGGTGCAAAACAGAACATATACTGCTTGAAACATGCTCTCATCAAGGTTTTTCTACTCAAATCCACTTTCTTGGTACTTACACATGTCAGCCTTACTGCTCTTGCATTATTGTATTAAGTCTGTGTCATTCCTATTATATAGATTACTGACACAAACTCTCTTGTATCTTGTGTGACTAGTGTAAGTATATACTCCTCAGAAGCACACTAGACAATGTGAACAATTGAGGGGACAATCAAGAATACTCTAGGAATAAATAGATATCAGGAGGCAGTCCGAAACGTGGCTGGGAGGTCTGCCATTGGTGAACATAAATATCAAATGTGAATCGAAACAAATGTGAAAATAATGAACTTGAAATATCTCAAACGCAAAGGGGAAAAAGGTGCATGGCCTCAGAGTCCGATTGGGACTCCTTCCCTTTGACTCAGGTATCCTCGGCATATCTGTCAGACCATTGTGAGATCATCACCATTCACCTTTTAACTGCATTTCATTTATATTACCTTGTCGTCTACTTGCTGTATACAGACAGTCTTACTTATGGTTACAAGCAGCTCCTATTGTTTATCCTCACAAGTACAATGTAAGCTGGTTCTCATGGATTCATCTAGTATACCCTATATAAGATAGGATACTTCATAGAGTAGTCCTTAACTCTGATCTCATCTATTCTCCTTGGTAGCTAGACTTTTATAGGGTTGTACCCTCTGCTTTATTCAATCCTGTTTATCTGCATGTTGACATTTGAGCTAGCAAGTTGCTGCCAATCAAGCACTCAAATTTGATGTAATGTGCATTTGGTGGAGACCTCCTCACACACGACTACTTACTTGTGTGTATCGTAATGCTGAAGCCGCGGACAATGAAAGTATTTAATTTTATCGTAGAGTAAGTAATCTTTAATTTCCAACTAAAAAATTAAAACTCCTTCGGAATAACTTGATTCCCCTCTCCCTCCTTTAACACCAGATTAACCAACCTCGACCTCTTCTTGTCCTCCTTCCTCTTCTTCATCTTTATCTTCCTCTCTAATCTCTCTTCTCCACCTCTCTTCACCCACCTCGTCTTCCTCTCTTCTTTCTTATCCTCCTCCAACTTTTGTCTGCATCTAAACGCAGCTTCCGCTCTAGCTTCTCCCTGCGTCCTTCCCCTCAAATCTTGCAATTCTTCCTTCATATACTCGTTAAGCAACGCGCGTTTCGCAAGATGGGCTTGTTGCCAGCGTTTCATCTTTTTTGCGCGCGAGTGCGGGTTGGAGAGTTCTTTGTAGAGGAATTGCTCGAGGGGTGGTTGGGTGTTACCGAAGTTGGTAACGAATGATTTGTTATAAGCCGAGTTGCGGTCGCGGTTGTATACGGATCGAAGGTACTCCTTTTCCGTAGGGACTCGAGGTAGTAATCCCCGTAAAGTCGGGCTGAACGGAGGAGGTTTGTAAGTTATTTTTAGGACTTCTTCCTCGGAAGTGTCGAGTGGTGTAGCTTTGAACGAAGAGGATATAGATAGCATGCTCGGGCTAACAGTAATGAGGATGACCTACCATCAGCGTGGATTGTTGGTTGGGACTTCGGCCATGGGATGGATATACGTTCTCCTGTCCGTTCTGGTAGTGATGGGACAGTCTTTGTGGCGAAGCGTTCCCATTGCCATCTGTGAAGGTACGGATTCCATACAGGGGGGGAGGTTCCTAGACGTTGAGCGAAAACACTGTGAATCACGAAAGGGTTTGTCATTTGTCAGTACGACGTGTAACTAGGCAACAGATAAAAGAGCGACACATACGAAACGACTTTTCTTTCCGTCTCACCAGCCTTCAACGGAAGCTCATGTTCCCCCAAGAACAATTGACACCGGGAATAATGATAATTTTTGTCTCTTCGTTGGCCTGATTCTGGGGAGAGCTATGAGGATAGAGAGATGAACACGAGTCCTTTGTACAAACTCTCAAAACTCACATCATGCTTCATTCCCTTCACATAAACCCTATTCCTAAACTTGTTTATTGCAACCACCTCGTGCAACAGCACCTGTCTTCCATCTCTCCCTCCTCTGCCTCCCCTCCTCCCTCCAAGCAGCCTAACCTGATCCCCAGGAACAATATTCCACCACTTGATCCTCTCATTCACCGGTACAATCTTCTTACTAAAATTCACCAAAGCAGGACCATTTAGTAACTTTTTAAGAGTTTTGGATGCAGGAAGAAGGTGTCTGAAGGCGGTCGTCCATGGGTTTCGAGTGACGGCGTTGACAACTTCACCTTTGGTTAGTCTGTGTAAGGGCATGGAAGGAAGGAGACGGCGAGTCGGTGACGCGAAAAAATGAAAAGAGGCGCTCGAGGACTCCTGGGAAAATTGAAATTGAAGCGTCTGTTTGGTGAGCAAAACGACAGCCTTGATAATAATATTGACAAAGAGTAGGAACTATCAGTGTCGACCAGGTTGGACGTTGAACGTTTAATGGTCAGTCATCTTTTGTTTTCGTCTTTCCTCTTATCGAATCAATTTTGTCGTTGACGAAAACTACCCATGAGTCTGACTAAATCGTACTGAATATTCACTTGTGCAGGAAGCTGCTGTATGATACTGCTGCCTTGACTTAAGCCTTTCCAGTTACATTCGGAGATTCACAACCCTCCACGCGCGCGCAGTCAATCACAAGGCCAGTACTCTGTGCTCACCTGTTTTGATGTACCTCAGCTCCTCCGAACCAGTCTGGATGATCAAGTTGTACTTTGAAAATCTACTATCGGGCGTCACCCCCACAAAACGTCGCGCTTCGTCGTTTCCATTCCCCGACCCACTCCTGCTGCACAGGATCGGTACTGCTGATCCTTTGGTGGACGGCAATGGTGATTGTTGTCAGTGTACACGTACAGTAGTGCGATGACTTCTGCAAGAGCAAGGTTGCTTGTTCGTAAGTAGCGCTAGAGTTGATCAACGTTGATCGGCAAAGGAGACCTAGAAGACCGCTCGTCGTTTCTATCCTTGGGTCTCGACGACATCTCGTTGCTTTCAGCCAGTAGTTGGTTTCAATGGAAAACAACCGAACCCTTTGGACATTAACTTGCATATTTGACAGGTAGAGTATTATTTGACAGACCCGTTCACATGTCCGCGCTCACTGAGAACATTAGCTTGCATACGTGACAATGGTAATGCCGCCAAAACAGCGAGGATCCTGATACTCGGGAATATTCTCGAATAATCATATGTGATCTCTTTTCCCAATGACCTCTTCCCAATGACCTCTTCCCAATGACCTCGTTCCTCGTGGATTTACATGTTGTCTAAGCAAACTCATGACACGTATCGGACCCATCGTATCGCTCCGTTCAAGCCACTGAACAGGAAGATAATTTCTCTCTGGAAAACCTCTTTTTGGCTCCCCATATGACACTCGTATATAGCGAGAATGCGCATCTGTTCGCCCGACATTTGTCCGCCTGTTCTTCGATGAACTGCGTGCTAGTGTGATATAAATGCGCCATGCCCTGTTTTGAGAAACCCAAAAAGCCCATCATGACAGTTCTTTGGTTACTCCCTCTCCTTGCAGTGACACTGCTTACTCAAGCAGCGGTTATTGTACCAGGAGCCAGTTGGACAGATACCGAAGGAAATGTTATTCAAGCTCATGGTGGCGGATTTCTGAAGGTATGCATTTCGTCTCTTGCTCGTCTTCTTATTTCACTCAAATATACATAGGTGGATTCTACGTACTACTGGTTCGGGGAGGACAAAGTTCTCGATAGCACGTTATTTCATGCTGTTTCATGCTACACAGTGCGTATGTCTCTTTGTCAGGAAGTATTTCATGTCGCATTGACCTCATCGTTTGTCTGTAGTCAACCGATCTTGAGACTTGGACGCGTCAGAATGATGCATTGTCGCCAATTAGCGGCACGATGATCTCGACTTCTGACGTTGTTGAACGCCCTAAGGGTATTCGTCAATCTGAACGATAACGGTATATCAACACTAAATTCTTGCTTACCACAGTGATCTTCAACACCAAGGTTAGTCACCCCGCTGAAAATAGATACGGTGACCGACGTAAATCATCAGAACTCTGAATACGTTATGTGGTTCCATTCTGATACGTCGAAGTGAGTTTAATGACTGCATACTGCCGAAAAACGAACACTCACTGCCCTAACTAGTTACGGCGCAGCAATGGTTGGAGTTGCAACCGCGAACACTCCTTGTGGTCCATACACATACAAAGGTAGCTGGAAGCCGCTAGGTGCCGATTCGAGAGATGAAGGGCTTTTCCTTGACGGTGAGCTTTCGATGAACTCTATCTGCAATAAATCTTCATCAAATCCGCCGCAGACAATGGTGAATGAAAACTTCGGATGCTATTCTGTCTCTCTGATCGTTTCTAGGCACGGCATACCTTCTTTACGCTTCCGATAACAATCAGAACTTCAAGATCAGCATGTTGGACACCGATTACTACAATGTGACTGAAGAAGTAAGCGTATTGACAGGTAAGCACTGAGTAGTTTGCTACTATGTATCTAGGTATTCATGTGTGACTCGCAGGTGCTACTTTGGAGGCACCGGGTGTAATCAAACGCGACAATGTGCGAGAGTGCTTGAAGCTTGTAGTCATAGTAGACAACAAACTGAACATTTGCAGGTCTACTATCTTATAGCTTCCCACACATCCGGCTGGGATCCAAAGTGTGTACGATCGTCAACTCATTGGCTCTCTACTCATGCAAACTCTATATTAGCCCTAATAAAGTTTTCACAGCTTCCGTTCGTCCTTTATCCTGTACCGAGAAATTCTCGATTTGAACCCGTCGCTTTCAGTCCCTCGCTGGTCCCTGGTCCTCTCAAGTCGATATCGCACCTGAAGATACGAATACATTTTACTCCCAAAACGCTTACGATATGCCACTGGGTACTAATGGTATTTATATGGGTGACCGATGGGACGTCTCAGCTCTAGGCAGCAGCACATACATCTGGTTCCCTTTGTCCTGGGCTTCTGGATTACCTGTAATCGTTCAAGCGGATGTGTGGAGTGTCAATCTGGCGGCAGGTTTGCGTTGTAATGTGATCTCTCTGGTATATATTGTTCTCAAAAGTATTCAAGGAACGTACACCGTTGCAACGGGAACAACATACGAAGCTGAAAGTGGCACTCTGGGTGGATCAGCAGAGCTTCTAACTGACTCGTCCTACTCTGGTGGCAAAGCTGTTGGATATCTGGGGAATGGAGGTACTCTGACCATGAACAATGTAGTAGGAATCGGAGAAGCACAATGGGTGTCCCTTTACTATGCCAACGGTACGTACGCAGTTTCATCATGCTGGTGACTACCCCATTATAGTTTTTCTCATACATCAGGAGATTCCACATGGAGGAACACTACATTTTCCATCAATGGAGGTGCAAATGTGGTTATTCAACAGCCCAGCTCTGGAGGAGGACATGTCATTCAATCTGTACCTGTGAAGGTGAACTTGAAGGATGGTGCCAACACCCTCACTTTTTCAAGTGGGCAAGCAAGTTATGCCGGTGATCTTGATAAGATCATTGTATATACAACAATGTAAACAACGAGACATTGGTGTTATATATCTTTGGTCTTTATTGACCGTCCAGCGTATTTCACTGATCAAAGGAAGATCAATTATATGCTTTCCTACCTAGGTGGTTCCATGAATATTCATGTGAAGCCAAGGCCTTACATCACACTTTGGGGAATCTTATTTAACTAGCCCCGAGTTTGAATGGATAATCTTGAGACTGAGTCACAACCATGCTTTATTGGACCTTGTTGCACCCACAGGTTTGGGTTGAATATGAACCGTGTGCATGACACTCCGCAGGATTGAATATATTGAGGCCGTGATTATGGCAGGAAATTGATTTGTAAAAAAGAAAACTTTCCGCTGTAAATCCCCATTGATAAAGAGTAAAGATTCCGCCCGAAAAAGAAAAAGAAAAAGAATATCTATTCCATATTTAATCCCGGCCGGAAAATATCCCGAAATCTAATCAGCATCCCCCTGGGGAAAAAGGGTCAATTCCCCTTGGTAAATTGTCCCAATCCCGCCCGAAAAAGAAACAGAAAACAATGAACTTTAATGCTGGGAAAACAGGGTCTTTTCCACATGGTAAAGGTCTTGTAAACTTTGACTTTTCCCGATCGAAATCTTTGTAAAATTCCATACCCGACCACACGGTACCCATTTACTGCCGTTTACTGCCCTGTAATTGACCAGTTACTGGGTCCGGCAGGGTCTGTGCTACGTAGACGCTCAAGATCAAGAGCCACAGGAGAGAGATGTTCCAGGACTGAGCCCCGAGCGTGGATTCGCATGATGCTCCAGTACTAAGACCCGAACGTTGTAGTTGTCTCGTTTTTGGTGCTAAAGTGCATTATTAAGCAAGATCATAAGGAAGTGCTTTGTAATCATTCAGAGCGGCAACTTCACTTCTTCACTTCCATGTACGCTCCGGGCTCAGTCCTGGAGCAGTATCAGTATCTACGAGCAATCAGACTTGGTGATTACAGTACGCTCTGGGCTTAGTCCTGGAACGTCTCTCTCCTGTGGCTCTTGAGCTTGAGCGTCTACGTAGCACAGACCCTGCCGGACCCAGTAACTGGTCAATTACAGGGCAGTAACCGGCAGTAAATGGGTACCGCGTGGTCGGGTATGGAATTTTACAAAGATTTCGATCAGGAAAAGTCAAAGTTTACAAGACCTTTACCATGTGGAAAAGACCCTGTTTTCCCGGCGTTAAAGTTCATTGTTTTCTGTTTCTTTTTCGGGCGGGATTGGGACAATTTACCAAGGGGAATTGACCCTTTTTCCCCAGGGGGATGCTGATTAGATTTCGGGATATTTTCCAGCCGGGATTAAATATGGAATAGATATTCTTTTTCTTTTTCAGGCGGAATCTTTACTCTTTATCAATGGGGATTTATGGCGGAAAGTTTTCTTTTTTACAAATTTCCTGCCATAATCACGGCCTCAATATATTCAATCCTGCGGAGTGTGAGAAGCCTATAGAGACTTGAGCACTTGAAAGAACTATAATGAAAATCACTTCCATTGCTACATACATAAAAACTTGACTTCTTGAAATCAGAACCGTGAAATCATTTTCCATTGTGAGTAAAAGCTAGAAAGCCACAAGCAACACAATGGTAGCATATAATGACTAGACAATGAAAAGTTTGCTCCTCAAACATCCCAGTACAAATCATTGGTGATGCAAAGAATTCAGGAGATGTCACCATTCGATAATGCAATCCTAGACGCGATCGCTTGGTCGGTACGTACTTCATGGTGCTTGTCAGAAAGAAACCAACTATACTGCTTCATTTGACAACACCTGCAGATCAACGACGGGAAACCCGCTGCGCATCACATTCGAACGACATCTCAAACGACATATTACCGAATCTTGCAAAAGTTAGCTCTCCGGAAAACAGGAGGTGTAGTTGTAAGTAAAACTAAGCATGTATCGAGTCATCAGTAACTCACGGTTCTTGGTTCATGTAGGTTCAAAGAATCCTGCATAGAGGTCTGGTGAG
Source organism: Lentinula boryana (assembly GCA_027886635.1). NCBI lineage: Eukaryota > Fungi > Basidiomycota > Agaricomycetes > Agaricales > Omphalotaceae > Lentinula > Lentinula boryana. The sequence continues at coordinate 18,312 of MU790555.1, forward strand.
TTGCCTTGAATGTTCCCCCTGTTACGCTGAAGTGCCGAGCACGTAAGTTTGGATCATTAGTTGGTTTACTGACTATAAACTTTTGCCAGATCCTAGTCAAGCCGCGGCACACGAAGTTTTGAGTTGACGAAGGACCCTGAATTATTTTTCAAGAGAAATGTTCGAAATTTGAGCCATGTTGTCCGAACCTTTTTCTAGCGGTCGGATGGAAAATTTGTTTGAGTCTTGTATCTGACTCTGTATCTGCGCCAGGCGTCTGCGGAGGTGTAACATAAGTGATCTACAATCAAAATCGACATCTCATCCCAGTGCTGCGGAAGAACGAAAAAAACAGTTATTAAAGTTCCCTAGATAAGATGATCCTTGATTTCATGAAAACTCCAGCCCTATCCCTAATCCCAGTGCTACAGAAGAATAAGAAAGTCATTTATTGGAGTTCCCAGAGAATGAGATCCCTAATTTCATAAAAACTCTAACCCTATCCCAACCTGTATTCCCTTCCTTGTACCATCACTTTTACTCGCAACAAGTGGAAGGCCAAAGTTGACTTCCATCCTTACAGGGTCGAATTTATATACGAGCCCAACTCCAGCAGATATCGACGGTTTTGAGATGGTGTTTTGGATGTTTTCGGCGAAGGTACGGGCTGATGATTGATTTGGATGTAAGTATAAGTTAGTGAGGATAAAAAGGTTGATTGTGTTAGTCAGAAGCGACATTGGAAGAGCAACAGACGCACACTTGTCGATATCATCTAAACGACCGGCGTTCAAAAATATATGTGTTTTGAGTGGCCAGTGACCTTTTCTGGGGATGTCGGAAATGACACTCAAACCGGCAGACCAGTATAGTTCGCCGCCTAGGGAGTCCGCTAGAGATTATATCTTTAAGACGAGAACCGAAACGGCCGGATAAAAAAACATACATCCATCTCGTGGTCCTAAACCTGCGAATCTCATCGAACGCACGGAAAGCGGGCCTCCAAGTTGAAACCGATCCGGGAAAAGACTCGATGCTGGCAAAAGGTTCCAGAGTACGCCTGAGCAGGCTGAAAGGGCTACCGTCTGTACGAGAACAAGAAGAAGGGTGTGTCGGTAAATGGACGAAATCGTTAACCATAAGCTACGCACCACCCCAGGCAAAACGGATCTCAAAACATGATTCTCCGTCTCTGCTTTGAAATACGAAGCATCCCCACCCAGTCCCAGCCCAGCGAATTCTTGGAAGAACTTGGTATGGAACCCACGCGTACCGGTTATGCGGTCATCTCGATTGTCGAACGTGTAGGTGTATGACAAGGAGGATTTCGATGTTTGCCCTGCAGATTCGCGGATGCTTTAAGAGAAAGAATGAGAATGAGAAGACAGAAAAGTTGGGTAAACAAGGAGCGAGAGATGGTGATAGTATTTGAACGAGCGAAATAATTGATGAGTCTGGAAGAACGCTAACTTGCCTAATGGACGCAGTCGGCAAGAGACTTCCGATGTTCCTCAAAACAGCTTGATACGCTAATTCATGCGATCCGGTTGAAACTTCTCCATGCTAAGCTCCGAATAGGTATTTAGCTCTTTCAAATGCACACGAAGAGTATTTGCTAACCTAAAGCTCACCCTAACAAGCGCCTTGACACCCCTCAGACTTTCAGAACAGCTTGCGAAAGTAGAATAATCTCTAGACAACCCGAACGCACCGATCTCAGCATACGTGCTGAGGTCAGGAGTGATAGGTAGGGAGAATAACGCGTTGAATGATTTTCGAGTGGTCGTTCCCAAGGACATGCTGGCTTCAAATATTTCTGCACCTCCAAAGACGTTACGGATACGGCCAATTGCGCTCTATAAACATCAATTTCACATGAATCGCACTGGTCAAATACCAGATCAACATTGACTGGACGTACCGCACTCCCTTCATTATTCCCTAGTTCTGTAGAAGTCTTCAAATAAAACCTTCCCTTTTCGCGCGTCTTGAAGACCAGATCTACAGCATCTTCAGAAAACAATTCATCCTTCGAACGTTCTATCCTGGCCGAAACGGAATGGAAGATGTCGGCACGCTGTAAGAGGTCGGATATGCGTCTTGTAGCGTGTAGCACGGTTTGAACGTCCTGCGGATGTTCTTCGGAGTTTGGTGAGATGATAGGGTTTATTAAAAAGCCTAAGAATGAAGGCCGAGTTTTGTGTGCTCCTTCGACGCGCACAGAAGCGATGCGGAGAGGTGCTAGGAGGCTAGTGTTGATCTATAAGCAGAAGTAGCACCTCAGGATCAATTAGGTAGTTGAAGTAGGAAAAAGTCAGCATACCAAATCCGCAAGATGCAAAGTCGCAGACTCGTAATCACTGCGTAATTTCTTAGCTACTCGTTCTTCTTGCCATTTTCTAAGTTTTTGAACTTCAATTGGCTCCCGGTCTAGTGGCGAAGACGAATTTTGCAGAGGCGGTTTTAGTGTCCAAAGCGGCTTGTCGTCACCGCTAGAGGTCATTTGTAGAAGAAAGGAGAGGATTCCCAGAAGCAGACACGAAGGGATTGGTTTCTCCCACGCTCCCATTGCTTACTGACCTCTCAACGTCGACCTTTCGGCTCTTGTTCTCGTCCAGCTTCTTACTCTGACTTTGTCGTTTTGACAAAGCTCAACCTGGCTTATCAGCTCCTCAACCATGCCAGATCCCCAGATTTTCAAGGTTAGTGTTTCATCAGCCACCAACTTATCACTGACCCTCATGTATGGCGCAATATTTCAGGCCACATACAGTGGAATTCCCGTATACGAGATGCAAGTGCTTTCAATGAACGCTTTTTGAATGATTTTTGACGCGACTTTACACGACTTTGTACACGATACACGTACCTATAGGATGTGCAAAGGGGTAGCTGTGATGCGAAGGCGCTCTGATGCGTGGTTGAACGCGACCCAGATACTGAAAGTTGCCGGATTCGATAAACCTCAGCGGACGCGTGTGCTAGAGCGCGAAGTACAAAAAGGTGAACACGAAAAGGTGCAGGGTGGGTATGGGAAATACCAGGGTATGCCGTTGAGCCTTTTTTCTGACATGGATAACTGATGGCGAGGTTGATGCCCACCTATCACAGGTACTTGGATCCCTTTAGAGCGAGGACTCTCTTTAGCCAAACAATACAACTGCGATACCCTTCTTCGACCCATTATTGACTTTCAGCCAGCCGCGAAAAGCCCCCCACTCGCACCGAAACACCTTGTTTCAGCAACCGCTCCGCGTCCCGCGCGGCGTGCCGGCGGAGATGGATCCGGTGCCTCCATCAACACGCGGTCATCCCGTCGTCAAGCTCATCAAGAAATCGACCAGGCTTCTGAAGGGCGGGATACGCTGTCTGTTGTCGGGACAGAAGATGGGTCAATGTCACCTTCCCCATCGGAAGCTTCGTCTAGCTCGCGTACGCCGTCGCCGATCAACAGTCCTGGACCTCATTCCTCCAATGGCGTCCAGTCTTCGAGGAAAAGACGGAGGCAAGTAGATGATCACCTCGATCGCTACGATGACGAGAATCTCCCCAATGATGCTCGTGCATACGGGGACCAGATCCTCGAATACTTTATCTCCGACACAAACCAAGTTCCGGAAATTCTTATTAACCCCCCTATCGATTTTGACCCCAACATGGCCATCGATGATGATGGGCACACATCCTTACACTGGGCCTGTGCAATGGGACGATTACGCATCGTCAAACTCTTACTCACCGCCGGAGCGGACATTTTTCAAGTTAACAAAGCTGGACAAACTCCGCTCATGCGAAGTGTCATGTTCGCGAACAACTACGATGTTCGGAAATTCCCAGAACTTTACGAATTATTGCATCGATCTACACTGAATATTGACAACTACAACCGCACGGTATTTCACCACGTTGTAGACGTTGCGATGTCGAAAGGGAAAACCCACGCTGCGAGGTATTATATGGAAACTATCCTCACTCGACTGGCAGATTACCCCAGGGAGCTCGCAGATGTGATCAATTTCCAAGATGAAGATGGTGAAACGGCGTTGACAATGGCAGCTAGATGCCGGAGTAAACGACTGGTCAAACTGCTTATTGACCACGGGGCAGATCCGAAGATTGTCAACAACGACGGTAAAAGCACAGAAGACTATATCCTCGAAGATGAGCGATTCAGGTCTTCACCTGTTCCACCTTCTCGAGCGATGTCCATGTCTTTCCGAAACGCACAGGCTGCCTTCCCTTCAAATAATTCAACTGCGGGTTATTCTTTCACCCCGTTTAATGATCATCGTCCACCTCTTCATCACTCCGTTGCCGGACAACGAGCCAGCACTCGATGCGTCAACGACATGACGAGCATGCTCGACAGTCTCGCTTCCTCCTTCGATCAAGAACTGCGAGACAAAGAACGAGACACGACTCAAGCGCATGCTCTACTCAGCAACATCCAAGGAGAAATTCTAGAATCACAGCGTGCGGTAGGGCATTTGCAGAGGATTGCAGAAGGAATGGGGGGTACGAGGCAGAGTTTAAATGGGTTGGAGAAGGTGTTGATAGAGAGGATGAGCAGAAGGTGTAGGATGGGTTGGGAAAAGTGGGTGAGGGATGAGGAAATGAGAGAAAGAAGGATAAGGGAAGCTACTGGTGGGAATTTGGAGCTGACGCCCGATACAGCTACATTCACTGTCGATGATGGACTTCCGGGTGAAGCACCTCTTTTGAATAACGATAGAATCGCGGCAAAAAGAAATTCTAATCCTACGCAGACAGTAAACGAAACTGTCTCTGATCTCGTCGTACTACATGACAACATCCCAATAGATCCACAAACCCTACAAAGCGCCTGCGATGGATTGCGCGAAGAAATTGGGGCTCACAGGAAGAGGAGAAAGGTCATTTTTGATGAACTGGTGGAGTTTCAGGCTGAGGCTGGAACGAAAGGGAGGATGAAAGATTATAGAAGATTGATTGGGGCTGGATGTGGGGGAATACCACCATCAGAGGTTGACGGGGTCTTAGGGATGCTCCTCGAGGTATGTGGATGATTTGCGGTTTTGTAAAGGGTTAGTCGATTGATTGATGTTCGTTCAATGCAGACGTTGGAGTCGGAAGACCCTTCTAGTAAATCAAAAACGCCTCAGGGCTAGGTGACTTGATATTTTACCAAACTGATCCGAACTGTGAACAGAGGCTAGTTGAAAGATAGCAATACCGAATACGTAGTAAGTTATTAATTTTCTTTCTGACTGGAGGACTTTCTTTTAAAGGTCTCGAAATGTTTTGTATCATTTATCCCGCTATTGTACTTTCTGTATATCGATGATAAGTGATTGCGCCGTGATTTGATGGAAAAAAAACTACGACAATTATGCGCGACTGGAGAATTCTGTCTTCAGGAACTAGTGAAGTGTGGCGCAATCAACGACGCGCCGTACATGTGACCAATCGTATCTGTGCCACGTGTTGTATTGGCTTTGCGCTTGAAGTTGAACATGCGAAGTTCATTCTCTTCCTTTGACGACTCGGACTCCGATCTCGACGAATTCCGCGTTCCTTCTATGGTGCCAAAATGCGAGCCGCTTTGCTGCTTCAGCGACAGGTGCGCCATGTCTGGCTTTCACGACTTCCACAATAACCTAACTCAACTTTTTGGTGTTTGTTTCCGTCCCAACTGCAGGCTATATTTCACCACTTTCACCACTTTCCCTCAACCTGCGCCGAATCCCGGTACTCTGAACCGGCTCGCTTCAGATGCAAATTATCGTCCGCGCGTCAGGCCAAGACCGAGAGGGTTCCCCGCCACTTCGCCTGACGAGGATGCATCGTATTACTACTTCACAATTGACGACCAGTTACTCTATCTCTCCTTCTTTCAAGATTGGGGACCTCTAAATATTGCGATGGTCTACAAGGCATGCATTCTGATTCACGAACTGCTCGAGGTAGGAGGCTTTTCTATGTCGATTCATATCTATTTTATGTCCACAACAGGATAAAGACCTCGCCGAACATCGACTGGTGTTATATTCATCTAATAACCCAAAAAGAAAAGCAAACGCTGCCCTTCTAATGGCTCTCTATGTTGTATGTTTTGCCGCTTAAATTGCTTGCCACTGCACGCCCTGACCACGCGATCTTTTCTCCAGATGATTGTCCAACGCCGTGCGCCTTGGGAGGCTTTCCATCCGATTGCGGAAGTTGAATTCATGCCATTCAGAGATGCAGGACGCGGTCCATCAGACTTTAATCTCAATATTCAAGACTGTCTATGGGGAGTCTGGAAAGCCTTGCAGAATGGACTATGCGACATGAATGAATTTGACATCGAGGACTATGAATTCTACGAAAAGGTCGAGAATGGGGATTGGAATTGGATCACGCCCAATTTCATTGCATTTGCCTCGCCGGTGGACCAGAATTGGATGAAACGCCAAAAAGAAGCTGCGAAGGACGATTCAGGGTCACCCTCTGCATTAACCACGTCGACCAACAGCAATTTCGCACTGCAAGGAAAACTTCCGACACCATTCCTCAACTGCTTAGATTACTTCGAGAAACGCAACATCAAGATGGTCGTGCGCTTGAATAACCAACTTTACGATCGTGCAACCTTTTTGGACAGAGGTATTGATCATATGGAACTTTACTTCGACGATGGAACCAATCCCACAGATGAGATCGTTAGAACATTCTTGGATGTTGCAGACAGAGTAATAGAAGGAGGAGGTGTCGTTGCTGTGCATGTACGTGATTATTTGAATGTCATTAACATGCTTTCTTGTGTTCCTGAACTGGGATCAGTGTAAAGCAGGGCTAGGTCGTACGGCTACTCTCATCGGAGCGTACCTCGTCTGGAAATATGGCTTCACGGCGAACGAGGCAATTGCATTCATGCGTATCGTGCGACCAGGAAGTGTTGTGGGCCCTCAACAGCAATACCTATACCTGAAGCAGCTAGAATGGTCAAAATGGGCAGCAATTGATGAAGCACGTAAGATTCAAGCTGCGGCAGCTGCAGCTGCACCCCAAACACTTGCTCCAGTCACCCCTGCTACTCCACCTGCGGATACAGACGAAGAACAACCTCTTCGGCCTACAACTCCCATTGGATCTGCCATGCCTCTTCCACCTGTTACACCTAGTCGTCACGTTGCTGCCGCTGCTGCAAAAGCTAAGGAGATCGCGCCCCCTGGTCAACCGCGCAAAACACCCACCGCAAAACGTTCTGCTCCTGCTCAGGATTCCGATGATGAAGACGACGTTTTGGGAGTTCATTCGGATTCCGACTCTGATGAAATGCACGATGTCCTGCCTTCGCTACATACTATTGCACCAGCTCCATCAGCGAGACTTCGCGTCCGTGCGGGGTCAACGTCCAAGACGGAGACTGGAAAGACGAAGATGGGAGCTCCTGCGCGGGGTATCACGGCCTCAGAACAGCGTCCGACGAGGGTGACACGTTCAACTGCTGGAGCTGCAGTTATTCGAAAGGCTGGGATAACAACGAATACTCTTGCTGCGACTAGAGCCGGCGGTGCCGCTGCTTCTGTAGTTGCATCCCCTACAAAAGTTACCACAGGCCAGAGACCCAATAAGATCCCCCGACTTGCCATAGGAAAGTCAACTGTTGGACTTGCAGCCAAGGCTGCTGCTGCTGCCAAAGAGGTTCCGAAACCAATCCCATTACTGACCACGGTGACAAAGCGCTCTAAATTAAACCCTCCTCCATCACCCACGCCATCACGTCTTCCTACTCTTGTCCCAGCCCGTAGTCGATTGGCTGCTCATCACTCCAACTCCACAACGGATGCGACTGCGGCTACCCTATTGAATAGTAAAAAGGGAATTGCAGCTTCCAATGTGGAAGCAAAGGATGGGTCGAATGCACCTGCATGGATGGCGACGGGCAAAGCGGCTGGGGTCGTGGTCACTGGTGGAACTGGGAACAAGACTGATTCAAGACCTGGCTTGCGGAGTAGTGTGAGGAGGAGAAGAAGCAGTTTCTCTTCGGCAGATGTCGTTGCGTGAGGAGTTTTTTTCATCTATGTCCCGCGTTTTTATTCGATGTATTGGCTGGCATGTACTTTTATTATTATATCTCCATCATCGTAGTCTCGATTTCAGGTTCATCTATTCAAGTTCCTATCTTCATATGTGTGTTTTCATAGCTACAGTTCTCATAGGTACATACTTGCATAGCATCGCAATTACCCTCAATCCCTCACTATGCATCCATTCGAATGTTGCTTCTATGGTCATTTCAAATCTCGTTTAATTCTAGATCTATCCTCCTACGATGCTACAAGAAAGTCACTGCTATCGTGCAGAGTATTTGTGTATACATTCAAAGAACCATCTCACATCTTCTGGGTTAACACCAGGCGTTATACCATGACCTAAATTCGCAATCCAGGCACCGACCTCGCCATTCCCATCCTTGAATTTCTCGCACATCCGTTTGACAGCACTCTCAATTGCTTCCCTGCCTCCGTACAGCACATTAGGGTCCATATTGCCTTGTAGCGCAACTTTCCCGTCAACTATTTTTCGTGCGACTGAGGGCTCGATACACCAATCCAATCCCAGCACATCGTATCCAGAATCCTTGGCAAGTTCACCCAATGCGTAATTTGCTCCTTTGGCGAAAAGAGTCATAGGGATTTCAGGTATGCTCTGGTTCGAAAGCTTTTCGCGAACGCTTTTGGATATATGCTTGAGAGTAGGAAGAGAAAAAAGGGAAAAGTCGAGAGGAGAAAGTTCGCCTGCCCAAGAATCAAATACTTGAAGCAACTGTGGATGCCCAACGAGTGACATTAATACGCATGGATTGAGTTTCTACAAATCACACATACCTGAGCTCCTGCCTTCACCTGGCCTACCAAAAAATCAACGCATACGTCCGCTATTTGCAGGAGTAGTGCTTTCGACTCTTCAGGATATTTGAATAGCCATGTTTTGGCTTTTGTGAATGTTTTCGATCCTCCACCTTCGATCATGTACGCGAACAGCGTCCACGGAGCCCCACAGAACCCGATTAAAGGTACTTCCCCCTTCAAGCCTATCCTAGTCTGCGTAATGGCTTTGAAAACATACCCTAATTCCTTCTCCACGTCAACGTTCTGCCTTAGCTTTGAAACATCAGCGGGAATATTCAATGGGTCCGGAAACGATGGTCCTGGATTCATGAGAACTTCCATTCCCATAGCCTGAGGGATGACAAGGATGTCGCTGAAAATAATTGAGGCGTCAATTAGACCAGAATACCGGCGAATGGGCTGAAGTGTTATCTCGGTCGCGAGTTCAGGAGTGCGACAGATTTCGAAGAATTCGTGATCAGCACGGAGGGCACGAAATTCTGGAGATATATGAGATATTATTAGAGCAACAATGTTATAAGGTTTGTATACCTGGTAGATATCTTCCAGCCTGCCTCATGATCCAGACCGGAGCCCTTTCCGTTTTTTCTCCTCTAGCTGCCCGCAACAAGAGATCATTGCGAAGAGGGGGGAATTCGACCATGACAGTTTTTGAGCACCCAGCCTAGTTCTTTGGAGGCAGGTTGAAAATGTTGTGAATTTGGACGTGGAAAGAGATTCTAGCTTTATACACGTCTGAAGTTCTATCGCGAGTGTCGCAATCGATTGCCGCTGCCGGTTAAACACACTTGCCGGCCGGTAAGCTATAGTCCCGAATATAGGCGCCTCAAAACTTCCCCACCTTCTCCTTTAACTGCTTCCCAAGGATAGTATGCCAGCTACCAATCCAAATCAGCTCGTTGAAGAGTACGGCACACGCAGCGGTACTCAATGACAACTCCTGATTAGTTCATGCTCTTTACAGGTTCAAGAAATCGGGAGAATTCGATAGACTTCGCCGTGAACTCTTTGCAGAATTTCAGAAAGGTGTCAGTCTTCTGCGGCATCCATATCCAGTTCTGGCAACATCAACTCCCTCTGTCTATAGGATCACATGCATTCTTTCAACAAAAAGACCGAGGATGTTGTTCAACAGCGTTTTGCATCCATGAAAACACGGTCGTTCATCAGCGCTAGATTCAACAAGGACGAAAGCAATCTTCGGACCGAGCTGCTACAGGAAATACAGCGGTATGTAGCCCAAATTTTTACTCAAGACACAATGTAGGCCAATCTTCCTGGATAGTTATCCGTATGTTGAGACAAGTGTGAATGACATGCCAACGTTCTCTGACCAGAACTTCAACGACAATCTGAAGAGCTCTATCATGCGAATTTTGAAAGAAGAGCCCAACGAAAATGAAAAGCATTGGGATTCGAAAGAGAACGACGCTGACGAGAAACATTTGAATAACCCTACAGACTCTGGACACTCAGATTATAAACGGGAAGAAGATGACACGATGGACGAGTCTGCCGACAAGAAAGACGAAGAGAAAGAGACGAAGACTGAGAAACCTGGGCCGGTCCTTGTCAATGGTAAAGAAATATCTCAAATCCACTTTTCCGATCTAATCTTGCACAGGTCAACATGAACTTACCACTACTGCATCTCTTTCCACTCAGGTGTCAGTGAACGATACCGATACCAAAGAACCTGATGTTACCAAAGATGCCTCAATTTCTCCGCCATCACTGACGAGACGATCTTCCTCAAATCTATCCTCGCTATCCCCAGTATCTTCTCTTTCGCCATCTATTCCAGCCGAGTCATCCACGGATAAATCAACGACCACGCACGTACCGGATAACCTGTCTTTGCCTAGACCAGCGGCAGACGTTCACGAGGGGAGGAATCATACTGCTCAGAACGGAGATACCGTGAAACCCGCTGAACCTGCTCTTCAGCAAACAAGTGAAGATAACTCTGATGTTGTAATGGGGGGCACGGAGGCTTCCTAAGCAGCAGACATGCTCATAATGCGTCAATAGCCGACCTCAAAACAATCGCTCTGCCTGTCAATACAACGCCTAGATCGCGTCTTCCCGTATCATATTCCCCTTTAAACCCGGGCTCTGCCCCCCTTCTCTGTTCAAGCCTCAGCCCATAAGTTGGCCCACGTGCAAGGTTCCTATCAGCTTCAGAAGTATGAGAATGCGTCTGTGTTTAAAGCAACAGGTTGTTTGTTCACAATCTTCGGTGCCTGCTATTGTTGCGGACTTGCGTATAGAAGCTTGGGCTACCCTTCGCTACCACGGAACTCATGCATATGAAGACGTGTGGAGGACGCAGAAGGGTATCATTTCGCCGCGCCTGTGATATGATACTGATGTATTTCCATAGTTTTCATGATGTTAGTAGTTACCCCTATGTGGTCTTTCAATCACTGCCGAAAAATGTGTTTACAACGTGTTCAGAACGTGTATGTTCGATTCATGTTATCGATGAGCGCAGAAAAAAATTTCAGAGAACTCTCACGCTGCTTTCATCTCACATCTCTCACCTCACATCCCCGAACGCGCTCCAAAAGTTTCCATTTGAGTATAGGCAAGTTATACAAAGTGTAATTGATGACAGACATTGAACTCATAAAATAGATAGCATACAGCTCCCCATGCAGGTGCAAACAAGACATAAACATATTTTCATGAAACATATAGGAAAAGGCAGAAAGAAAAGTGCTATCGAAGTCAAGACCGCTTTCCTGCTCGCAGCGCGAGCATTCTGAATTGATGGAGGAACTGACCAAAAGGTTTTGGTGGTTCCGGAGTTCTAGTCGAATTTTTTGAGTCGAGACTTGGACTGGGTTTCTCGATAGCCTCATTGTCATCTCGTCGAATGGTCCGCTGAGTTGTCTTTTCCACTAACGAATCGCGTGGATCATGCGCGGGATCAATTTGAACGACGATATGTGATTGTTGATGATGGTAATCACGGTGCGTCTGTTGGGTTTGGAGGACAACTTGGGACCAGTTTTCCGGTAGGACGAGATGACATTGGACTTCGATTGCAGGGACTGAGTGGGATGGGATCCCGTCCGTTGCATGTAATAATCATGTTTAACGTTTTCATCCTGGAAATGATAAGCTTGATTATTAGATGCTGTGGGCAAGAGGACATAATGCAATGTGACTTACCGTTTCAGAATGACGGATGAAATCACCGTTCAAGGTGTGTGTTCTCATCATTGGCTCAAATGCACTTATAGAATCGCGCGGTTTCAAGTTAGCAGTAGCGTCTTGACGGACAGAAGAATCATCCATAATCGGATGATGACTGTCTGGATTTCTCTGAACTCCGTGAGCCTCAAAATACCCATTGAATTCATGCTGCTTGACGGCCTTAGATCCATAATGTTGCGCCTGTGTCGAGTACAAAGAAGGTGAAAATGAAGGAGCTGGAGACGAAGCTGTAGAGGAAGAACCACAGCTTGACAGCGACGGCACCGACGACGTTGGGGTCTCAGGTCGTTCATGTGCGTGGGGAGGCTCCCATTGGTACGACCTAGGTTCTATGTTCTAAACGACGGTTAGCTGGTAAACCCAATAAGTGAGTCAAGTTGCTCACTCTAACACTACATGTACATTGACGACAAAATTGACAGCCTGTCATGGCAATGAAAGCGTCGAGGGGGAGGGGGGGATTGTGGAAGTGGGCTATCAAAAAGCTTGGGAAGCATACCAAGTAAGTACATTTTATACCGTGTTTGTAGAGCATCTCTTAATTTCTTAGTGCTCATTGTATTATTGGCCGTCTAGAATCCGTGCCGTGGATGACGAGTTCAATCTAAAATGCGGAAGCATCGTGCTTTATTTATTTAGTTCTTGAATCGAAGGCACTGGCCTAAAGGGCTGCCATCGGAGTTTTGATGAGCATTATAATCAACATGCTGCAGTGTTTATCTCGACTATTTCATGTTCGGTGGAAATATGAAGGTCTAATTGAGTAGATCGATCCATATGCGTCTCTAGGAGCCGTGACGAAGCCATAAGGTGGCAGGTCCAGGTCCTGAATCGTCAAGAAGTATGAATTGAAAGGAATGGCAGTCGATCATTTTACATTTACCGAGCCTCAAGTAATACTCGCATCTTTCGCCCACAACACGTACTATCCTCCGCTTTCAACAGTGTCGCTACTGATGGAAGTTCCAACGGTAGGACCCGTGCCATTGGGAACGAATTACAGAAGCGACCTGTCGCTGTTGTTATATTTTCGTCTGATTTTCGCCTACAATTGCGCACCTGTGGCTACCTTGAGTTTATTGTGTCACGGAAGAATCTACGTTTTTGGAACCTTAAGATCCCTTCATAATCACGCGAAACCTATAATTTAAAAGAATCAGACACTTCACATTTTTCCGCCTCGGTTGCACCTGAAGTCATAGTATGCAGTAGCCTGGACGGTAATGTATCTAATTCACTCGGTGATGTCCTGAATGACAACCTGGAACTGTGTATTTGAGAATATGGTCTTTGAAGTTCACAGAGGAGCTGTCCGGGCTGAGCACACAGAGCACATAGCGCAAGGCAGCCCAGAACACAGAATCAAGTATGATTTTAGACCTCCACTTCAGATAAGACCAGTTACGCTCATGGATGGATGCTAATCATTCTTCCCATCTTCCACGCCGTCTTCAATGGAGCTACATCGAGTGGGAGTTGGTGATCCTTAACGACTTTGCGCGGTCGAAGTCAGGTAGGGGGGGAGGTTTATTATTGTCGAGATGGAGAGACATCGAGGACAGCGTAGTGGAAGGGGGGAGTAGCAGATGTAGAAGACATCGCAGAGAGGGTATTGATGATGACAGATGAAGCTAAGATAATCCTGAATAAATTCAAGAACGACGATGCAGAGATGGGTGCCTCCACCTCCAAGAAAATTTTTGGAGATGTAAAGGTAGATGTTTTCGAAAGAGGTGAATTGCTTTGAGAAACCCCCCCAGCACGGGCGGAGATGCCAGTTACCAATCTAAATCGGCTTGAACTGCCAGTGCACGCTTGGTTACTCGAAGACTAATTGCTAATCACTATCATCTCTGTACAGAAGAATTCGACAGACTTCGCCGTGAAATTTTTGCGCCGAATTCCAGGAAGGTGTCAGTTCCCCGTGCGCATTTCTATGACAATATTATTTTTACGCTCTGTAGCAGGATTGCATTTTTTCCTTCAAATAGATCGAATATGTTCAACAGTGTTCCCGCATTCATGAAAACACGGTCGTCCATTAGCGTTAGTTGGGTACAACGATGAAAGAAATCTTCGAGCAGAGCTGCTGTACTAGGAAATTTAGCGGTACGTAGCTTATTCTTTAGCTTCAAATTTAGTCTAAAGTTCTTGGATAGCTTTCCGTATGTCGAAACAATTTTCAATGACATACCAACGACCAGAACCTTCAACCTGAAATTGAGAGCAACATTCCGAAGTTTTGAGAAGTTCTACAGACTCAAATCATAAGAGGGACACGACGCAATGACGAGTCTGACGAACAAGGAAGACGAGGAGACAGATGCTAAGAGGCTGGGCCAACCTTCGTCAACTGAAGCAATGAATACTATCAAATTGTTTTGTGCCGATAAATATGAGCACAACCCATACAAATCTTTCCCCTCACCCTCAGGGGCTTACCCCAGTTTCATCAGACGATCCTCGCTATGCTTAGTACTGCATTTTCGAGTTCGCCGTCCCTTCGGGCCGAGTGACTCACGGTCGGCCGAATTTGTCAGTGACGAAATGCCCAGAACGGATATGATTCGGCGAAACGTATAGAATCCCGTCAGCAAGAAGTGAAGCCAAGCGGCAACCGAGCAAGCGACATGTTCATGTTGCCTCAATAACTGAGGTAGTAGGGCTCAACAAATCGTTTTGTTGCAACAGAGCGCTTATACAAATCGCGTCTCTCTCTCGATTTGGGTTCACTTCTACGTAGTGGAGAAGTCCGTCCAGAATCACACCTTGTAGCATTGTTGACCGAAGTGCAGAAACGTTATGGGCTCAAAGGGATGTGCGTCCCAGCTGAGAACTCAGGAACTAGAACGAGACGAGAACTGCTCGAACTTCTTCAGGCATTTGCTATTCTTGACGACTCGCATATGAACTTTGTTTTTGGTAGCTACACGGAATGCAGGCTTACGGGGAGGTGTTGAAAAAGTATCTATCTGTAGGGTAATATCTACGCCGCAAGTTTTGAGATGATATACATTAGTAGGACTCGCAAATATCGTCTGCGATATAATCCTGATGTATTTCTATAGTTCATATCATATGTTGCTGGTTAGTGGTCTTCCACTTCCGAAAACGCGGTAAAAAACGCGTTTACAACGTGTTCGCAAAATGTACGTTTCAATCATGTTATCGATGAGCACAGAAAAAAATTTTCAGAGAACTCTCACGCTGCTCTCATCTCATCTCTCACCTCACATCCCCGAACGCGCTCCAAAAGTTTCTATTTGAGTACAGGCAAGTTATACAAAGTGTAATTGATGACGGACATTCATTCCTAATCCATAAAACAGATAGTATACAGCTCCATGCAGGTGCAAACAAGACATAGACATATTTCATAAAATATAGGAGAAGGCAGAAAAAAAAGTGCTATCGAAGTCAAGACCGCTTTCCTGCTCGCAGCGCGAGCATTCTGAATTGATGGAGGAACTGACCAAAAGGTTTTGGTGGCTCCGAAGTCCTAGTCGAATTTTTTGAGTCGAGACTTGGACTGGGTTTCTCGATAGCCTTATTGTCATCTCGTCGAATGGTCCGCTGAGCTGTCTTTTCCACAATCCAATCGCGTGGATCATGCGCGGGATCAATTTCGAACGACATTATGCGATTGTTGGTGATGGTAATCACGGTGTGTTCGTTGGGTTCGGAGGACAACTTGGGACCAGTTTTCCGGTAGGACGAGATGACATTGGGCTTCGATTGCAGGGACTGAGTGGGATGGGATCCCATCCGCTGCATGTAATAATTGTGTTTATCGTTTTCATCCTGGAAATAATAAACTCGATTATTATGTGTTGAGCGCCAGAGTAATGAAATGGAATGTGGCCTACCGTTACAGGATAACGGATGAATTCACCATTCAAGGTGTGTGTTCGTACCTCTGGCTCGAATGCACTTATTGAGGGGCGTGATCTCAACTTCGCAGTAGCATCTTGACGGACAGACGAGTCATCCACAGTTGGATGATAACTGTCTGGCGTGTGCTTTCCTTGAACTTTGTGAGCCTTGGAATACCCATGCTGCTTGACGGACTTTGATTCATAATGTCGCGCCTTTGTCGAGTGCAAAGAAGGTGGAAATGATGGAGCTGGCGAAGAAGCTGTAGAGGAAGAACTACAGGTCGACAGAGACGGCATCGACAGCGTTGGGCTCTCAGGTCGTTCAGGCACCCATTGGTATAACATGGGTTCCGTATCCTGAATGACGGTTAGCTAGTAAACCCAATAACTGTGAGTCAACATGCTTACTCTAACACGACATGTACATTGGCGACAAAATTGACAGCGGGCCATTGCAATGAAAGCGTCGAGGTGGAACTCGCGGAAGTGTGTGTTGGTTTGGTGGACCAAGTAGGCTAAGTGGGCTACGAAAAAGCTTGGGAAGCTTTGTCACAAGTTTATTTTATACCGTGATCGTAGAACATTTCTTGATTTGTTAGTTCCCTACAGTGTTCATTGTATTATTGGCTGTCTAGAATCCGTCGCGTAGATGTCGAAGTCTAAAATGCGAAAGCAGCGTGCTTTAGTTCTGGAATTGGAGGCACTATGCTAAATGCAGTGAACTGCCATCGGAGTTTTGTTTAACGCATATGCTGCAAGTTTATTTCGACTATTTCATGTTCGGTGGAAATACGAAGGTCGAATCGTGAGTAGATTGGTTCAAATGCCTAGCTGGAAGCCACGATGAACCTGTAGCGTTGCCTGCTTCTAACTGGTCGAGGATGGATGAATTGGAAGGTTTGGCAGATAATCAATTTTCATTCAAGTTCCTGGTGGGTTGCATCTTTCGCCCACAACACAAGGCCGCGTAATATCTCGTACTGTCCGTTTTCAGTAGTGTCGCTACTGATGGAATTTCCAACAATCAGGACTCCGTGCCATCTAGATTCGGAATAAATACAGAAGCCAGCAAAACCTTCTTATCCGTTGCTCCCTGACGTTGTTGTTGTATTTCCGCCCACAATTATGCACTTGTAACTACCTGTAGCTCACCTTGTCCGTATCGCGGAATGTACGTTTTAAGAACCTCAGCATCCCAACAATCAACTTCGAAACTTCCAGATGAATCAGACACCACTTCACAGATTCACAAATTGAGGATTCAAGGTGCGGCCTCAGAAGGCTCAGGTGCATCCGAAGCCATCACATACAATAGCTGGATGCTAATGTATCCAAGTCGCTCGGCGAGGTTCCGCAATACAATCTGTGACTGTGGATTTGAGGTTATTGTTGTTGTTATTAGTTGTTAAAGTTCACCCTCGTACGCAGCGCAAGGCCATCAACCACCCCACTAGCATAAAAAGATATATGACCTCTCCTTAGAGTAAGAATATATACATGAACAACAATTGTTCCGTAATCCAGCACTTGAAGATCATACCCACCCTCGACACCTCTTCGCACCACAAAAACATTTGTTAGTGTCAGGCGGTCTATGAATGTGTATCCTCCCTTGACGCGGTACCGGAATTCCAGCATGATAATCCACGGTCATCTCAGCCCCCTTCGGTATATCCTCCAACGCAAAGAACACAAGATGAGGGATGTTTTGTTCAGGGATGGTGTCCCAGACAGCACTATAGACAGCAAGATTGGGAAGGCAGGAGTGACTTCGTTTGATGATTGAGTGGGGGGCAGCGGGAGCGAATGAAACCTGAATAACTTACTTCAAGAATCTCGTCCAGTTTCCACACTTCCTTGCATCGATGCTATATATCTGCACATTTTCATTTAATTCTTCATTATCTTCTGCAGGGTCTTTTCCGTCTAAATCAAATACATAGGTTCCGTGGTTTCCTTGAAGTAGATTGGCGGTCTGGCGGTAGACTATTTCACTTTGATAGAAAGTCAGTCACGATCGATAGCCGCAACGCATGAGCCTAAGGAAAATACCGACCCAGTATAACTTCCAAGCACAGTCCCCCTCTTGACGACCTGTGCTGTACACCGAGCTCCCCATCCTCTCTTGGAACTTTCACCAGCTCCTTGGCTCCCGCTGTTATCCTCATCTTCGTCTGACCCATTTTCTGTCAAAGCCTCCGTCTTAAAAATCTCAATAGGCACACTCCTCGGTTGTTGCGCGACCCGATTGCTACATTCAGACAACGTACAATTGCAATATTGGTTGCACTCAATGACTTCAATGCCAGATTTTGAAAGAATTGGAAATCTGAATAAACCCTATGCGTAGAGTAGAAGGAGTAATACAATGAGCCTGAATGAAAGGCTCGAAGAAAACAAATTATCTTAGACATACATCTTCCGTATACGCCCTCGCAGGTTTCTTATACCTATCCACTAGCTCCGAAATGCCTTGACATCCGCACGCGCTAGAGACACCACAGCTTTTTTCGGAGGTGGTGTGTCTAGAGCCCGATTTTTCCTGCATTAGAAAATATGGGCAATCAGCAAAGTTTCAGAAACGAAGACTCGAGGGTTTAATTACTGACCTTTGCTTTCCCCTTTCCTCTCGACGAGTCTAAATCCGAATCAGTGCCTCCAAAAGATTCTATATGCATGTCCTCATTCATACCCATATCCACATCTGAGGACTGATCCGACTCTTCACCGCAGTTGCATCTGAGAAACATTTCTGCATCTGGTGGGTTCAGAAACTCCTTCAAGAATGTTCTAGGTTTCCTGTGAAATGTAGGAGAGAGTTTAGAGTGTTATGCTCAGCTAAACGACATATACCGTAAAGGTAAGTTCAGAATGGCACGTACGCTTCTAGATATGTAAATTCGTCCTCCCTTGAGTTCGAATTAAACCCAAGATCAGGCGGGCCATCCTCATCGTCAACCTCGTTCACAAATGTGATTGGTGCTGCACCAGTTTGGGCGGCAGCTTTTGTCCAGGCGAGGGAAAGAAGCTGAAGACGGCTAAGAGAAAAAAGAGCAGAGATCAATCTGAATTCTCGGAGGATCGTAAAAATAAACACATGAGGAAAAGATACAAACCTCCTCGTTTCTCTGACTTTCCTTTTTGCGTTGCCCTTCTTCCTTGACTGAGCTTTAGCTTTAGCTTCCTCCTGTCCTAATCCCATATCATGATCTTGACCGACATCCAAATTCATCGAGTCCGTGGATGCTCTTGACTTTGATCCTGACCTACGCTCTGATACGGCTGCTGTCCCTGGGTTCGAAATTGTCCTCATAGCCCGAATACGGGCGCTTGAACGGATGGAGGCGGGTTGAAGATTCGAGGGGGAATCTGAAATGGTATTCACAGTTGGGGAAGTAGTCCTGACTGCCGTCGATGAAGATGAAGACTTTTGACGAGCTTCATACTTCATCGAATGAAACTCGGTGGTACTTGACCACCTCGAGTGGTTGAAGTCAGGTGGAGTGAAGGACTTAGAGCTGGAAACAGATGGAGAAAATAGCAGGGTAGAAGCGGATGCTGTGGACATCGAGGAAATCGTGGACGCGGAAGATACAAAAGACGAGGGAGACATTGCAGAGAGAGATTGAGGTTTTGACGATGAAGTTGAAATGGTGTTAGATGAATTCAAGGACGACGATGCAGAGGTGGGTGCTTCCATCTCCGAGCACAATGTCGTCGTTGGAGATGCAGAGGTAGATGTTTTCGAAAGAGGTGTTGTACTTTTACTTGTCGTCGAGGCCGAGGCAGACGATGACGACGGAGGCAGAAACAGAGGAAGTGCATCATGTCCCTTGGATCCTGCTACAGCAGACCGCGACGACGCCAAACTCGTGAGAAAATCAGACGTAGAGGAAGGAGAGGAACTATGAGCAGGCGAGACAGGATGGATCTTTCGAGACTTGTGAGGACCAAAAGGAGATGGAGGAGAAAAGACAGATCGTCCAGGCGGTTTCAAGGACGAGAGCTGTTTGTGTGTTGATTTTTGGACCTACACATGTTGATCAAGATGCGGACTGTAATAGATCTATTTGATAGTAACTTACTTGTCTGGTAAAATTTTGAGTTTGCGGTATTCTTGAAACAGATTTCACATTATTTAGAGTGTTCAACTGTGAATGAGAAGGTCCTAAAGACGTTGATGGCGCTCCTGAAGTTGAAGCTCTGTTTGAAGTAGTGGATGGAGCAGTGCTTTGGGTTCGACTGCTTCCCGTTTCCGAGCGCGTTCTCCTTCGAAAGCTTTGATCGTCGTTGTCCTCGTCCTGATCCTGGTCGTCGTCAGTGTCATCTTCGGCATCATCATCGCTTTCGTCATTGTCACTATATTCCGTCAATATCTTCCTGGCGTCCTCCTCTCCGATTTCTTTGGTCAACAACCTCAGCATTTCACTCTCGAGTACCCCTCCCAAATCATATTTAGCCCTCAGGGCCTTGCCTTTTTTCATCCGACCTTCAATAATTGCCAGCTTCTCATCAAAAAGTTGCGTGTTATATCGCGTATTCGAGCTCATCACGTCGTTGTCTGCCCAAATTTCGATACCGAGTGCTGCCTTTGCTGAACCACCTGTGTTATCTCTCACTTTTCGAAGAATGTCATTGACCCTGTCTTTACGGGCATCATCCCAGTAGCGAGTTTCAGTGATCCCTTTTAGAGGGGAGTTCGGGTCACCTTTGCGATGGTATGTATTAGTCGTACCATCTGAACGCGACCAGCCGGGCCAACGGGCTTCATAGCTACAGTGTGAACGCGTCAAAATCAAATCGGAGGACAGACAGCAAGTACCTACTGAATTTCATCCCCATTTGTCACCTCCACACCGACAACCTTCACATCCCAGTCGTGTTCGGGATCAATGTCATCCTGCCAATCCTCCCTTTCAGATTCTGATGATTCATACAAGTTGTCGGAACCACTACCGGAGCCTTCATCTGCCTCAGCTCGTTCAATGGGTTGTTGAGCGTGCTGGAGCCCCGGTTCAGCGCCATCCGAATCCGAATCTTCGTAGTCAGATAGCATGAAGCAACACTACATAAGCGCTCTCCGCCTTGAGCGCTTCTGATCCATACAAACTTTTCTGACAATGACTACATTTGGAAACGAGCGTCCTTGAGGTGTGATGGTTGCGGATTCGGCGCTTGGGTTAGTAAAAGCCTTGGAAAAAGAGAAATTTCCAAAGCCCATTCACGTACGGACTTCTTCGCCTTCCGCCTTCTAGTAACGCATTCTGTGAAGAGGCGGCTGTTGCTGTATCCTGGACTGGGTGTTTCTAGACTCTCCTAGTCCCCCCTATCTAGGAATAGAGGTTGCTTAGAGCATGAAATATGTAAGCGAGTATTACCTCTCCCCGACAGGTTGGACATAGGATTGAGACTAGGAAGAATCTGGAAACAAGGGTCCTGGGTCGAAGAGTGAATGGTTCGGAAAAGGCATGGAGGGGCTGCGGATAATGATGAGAAGAACGTAGAAGGGAAGCCTTAGAATGGGGGATAATGTACGAAGAAGTAATTAGGATTTGAATCACAAGGATCCTGCTGTTTCAAGCGCGATGAAGTAGACTTGGTTAAATCAGTCGTGTCTACGGTCGGTGGACATAACCACCAACGTAGGGGACTCAAATTTGAGGCTACTCATACATATGTATTATTTGACGAATAGTCTACAAGCGAGTGTACAAGAACGTCGCTAGCAAGAAGGAACGAGCGCAAGTACAAGCTGTGCACTGCAGTTGATAATAAGGAAAACACAAGCAAGATATCTGCATGTTTATAGACCCGTCAAGGATGAGACGTTACTACTCTACCCATAGATGATGCTTGAGATTTAAATAGATATACCAGTAAATCTAGTAAATCATGCTCAGAGATTTAAAAATCCGAAGATTGGATTAGCG
Source organism: Lentinula boryana (assembly GCA_027886635.1). Classification (NCBI taxonomy): domain Eukaryota; kingdom Fungi; phylum Basidiomycota; class Agaricomycetes; order Agaricales; family Omphalotaceae; genus Lentinula; species Lentinula boryana. Next base: position 40,194 of record MU790555.1, read on the forward strand.
CGACTGCTTTTGGTGACCGAGGCTTGATACTGCACTTGAAAGGCTTTGGATGGCTAGTTAAGTATAATGTAATTAGGTGAAAGCTGGCTAGAATACTGAATTTTGAATAGGCACCATACCTAATCGTTCCACCCGTTCGATCATTCACTGGTTCGACCACAACACCCTTCTCAATGCACTTGCCAATATCCAGAACGGCTATGGACGTGACACAAGATGCAAAGACGGTGGCGTCAGCGAGGTGCATGCCTGTTACAAGAAAAAATTGGAGTAGGGTAAATGAGTTAGTATGGAAGGAAAGCTAAAGGGTGTACCTGGGCAAATGCTGAGACAGAAAAATAATCCATAAGCATTCAGTATGATTCAATTCGTAGTAAAGTACTCACCGCCTTCCAAACCCGAAGCACGTTTCTCGAGGATGTGGTTCCACCTGTCTACCCAGACCCTCTGATGCAAGGGCATCTGCGAGGAATCGCTCGGGTTTAAATTCGAACGGATTATGATATACGCGCGGATCATGCGTGAGTTTCCTTGAAGGTGATATCATCAGTATGAAAGACGAATATGCGATACCATAATCGCGTACCAAAGGTTTGGAATAAGTAAAGACCCTTTCGGAATAAAATAACCATCGTAGAAGTCATCCTGTGTCGCTCGATGAGGGACAGCTATACCAGCCAAGTCAACATCACGTTCTGGGACAGAGCGACTAAGCTAAACACATACCCAAGGGAGTAACAACATTCCATCTGAACACCTCTTTCACTACTGCGTCCATATATGGCAGATGCTCACGATCCGCAAATGTAGGCAATCTATCATTCCCAACCACAGCATCGATTTCAGCCTGCGCTTTGCGCGCGACTTCAGGATATCTACAAGGAAAATTAAGGCTAAGCCACCTTTCGGGATTGTGAAAGCTAACTCACAACGTCATTGCGAGGAAAAACGCGTAAACAGCGCTGACCTTGGGTAGAATTATAAGGACTGTCAAAGTGAAATGAAAACTTTATGAAACGAACCGTTGTATCTGCAGCACCTGAGGCAACAAGAAAGGGGTTATCAAAGCCTGTTTCAAGTACGAGAAATCTACTCACCACTATACAACGAAGCCGCGGACCATTTGAGATCGAATTCTTCTTCCTCAGTAAGCTGCTTGCTCTCAAGCATCGAGCTGGTGAAGGAGATACTCGCTGTCCCGGCATTCTATTTTAATACGTTAATACATCAAACGAATATCACAACGATAGAATTTTGGCTTGGTCAAAACTCACAATTTGCTGCTTTACAAAGTTATGAGGCTGTTCGACAAGTTCTATGAGAGTAGCAGCCCATTGTTTAGCCTGTCTTTTGAAATCTGCTCCAGGCATCCAGTCGGGTACGTGTTTAACTACAAGTCGTCAAAGAGTAAGGGGGGCCGAACAAGAAAATCAAAATCGGAATCATGTCTCGTACTTACGAGCTGGGATGCAATCAACCAAGTATTGTCCTGTAGAGGTAGCCAGCGAGAATTGCTCAGTGGCGGAATTGGCTAGCGTAACAAAAGGATCATCATTGTGTTCTTGTACTTCATATCCATGCGAAATACGGAGTATCACCGCACCGGCTAACCTAAGTAACAGACAAGAAGTAAGCACATTTCCGTCTATCTTCCCGAAGACTGGAAATCCAGAAAGATCCACGGAAGCCTCACCTTCTTACATGTGCCTGCAGCTCATCCGGTTCAGCGAGTACCTTCCTCAAGAACTTCTTCGCCTCGAGCTCTTGTGCAGGGAAGTATTGTCGCATCGTTGCCTGCGATCCAATCAGATTGTGAAACAACCTTCGGAATCTCTTGAACCTGTCCCCGTACGGGAGGAGTACGAGCGTGTTCTTCCAACCAACGAGCTCGCCACCCATCTGCAGGACGGGCCTATCAGAGTAAATTGAGGAACGTTTGTCCAATAAATCCACAGCGACTTTTGCGGAATTGAGGATGATGAGAGGTTGTCCGAAAACTATGAATGAATGGTTTCGAGTTGGAATAGGGAAAAAAAATGACGAATTTAAGCTGTACCTGTCACTGAACAGATATCTCCTGCAAAAAAAAGTCTTCAGTCACTACAAAAAGATTGCACTGACAGGGAAGGCTGACCAAAAACATCGCCCCATCGAGCGAATGTCTCCCACTCTTTTTCGGTAGGCATATCGAGGACATTACCAATCAATGGCAGGCCCTTGGGACCTGGTGGAAGTGAGGAAGGCTTCAGGTTGAAGAAGCGTCGCAGGACGATGAGGCCAGCGACAGCAAAGCAGAAATCAAGTACAATGAGAATGTTGAGAGCCATCTCTGTTACGGTTGACAGCGTCCTGATGGATGAAAAAAAAGGCAGGGAACGTAAAAGAAAGTGAGGTATGCCTAGGAGGCTGGTCTCGATGAAGGCCGAGAAAGGCTGGCTTTATACAATGCCTTTTAGCTACACTGGCAGAGCGAGAAAGAACGAAAGAGATTTCAGATTGGGAAAAGGAGAAAAGAGAAGGATGAATATTAAAAGAGGTAGAGCGAGTTATCCGAGGTCGGAGTTCCTTTCAAACAGTCAAAATTAAATTCCAACCCCAGCCAATCGAAAAACTGTATTAATGAATCTTGATGTACATTGGTGATGACACTTTCGCAGATGGAAGCCTTCACCTTTCCCGATTGCCGACAGAGGCGCGTAATAATCGTCAAGTAGAATATCGAAACCCAAATAAGCTTCTACCTGCGTAGTTAAAGAGTCTTTGGGAAAATGAAGAGGAAAAACTATCGGTTTCCGTTATCTGGGATCCGAGAGAGCTTCTAGTCCAACGGAACAGGCAGATGCAACTGGAATCCAGTAGAGCATCCACTTCCACTCAGTCTTACTCTTTCTCTAATTCAGAGTAGTCATTGAATGACAATCGGCTAAGTATATGCAGCCGAGGAGGCTACGAGGAAAAAGACCTTCAGTGGCAAGAGAGTTGGGACGAACGACGACGTCAACGTATAGCGCATGTAAGAAGAGATCTAGGGCGGGCCAACGTGGTCAATTTGAGATATGTTGCACTAGTGACCTGGTTCTTTGCGAGTCCAGCGGCGAACTTGGATAGAAGAAGGAAACTGCTTGGGAGTGATTTGCAGAATACATGAGGCCGACCTCGAGGCTGCTTAGTTTCGGCCGCTGATCCGTGGGACTGAAAAGCGCTCGGCAGCGTAGCGCTTAAACTACATAATGGGAAAGCAGGGGATGCTGACAACTGGGAAATCGCATCGATAGCGAAGACTGCCCGCACAGGGTATGTTCGGGACAAAATGAACGTGAAATTCTAAGCAGCGCTTGCACCTGCACCATCCGTAATTATGCCTCGGTGCCTGGCCTGGATGTGAAGGCAAGGCTAACCGCGACAGGTGTACAAGCCTACTGGACGAATTGATTATCCTAGTGACGTGATACGAAATGGACAGGCAGAAGTAGTAGAAGTTGATACTGAATTATATTTAGGCTCAGCCCAGAAACTTTCCGTCAAGACACTGAGTCCATATTGTGAAGGTTGGAAAAGGTTGAAAGTGCGATAACCAAGTGGCACAAAGAAACCTTGAAATGTAGGTGAAACTTTTATATCATACGGCCTCGGATGTGTCCTCCGACCTTCCAACGTCGGTGATATCAGACTATCCAATGGACAAATAGAATCAAAGATTTCATAATGAACCGCCGATGAAATGGGCATACCTCGAAATCTTTTTCCTTCGTCGCCTTGTCGCGGATTAATTCTTGTGTGGTATCAATCTTAATAGAGATATTCGTTTGCTTCAAGTACAGAACGGACAATATATCAAGCAGGAGTTAGGACAAGGAAGACAGGAGTCCACTCACATTAGGGGCCATCGTCATATTCCTCCTCGAAGGTCGGAGCTTATTGGAAAATGTTTGCAAAGAAAATGAGACGTTCCCGCCATCTTCATCGTTCAGCCCTCTTGAAAACAGCAGGCCAGGTCATCAGACATGCACGTTGCTGTGTCAATACTCACCTGATACTCTTCCGGGCGTTGAGAGTTGCCAGTAAGGAATTTGAATACACTTTTGTGAGATTTGTGAGATGATATTAGCCCAGGAAGAAATAGGACGAACATCTTCCCAGACTGAAATAGAAGGCGACATATATCAAGGTTTTTCCCCAAATCAAGATCTAACAAGGACATTCAGTCGGGGCGGCTTCAAAGACGGGCCCGAAAGAAGCGGGCACGTTGTAGGGATATCGTGTTCAGAAAGTCCACGCACAGACAACAGCGAAGCCACAGCACAAATGCTGGTCAGCAGACCGGTGCTCACGGTAAACATGATCTGCCATCCTTCTCGATGAGGCAAGGAACACTAAGCTTCCGGACTACACACACCAGTTTGCTTATCATCGTGTCCGACCTAAGCAAAAACCAGAATGATCGTCGTATCAGCAGAGGTGCACGCTACACGGAAAACCGCAGATGCCGACACGTTAGACCTTTTATGACTGCGACTCACTTTTTGAATCCTGTCCTAGAACGATGCAGGAAGTAAAACAGACCTGCTGCAATCATCACATCGGCGACAGCGCCAAGGACATTGACTGTCATCGAAAGACTCTGCGCACGATAGTATGTGAAATCAATGTAAATGGGGAAAAAAAAATTGCAGAACGAGCACCTTGAGGTGTGTCAAGTCCTGCCAGGTAACAAGCTTCAAACTGTAGGTTCAAAGGTGGCATGCATTTAGCTAGTTTCGAAGTTTCAAGGCAATAGGACTCACGAAGAGATGGTAAAGGCTGAAACCCAGCGGTACTGTGAATGGCAGATAACCAGATTCAACTCCAGTTTAACTCACCGACAGAACATGCTGATTAGGAACGGAAGTCAAACAGGGCCTCCAGAGTGCAGTCGAGCACTCACTGAGCTCTCCCAACACAAACAAAACCTGCATCAGGTCATTCGATTAGTTCTATGTACAGCGAAAATTTTCTATTGGACTCACAATGAGCACTGTGAGAGGCTTGTTTTGATTGCTCACTAACGCACGGTAAATGAGTAAACCACGCTAGCCGTCTATGGTGAACTTGCATTAAAACTTACTCTTCCACACACGCATAGTCAGGAAACTGTTTGAAGTTCATTAGCCAAGGTCACCATAAGTATGATCGTCGGCTGAACCTTTGTACAAGAAATCCGATTAAACCCTGTTACCAATGGAGTCAGTTTTGTGATGGTCATTACAATAAAGAGTTGGCTTGCATTGAACAAAACTTCAAGCTTCCAAAATACAGAAATCAAGACGGATCCTCCCTAGCGAGAATTATTGCTCACTAGTATACTCCTGAGGTATGATGAGCGCCATTTGCATTGATGTCTAAAAATGCTCACCAGACTAAGTTTGCCTGTTCTGAGACGTTATTGAAGTTTGTCACCACATAGAAGTAGACTGCATTCTTCTTTAAGAGATTGTATATGGACGTCTGAGTCAGGATCAGAGACTCGCCTGTATGTGATATCAAGGCTTGATGGATACTGTCGAAAAGCCATACAATCGCAACCTATCAAATGGCTTAGTCGTTCCTTTGGAGTGAGCATGCTATGCAATCTCACTAAGCATTTGATATACCACAAGTCCTGTAGAATAAATTAATAATAGGGCCAAGGATTATTCATAGAGGTAAATCCTGACCCCAGGATAACGGCTGAAGTAGAACCATGTTTGGACGCAAGATACTAGCAAAGGCACCCGGAATTAGCTATGCAACTGTGAGGGGACTAGAACGGAAAGAGCCCTTGCCTCCGTAGAGACTGTAAGCAATCGATATGAGTCTGAAGTACTCTTGGATACGTGCCGGAGAAAACTTTCCTTGCAGCACAGATAACGCCAATGAAGGCAGCACCCATTCTAATGATACCAATCAGCTCAAGAACATGACATAGGAGATGAAAGGGCGAACGTGTTGTCTACGGTAATATGAGGTTCCTCGGTTGCAGACATTCTTGGTAGGAATAGTAAAGCGAAGAGAGCGTGAAGTTTGAGGGCCAAGTAGATACCTCTATCCATGATCATTCGTTGGAACTGAGCTTTAAGAGTGCGGCCATAGATGAGGACGGTAGAAGCTCGAGCACAAAATCGCAGACCCATGTAATCGAAGTGCCTAGCTTGTTTTTTTTTTCAGTTTCGTAGTCATGCGGAGTAGGTCAGCATAACTGACCTTACTCTGGCTTTCAAAGAATTTATTCATGTCTCAAGGGTGACCACAACTAGCCCTAAAGTCCTCAGGTCCCCCGATAACTTTTTCGAGAAGAGGTTTACCGAAGAATCCTGAGGCTATCGATGACGTTAACTGGAGCGGTGAGTAGACGTTCGCTCACCTCAAGACCTACGCATATTGAGGGCTAGCAGCTTCAGAAATGACGAGGACCGATCAAGATGAGCCTGCTAATACAGGCGCGCAACATGGAATTGTCCTACCTGTCACGGAGGAAAATAACTCGTCTTTCCGCCGTTTCCTTGCAGAGAGATTCGAAAGAGCATGAGCATACGATTAGGGACCAGGACCACAATTGTAACTGCTTTTTTCTAACTTGAGTTCATCAAGAAGTTGGACACAACGTTAACTCGAAGGAAATACTATCTGACAACTTGGAGGTTTTGAATTCACGGGCGCACAACCTCAGCAGTGTGACTAAATGAAAATTGGCTCAGCAAAGCATCAACAGAGAGTAATCGTCATCGATATCGGGGCTTTTTATTTGAGAGTGTGTGGGGAAACAGCAACTGCCTGACTCGCAATCAGACTCATTGATCCGCGCAGCTAGTACGCGTACTTAACTGATAGAACGAAGTATCAAAGCTTCGGGGTGTTTCGAAAGCTTCAGGCTTCCTCGCCAAGTATATTGTGCGCTCAAGAATGAGAATTCTTCCATATCCCGCGGAGAGAGAAACGTGAAGGAGGAGAGAAAGTAAAGGCTGTTCTTGTTCTGTTCAACGATGAATGAATTTCAATGACCAACGCTCAGCTGCTGGCTCGGCCATACGCCGCTTGAGCTTCTCGTATATTTGAAGGAATGAAATGAAGGCTTTCAAGCTGCAATACAGTCGGTCCTTATCTATGAATAGCCTGATAAAAGATTTCTTGCCTTACCGGCCTGTAAGCGCTGGTTGGCGCCGACGGCATTTCCCCCTTTCGAAGAAAACCAACTTCAAGGTTGATAATCTCCACGGACTCAAGACGTGCAAGGCTACCAATCAACATTTTTCTGTAATAAGCTCAATTGCAAGTTGCCAATGAGACTCGTATGGATATATTTACTGATCTGCTACGAGGGGCTGTGATTCTTTGAAACTGAGTTGATATAATACAACCTGTCAAAAGCACGAAACCTAGCTTTCTTCCATTCTCTCATTTCGTTGCTCTGCGAGCTTTTTAATTTTCAACTCGGCCGAAGCAGGCTTCTGCAACTCCTTAGTACTGTACCGCTCATTCCAATGGCTGGTGCGAGTCTCTTATCCATCTCCCAATTATCGCCCCTTATCACAGCTACTGTAGGACCGGAAGTACCGATGAACATCGTTCATGGAACGCACGCAGAGCTCATATTGTTCCTGGTGCTGAATATGTGGCCTTCACATTTTGGACTACCCATTCTTCTAGCAATCGTGTTGTTCTCAAAACACGTACAGCGCTATCCTACTTTCGTCAACCTCTTGGTTGTTTTCATGGTAGTGGGTTTGTGAGTTGTTCTCCGCTTTCTTCGCAAGCAGACTTATTTAAAACAGGCTCACAGCTCATCTAGCCTGCTGTACGCTATTTTATGACAATCACATCAGCTGGTGCCGATCACTCTGAACAGCGTTTACGCCGGTAAGGCATCAGGTCCAGAGCCTTCACGGGCATTATGCCTGACCCAGGCGTCGCTTCTATATGGCATGCCAGGAATGTAAGTCATGATCTTGCGTTTGATACGGATATGTTTTTAACAGACATCTTTGTTATCAGGGCATCAGTTGCGGTGCTCACGCTCGTTTATCAGGTAGTCGCCATGCTACGCATTGGGATTGTCTTCCGATGCAGAATTTCTAGATGCTCGTAACAATCCGAGCGGCAGTTTACAAGAATACATACAGAGAAAATGAACACGCCGTGCGCTTATGGATGGTGGGTAGATCTTCCTCGGGTTCGTGAAGTTCTGTTTCATGATATATCATTAGATGGTCATTGCTCCATACGCTGTCTGGATTTTGTTTATCATTGCGACGGTGATCGTGAGTGGTCCTTAGTATGACTGATCTGTTTCCTTTCTGTGCTGAGCATCAATTGCAAGGTTGGTATTGGAGATCCAGCGAATGTATCGCGAGACCGCCGCTTTTTCTACTGTTCAGTGAAATCTAACCCTTTGTGAGAACAACAGTAAAGAAGAGGGCGGTGTGGTCATACTCACGTCATATTTTCTCTTCAAGGACTGACACTCTAACCATGTTCGCTGCTGTAGTCCTATTTGCTACTCTTGTTCTGGAAGGTTACTCGGAGCCATCTTTGCTTGATTTGACCAGCCAATACTAATGCGTCGATAGTTTGGACCTTTGTGCTTTTCTGTAAACGGTGGGCTTCGATTGAGCGAGGAAATAGCGGAATGTTCACCACAACTTCGGAGCTCGACCTTCCCTTGCGCATTCTGGCTTTTGGCGTCTATCTTTTGGTCGCTATGAGGTATGGTTATGAGGAAATTTGATCATAGTGTCTAATACATATGGTTTCACTTATAGCTTGAGCCTTCTATCGATGAAAGCACCTGAGAGTCCGATACCGGATTTAATCATTGCGTCTGGTACTCGATTTCCCTCTAAAGCTTCTATTGAAACAGGCTAATCTGAAGTTTACCCAGCTGCAACAGTGGTGATCTTGATATTTGGAACACAGCGGGTGAGTCAAGTATTCGTAGACCAACTAGCAAGACATAATTTCTTCACAGGATATTCTCCAAGCGATCTGTTTTTGGCGGGAAAGTCAACATTGGAACGAATCCTCCTCATGATTCTCAAACTTAAAGAATAACTATGTATTGATAGTAGCGTTGTACATGCTGAGTTCCTAAACCGAACCTAACTCGTAGATTATCCAGTTTAGCCTCTTGTCGAAAACCTACACTAACGCCTAGAGCTCCAATGATTGTGTTCAACAAAATCGCCCAAATTACGATGGCATACAATTCTTGAGAAACTCTCATCAGAATGGGCCGAGCTGTTTGAGATACAATAAGCGCTATTTCCCCTCTGGCTATCATAGCGAGCCCTAGAAATATCGAGGAGCGCATTTGGGACATTTGGGGTCGACTGTTCTTCGTAAGGAATGTACACACTGGATTGCCTGCATTGCTCCCCTTTCCTCCATCGTGGACAACTTAGTCGGAAGATCCTAAGGTCGGGGGGAATGAGAAGCCATAGGCCCGTTAGGGCTTTTGCGATGGCCATGAGAAGAGCGTGTACAAAACCCCGCCAAACCACTTTTGATGATCCTTCCACACTACCGAGAGTCCTAATAGGCAGTGCAGATCCGATAGAGGCGAGGAAAATAGGCGAAAGAACGTATTCAAGAATAGGTTGAATGAAGATAGTAAATGTGAGGTGGGGAGTGTAGACTCCGGCGCCGGTAGATACAAGGGTGAGAGAGACACGGGAATCACTAGTATTCCGGAATAATATTCGAGACTTCTGGCCCAAATACAATTCCTAATGCAAGGGAGCCAAGGAGGCCGGCTTTAAGGATATAGTTGAAGATTGCTTCAGCAACATTGAGAAGATACAGCAGGAAAAATGTCGTCAAAAAGATAGGAATATCGGGGACAACGTAGACAAACATGCAAATGTTCATGAATTGTCGGGTATCGGCTCCGAGCGCCGAATCTTTCCTTCCCAACTCACCTTGCCACGGACTGGGAATGAAGCTTACAGTTCGGGGTCTGGCGGCTGCGCTGAATAGCAGCGGAAATTTCAAGAAAAAGGTCTAGTGCTATCCCATTGACATAGGCGGACCCCTGAAATACAAATTTCTTTCAGGCGCCAGAAATCGCAGTGGACCATCTTGTTATCGGTGCTGGTAAGAACTTAGCAAACGAACTGTGTTACAGCTGTAATAGAGTGCTCATAATCCAGGTGTTGTGGGCCTCGCGATTGCTCAACGATTGTGCGAGAAGTTCCCTATGAAAACGACGTACCTGATAGAACGCCATGCTCGGGCAGGAGAAGAAACAAGGTGTTCATCTGCAGACCATGATCATCATTTCTGTCAATGTTGACTGATAACCGGTGCACACTCTGTAGCTCTAGGAATTCGGAAGTTATACACTCTGGTAGGGATGATTTTACGCTTGGACGTGGTGCAACTCTCTTCATAGATTTGCAGGTATATATTATCCGGCCGACTCTCTCAAGACTCGACTGTGCCTCCGTGGACGTGAGCTGATGTACCAACGATGTCGTACACTGGATATCCCGCATCGCAAGACTGGTAAACTCATTGTTGCCAAGACCAATCAGCGTTCTTACATTGAGAACCTTCATCTCAAGGCCTTGAAATTACCATGGCCTCCCCATTCTGCTGGCGATGTTACATCTTCCCCCGTTCTTCCCACAGAGCTCATATCTGGAGACGAAGCCCGTGCTATGGAACCAAATTTGTCGAGAGATATCTCAGCGGCATTGTGGTGCCCAGAGACCGGAATTGTTGACTCACATTCATTCATGGAGAGTTTGGAAAAGGACATTTTGGAATCCGAGACGGGCGATTTAGCGTATGCAACACGCGTGGTACGGGTAGACCCTTATAGCACTGGAAGCTCCAAAGTAATTCCTGGCGGGCAAGGATGGGTGGTTCAAACTGTCACTGGAAATGAAGGACAGACTGAAAGTGATGCTATCTTGGCCCGGACAGTATTCAACGCATCAGGTTTATCTGGTCCTTTCATTCTTAACTCCTTGCTCCCGCCAGAGCGGCGCATCCCCATGTACTATGCAAGAGGTTCTTATGCCTCGTATAGGGGTCCTGGTATTTCAGGAATATCCCATCTCATCTATCCTTGTCCCGATACAGGTCCTAATGCTCATGCGTTCGCTTCATTGGGCACACATTTGACACTCGATTTGAACGGAAAAATCAGATTTGGCCCAGATATCGAGTTCCTCTCACCTCCTACTTCCGAAGATTCAGAAGAAAACATGGACTATTGGACGAAGCATCTGAGTCCCGACGACTCTAGACTTGAACAGATGCATCTTGCAATCAAGCAATACATACCGGAAGTTGCGGTGGAGGGTCTTCAGCCTGATTATGTAGGGATCAGGCCTAAACTAATACCCCCGGGTGCGGGATTCCAAGATTTCGTCTTTCGGACCGATTATCCTTGCGATTTTGGAGGCATAGGCTTGGTAGGAGAAAGCCCGATGATCAGTCTTCTAGGAATAGAGAGCCCTGGATTAACTTCTAGCCTAGCGATTGCGGAATATGTTGTAGATGATCTGCTCAGTAGTACTAAATCTGCGCAATAAAATTCATCCATGGACCATCACGCTCCTCGAGAAATGGTTTTTGGCTCCCATGCATTAATCTTTGGTGCAACTGTGTTGTAGGTCTTGAAAGCTCCTCGAGTTCCGGTCAAGTTCTCCACCCAAGGCTTCGGAAGATGTGTAAGTGATTGAGGTACATGGAATTTAGAGCGGAAGCTCACTGTTTGCCAAGGAGGGGTCAAGTTTTTGACAACGGGGTCATTCGCTGGAGGGTCTTTTCGAATATGGTGAATCCAAGAATGCCATTCGGGAGGGACTTGAGAAGCATGATATTCGTGCTGTCACTCGGTCAGCAAGCTGCAGGTATGATTTCAACAACGAATGCGACATACTTGGGCAAAATCAACCCATCGCTGACGACCTACGAATTTGAATAAGACATAAGCATTGAAGATAGAGACACCCAGAGCACCTGGTATTTCTTCCTCGCCGTTCATATTCTCGAAGTAGCGGTTTCCGAATCTTCGCGAGAAGCAGTCGAATTGGTCGATATTCTGAGAGGCCTCGAGTAACAACTTACTGGTCCGTGCCAACAAGCACCCCAGATTTGGCATCGCCAATGTACTGCATCTGCCTCCACCATTCCCGCAGCCCCACCCGGCGCATATTGCGAATTGTACGATGTAATGAGACCATGACGGTCAAGAGTAAAGTTCGGAAGAGAATTGCCTCTTTAGGCAGTCGTCGGTGAGCTTCGAAAATTGGAGTTCATTCTAAAGGTTCATTCGGCATTCAGCTTACTTCGCTATTTGTACAACGCTATATTCCAGCAGAGTAAGGGAAGTAGAGCAACTAATACATCATAACTAGAAGGGCATCTGCACATCGAAAAAAATTAAAATTAACACGATAACGAAAGAGAAACAGAGAACATCGAAGATAATAATGAATAGGTGAAAGAAGACAAAATCAAATGTCCTGTGGCAGAAACAAGAACTATATCCAGATGAGAGTTCGGATGAAAGACCGGCGTTCTATCCTTGACACTCAATCAGCGTACAATACATGCTTGTCCGTTCCTTCCATCCATGCTCTCAACTGGCTGTCGTTATCCAATGCAACAAAAGCGTTGTTCACGCTGTCACGGAACCTGAGATTGCTGACTTCCCCTCCCAACCGGGTCTGCACCTTGTCCATCAGCTCTGAATGGGTCACAAGCGGATGGACTCGTATGGCGATAAGGTCATCAGCGACGCGGTCAAAAATCTTGATTTTGACAAATGCTGTCTGAGAATTGGCGGCTGATATTGGCGGATTGTTAGCATTGGAGTGAGAACGTGTTCTGCCCCCTGTGGGTGCATTCGTTGAGCGCACAGAAGATATTGACGGTGAGGATGCATTGTGGGTCTTGCCGGTCGAATGCCTATACGAGTAATCACTGTCCCGTCGAGATTCAATACGATCGGGATTGGGTGAGTTTGATCGAGAGTTGGAGGCGTAGGGTGATGGTGTGCGGTTGAATGATGAGGTGGAGCCATTTCGATGATGATTCTGAGCGTGAGCATGTAGGCGAAGATTGTTGTCGTCGGGCTTCCTTTCATCGGATCGTGCGTAAGGATGTCTGTCGTACGTCCGGTGCTGTGGAGATGGTGCGTAGCCCTCATCCTCCCCATACTCTGAGCCTTCGCTTCTCCTATCATCCTCAACTTTCATTTTTCCCAGAGTGTCTCGAACCTCATCATATTCGGCGGCATTGCCATACTGTTCATCATAATCAGTTGCGAACAGTGCTTCTATCTCCTCCATCTTTGGGTCAGACTCGTTTTCAACATCACCGGGCTTCAAGGAAAGAAACTCTCTGACAACTTTGTGTTCCAGGATATATTTGGCTCCAGCCTTGTTAAGGTCGCAAAGGCTATGCAGATAGTCATTGAGCTCTGCTCTCCGAGTCGCGGTGAGCTGGTCGTTGACGTTCTGAGCTGGTCCTGGCATGTAAGGCAACATTCGAGGATTTGGAGGTTGCCTACCCGCTTCTCTTGGAAAGGAATTGAGCAAGGATACTTGAAAATCGTAAAAGTCGTTGTATACTCGGAATAAGATAAGCTGTTTTGAATTTGGCAGCGAATCTTGGCCAGGGGGAGGATAGGGTTGGAATATCGCATTTACCCTGAACCAGTATTCCTCCATTTCGTAGTGGAACGATACTGCTTCAGCGTACAAGAGAATGCCTTCAGGAAGGCAATCGGCGTTTTCGGGACCAGATGAAACCGATGGTGCCGACTGTTTACGTGTGGAAGCATCTTCGATGATGGATGGGTCGGATGAAGGTGGAAGCGGCGGTTGTGTTTGGACGAAGGGACTATTCGGAACGGATGGAGCGTCAATAACGCCTAAAGCGATGCTGTTTTGCTTGTAGTGGAACATTGCCCGTTTCCAATCTTCTACTTTGGGTAAATCTCCCCGATCCATAAGAGCATTCACATCGGGGACTGCTCTCCCTGTGGTCGGGTCGTGAATTTCCACGAAAGAGACAGGAATGAGTCCTGGTCGACCCAATCGTCCGATTGGCTTAGCGACGAACCATTCACGGTTGGATTGTGCGACGACAGTGATAGCATCACCACGTTTGGCATCAAGCTCATCCGCTCGCTCAGCCTCAAAATCGTGTAAGACGATGGCGTAGAAAACCTGCGACTTGGTAGGACTTTTAGGTGTCAGAGGAACGTCCGAAGAGCGCACGCCAGTGGGAATGTTGATGTTGCCGAGGCTGGTACCTTGAGAAATGCGGGAGCTACATTTAGGTAAGTTCGGGTCCAGCCATCGAGAAAAGCTAAAATACTTACGAAACGGAAGTTTTGCTGAATTCTTCAAACAATGCTTTCGGAACCAGCCCCCTTGCGCCTGATATTGGATTGTGCGCTTCATACCACGATCCACGATTGTCTACATCTCTCAGAACGTAGAAAAAGTCCCCCTTCTTGAAGGATAGCTCTTGAGGAGCTTGAGGCCGGTAGTCCGCGGTTGCCCTGATGACCTTCTGCGGCGGAGTAACTGCAGAGGCTGGTTTAGAGACGGACGGAAGTGGGGTAGAAATCTGATTTCTGAGTGAGTCTTTATTTCCATTCAGTGATTTTCGAATGGTCTTCATGGCGATTATAGGTAAAGAAAAATCGTTGCAAGTCGTGAAGGGAGTAGAAGTTTGAGTTGGAACAAAAGAAAGCACTGAATAGAGAATCTGATTGTGACGCTTTCGTCACAACGTGACGTTATTGCTACTTATTGCCACTACGTACAAACTTTCACAATTTTTGAAGCTCTATCAGAGTATGTTTATAGTACGCGTCCTTTGCCACAACCGTTTATCACAATCTACACCATGACGCGCACGTCTGTCAGGTCCTGTCAACCTCCAATCAGTCGTCCAAGTCATATTCTTGATGCCTGTGGGAAGTTCGGCCCTGCGTTTTTTGGCCTCCTGAAATTCGTTTTACAACAGCGCACATGCAGTGTTTCGTACAGTGCACACTCCGACCAGGTACGAGCTCGCAAGCGGCAACTTATGGCCATGGGCACAGTCTCAGTGATGCTAGTTTGAAAAGTACTCGAAGTTGGATCCTGCAGGCTAAAATATATCGATCAGCTCGGATTTTACATACAAAACATGTGAACGAAATGAGCAAAAAACAATCACCGCTGCCACCTTCAAAAGTTCGTCATCGTCACTGTTCTAAGATCTATCACGAGATCTACCGTAATGAGGTCGAGACTTGTGTAAGTTGAGGTTGAGGTGAGAATTTAATGTCAAAGAGGGCGGGCACCGGGATACCGTGATCTCCCGCCGTCGGGAGGCGGAACTGCAAATATTTGCTTAGTAATGCGTCACACCTTCCTCCTGTCCTACAAGTTGAAAGACAAAAGTCCACTATACATTGACTCTCTACGTTGCTTGCCATGGCGGCAAGAAAATTACAAAGTAAAGCTTTTGCGCAAGTGATAAGGACAACAGAAGCTAACAGTTTGCTGCAGCCGAAATTGACCGGACGTTGAAGAAGGTCGGCGAAGGTGTCGAGTACTTCGAGAGCGTATACGACAAGATGCAGTCCTCTACAAATCAAACACAGAAGGAGAAGCTGGAACTTGATCTAAAGACTCAGATAAAGAAACTCCAAAGAATGCGCGACCAGATTAAGACTTGGGCTGCTAGTAATGACATTAAGGACAAGTCTGCACTGGTCGAAAACCGCAAGCTGATTGAGACGGTGAGCATTTAGCGTGCTTCTATCGCGTGTACTCCGTCCAGCGTCACTACCGGAATCACTTCTGGACGCGCTCTGTTCTTCCTTTGCTCATTCGCCACCTCTTTCAGCAAATGGAGAAGTTCAAAGCTTGCGAAAAGGAAATGAAGACAAAAGCCTTTTCTAAAGAAGGGTTGACGCAGGCCGCCAAGCTGGACCCGAAGGAGCAAGAGAAGGAGGAGATTATGGCTTGGTTGCAGACTAAAGTGGAAGAGTTGCAGATGCAGATCGAGCAGGCTGAGGCGGAGATCGAGTCCTTACAGGGCTCGGGCAAGAAGCGGGGGAAATCTTCAAACACTGCTGGGAGGTCAGAAGAATTGGAGCATCTGAACGAGCGACGGAAGTGGCACATAAGCCGTATCGAAATTGTTCTTCGACTTCTGAATAACGGTTCTTTGGTCACAGATAGGGCTATCGCTTTGAAAGACGACATTGCTTACTTTGTTGAAAGCAACACGGTATGTTCTAAAGGGATGTCACAAAAGGAACACTCTTGGAATTGTTTTCTAGGAAGAAGATTTTGATGAATACGAAGGAATATATGATGAGCTGAATCTTGACGAAGAAGAGGAGAAATTCCGTGGTCTGGTGCATGATGATGACGACAGCGACGAATCTGACGACGAGAGCGAAGGTGCGATTTCTTGCCAATCTGTTGTAGGGATTTGCCTGCAAAAACGTTTTGTAAAGATTTGCCACCGCGGACACCAAACAAGAAGCATGATGATGAAAGCACGACAAGTAGTCGACGGGATAGTAGTCCAGTACTGAAGAAGGCGACGCCTACACTGAGAAGTGTGTTTTTGCCCTTTTCCGAGTATCGTGCGTCTCTAACCTGTAATTTGTAGAGGGTTCTGTTGATGGTAACGTTGCGTTTTACCAGATATGCAGCCTCAGTTAATATAGATCTTACTTTCAGGCAAATCACAGCCAATAACTAACATTCTCAAATCAACTGTCTCACATCCAGCTCCAGTTCCATCAGCGCCACCACCACGACCTGCAGCAACATTACCTCCTATACGGTACGCAGCTGCTGCCGCGGCAGCGATCGCCTCAACACCAGCACCTCCTGCAACAAACATGGCCTCGTCAACAAATCCTGGACCTAGTGTAATAGCAGCACCGTCAATACCAACGTCTTCTTCACAGGCATCCCAAGATCAGTCATCGGTCGTGCCCTCTTCGCCAAGCTTGACACATCCTTCGATCACAAGCCCGATGCTTTCTTCGGCAGCGTCGGTATCACAGCAGTTCGACGGCTCGTTCTACTCAAGTCAAGAGTCACCTGCAATATCAGAGGCCGTAATAAGCTCTGTAGATGCTCCTGTGGCAACATCGTCTCCGCAACGCATGTCTGCTGCACGAAAAGGTTTGCCCGTGAACCGAACTCGTTACGTCGAGAGAGTACTCATGGCTATTCAGAATCAATATCATCTCCTTCGAAAGCTGCAAATGCTGGTGTATGTGTGAGAATTGAAATTTCTCTTTGTTCCTACATTGATCTATTGCATCACGTAGGCAACTCTACCGACTGATCCAATTCCGCCATTACAATCTCAAACAAATGGAGCTCTTCAAGCACTGGCTCTAAATGTTGGTCCTTCACCGCTACCTCAGCAAATACAGCAATACTCGATGAACCCCTCAGGTGTTCCCTCGACAAGCTCACCGGCATTGCAGTCAGCCCAAGCACCACAGTTTCCCCCGGGAGTGAAAGTCTCGTCCAACGAGCAGTCGCTACACGTACCACAACAAAATGTCCCAACAGCAAGACCGCCGTCAGTTGCACAACAAGCATCTCGGGTTTTCCCTGGATCATTGTCAGATCTTGTCGTGTCTTTTGAGAATGCAAAGCAGAAGGGTTCGTCTTCTCTCTTTGACCATTCCCTCTTGTGTATTCCATTGGTTTTCAGCTGTACATCGCATGAACAACCTCGATCAAGTGCATAAATTACTTGAAGGGGGTATGTCGAACCTGCCTCAGCCCCAAGATACTGAAAGGTGACCCCTTGCCTACTTTCCAACTATTGATAATAAATTGCTATTTCTAACTCCAGGCCGAAGTACTATGTACCCCGAAACCCTTTCAACACGCCCTCGTACTATCCACAAACGCCGAGTCCATTGCTGAACACACCCGCGATATTTGCACAACTGGACGTCGAAACGCTTTTCTATGTGTTCTACTATCTGCCCGGAACATATCAACAGTGAGTCTCTTGCTCGTTTGTCATTTATGGTGACAACTCATTATCTGTCTCTAGGTTCCTTGCTGCCAAGGAGCTCAAACGTCAATCGTGGCGATTCCATGTCAAATATCTGACATGGTTCCAGAGACACTCCGAACCACAGGCAATCACAGAAGAGTACGAGCAGGGGGTTTATGTTTACTTCGACTGGGAAGGTTCTTGGTGTCAGCGGAAGAAAGCCGATTTCCGTTTCGAATATCGATATCTGTCTGAAGACTAGGACATTCATTCATGTTCATTCACGTTCATTCTGACTGGCATATTCATGCTGCTCAGTGCACAATCATTTTCTCTTTACTTCTCTCATCCCGAATATTGACGGGACTTGTGTACATGTACGCAATATAGTGCATTCGAACACTCAATGACAACTGAATCTTCAATATTTCAACTCAGAGGAGCCATTTGTGAGGATGGGAATGAGATGACCATTATCGCAGAATATTATAGGGAATAGATAGACTACTCTAGTACGACAACTGCGCCGAGTGCCTCGAAGGCCTTCTTCATCTTCTCCGCGTCCTCCTTGGGTAAATTTTCTTTCAATGTTTGCGGTAACGACTCTACAAACTTCTTGGCCTATGGAGATGAGCAAGACTTGTGTGAGTGAGCTTTATGAAGGAAGAGACTTTACTGACGTCGATAAGAGTAAGAGTAGGGTTCATGGCTTTGACTTCACGGATAACCTTGGGTTTGGAGGTGGCATCAAACGACTCTAGTTTCACATTGAATATAGTCTTTTCTTTTGGTGCCTCCTAAATATAATTGGGCTTTAGAGAACTTGAAAAGAGGGCTAGTTCTTGTACGCACAGCAGCAGGTTCATCCGTTGCGGCAGCAGAGGCAGCAGCAGCAGGAGAAGCGGAAGCAGCGGGCATGGCAATTTCTTGAATATTGAGTCTAGACTGTGATTAGGCATTAGGAGCAAGTGGCACACGAAGTAGCATAGCACGCGCTTTGAGAAGAGAGACAAGGTCTGCAGCCTGCAGTAATGTTAGTCCTGATACATCGTCCACAATACGGTTAATGGTAGCGTCTGATGACTTCGCTAGCGGAGGGGGAGGAGAAGCGCTACTTTTAGTCGCTGCTGTAGCGGCAGTAGCCAAGCGTCTTGACGAGGAAGCTGTCCTTGACGATCTATTAATGCAAGTTAGCAGGCAAGTTTATTAGTCGGACGGGAAGAAAAACGACTTGCGAAGGAAAGGACGCAGACCGACTGAATGAGCGAAGAACACCGGAGCAGCGAGACTGCTCCCATATAGTTAGTAGCGGAGAGGAATCACTAGTGAGGCACGTACAGCCTGAGCCATATCGTTAGAAAATAGTGAACCGCGTCGAACAGAGTGACAGAAAGGGAATACCGGAAAAGCTGAAGTAAGCAGACCTTGGAATTTTGGGCGTCTAAAATCCCTACTTCGTACGATGGCAGGACCACAACCTCTGACTTCTAATGATCTTCAAGCAAAGCTCGACTCACTTGACTCGGTTCCTCTGTTTATGAGGTCGCTGCCCGATGAAGATCCAGCGGAAAATACTAGCTTAGCAGCTTTGCAGAGTCTTGTGCACGAAGGAACACCGGATGGTCAGTACGATTGTCTCTTCGCGTGTACTCTATAGATCCTAGGAATAAATTAGAAATTGCGGAGAACTTCAAGGAGCAAGGAAACGACTACTTCAAAGGAAAACGGTATCGTGATGCAGCTGGGTTTTACACACAAGCAATAGACGCGAAACCCGATAACCCTTCTCTGTTGGAAGCACTGCTCTGTAATCGCGCGGCATGTAATCTGGAGCTCAGTGAGTGCTCTTACATGGGTCTTTTTTGCGTGACTGATGATTTTGGGCTTGAGAGAATTACGGATCCGTCCTGCGCGACTGTTCAAAAGTTCTTAGCCAGAATACAAAATCATCAAAAGCGTATTATCGATCAGCGTTGGCTCTCATTGCACTGGAAAGACTGGGAGAAGCAATCGATTGCTGTGCGCGCTGTCTAGACTTTGACAAGGACAACAAGGGCATACAGGGTGTCCTTGAACGCGCTACAAAGTTGAAAACGGTAAAAGACAAGAAGGAATCAGAACGACGGGAAGAACTTCGTCAGGAGCATCTCGCAAAGGTTAAATTGAATGATGCATTCAAGGTAGGCTTAATACTTTGATCACTCGGGCTGAGGTCTTATGGTATGGTATATCTATATCATCGAAGGAACGAAATATTTTTGTTCTACCTAAGCCAGACGGGTCTCAAAATCCCTATGTCCCGCATTTCGATCCTGAAGATTCTTCTGGTAACTCCCTCATTTTCCCAGCCTTCTTCCTCTATCCACAATACGCCACCTCCGACGTTATACCAGAATATGTTGAAGACACGCCGTTTTCTGCACACCTAGAAATCATGTTCAGCGCGACTGCTCCTCCCCCCGAATGGGATGTGAAGCGTCAGTACAAGGTTGGGAGTCTCGTCGTATACGCGATTACCCGACGAAAGCGATTGTTGAAAGTAGGTAAGAAAATGACATTAAGAAATGTTTTCGATGCATCGAAGGGAAAAGAGGGAGATCCTCCGGATGGCTTGGAATTGAAGGACAACTGTCTCACCTTTGTGGTTCTTCCTAAGGGCGATGTGGAAACGAAATGGGTGGAGGAGTTTAAAGCAGCGCGATAGTGGACAATTCGCACTCTTTGTTAAGATCTATGTACCAGTCAAATTTGAAAATTGTGCGTAATAATGTCAGCGCCTTCAGCGTCTAACTCATTTGGCGCCTATTTTTTTCGCATGCGTGATTGAATCTGCTGAATTCGAAACACCCGCCCCTACCCAAAAACTCGTTCAGGTCGTAACAAGCCGTCTGGTGAGTCTAACGCTGTAAATCTTTGCGCGAAAAGGCTGCTGTGGCTCTTATGGAGGGGTTGTGAAAGGAAGGATTGCTGTACTTGACGGAACAGGATGGATTGGGCGTTGAAGGATCGGATGTACAATTTGGAACTGTGGATGTTGATTCGGGCTTTTGTTTCGTTAGGGCCTTCCTCAAGATGTCCGTCAATAACAAGATCCTTCGTACCGCCAACGCTCCATTAACGCCCCCGGATGAGACGGAAGTCAGCGTCGCTCAGGCTATCATCGACCTCGAGAACAACGTTCCCGAACTGAAGGCTGAGCTTCGGCCTCTTCAGATCTCCGCTGCTCGTGAAGTTGACGTTCGGGGTGGCAAAAAGGCGATTGTAATCTTTGTCCCGGTTCCCCAGTTGAAAGCCTTCCACAAAGTGCAGGCGAGGTGCGTAGTTGTTTTAGGGTGTCTCCCACTAGTGTTTGGTGTGCTTAGCTCTGATTGTAACCGCATATGGCAGGCTCACTCGTGAATTGGAGAAGAAATTCTCTGACCGACATGTAGTTTTCGTTGCTCAGCGCAGGATGTTGCGCAAACCTACTCGTAATTCACGTGTCCAGCAAAAGCGACCTCGCAGCCGTACCCTGACCAATGTCCATGAAAAGATCCTTGAAGATCTCGTTTTCCCCACTGAGATTGTCGGAAAACGTACCCGTGTCGCTGTTGATGGCTCCAAGCTACTAAAAGTGTATGTGTCTGGATCCTTATCCGTACTAGGTTTTTACTAACGAGGCTGGGGTAACACAGCTTCCTTGACTCGAAGGACGCAAATGTATTGGAGTACAAGCTCGACTCATTCTCATCGGTGTATCGCCGTCTGACAGGAAAGGATGTTGTGTTTGAATTCCCTGTGGTTGCACAGGAGTAGGCGGATCATAGACTTAATTACGCAGATGGAGATATGATATGCTTTCTTCCACCAAATACACATATGAGGCATGCATATTACGGTGATCCGGTCGATAAGTTATAAGAATCTTATTGTTTTCTCGAACTACCTTATTTTGGACTGGAGCTAAAAGTAACTGGGTCCGACGCTGTCCGACGTCAGATAGATTCAGGATGAGTAGATTTGACCGCCTTGAAGTTCATTGATGAAATGTTGGCAACGACAATTGCTAATATCACGTGAAGTTGCCGAGTTAGATTTGCTATCGGCATACGCTTAATGAACCCGTTAAACCGTTCTTGGTGGTTGTTCTCGTCTTTCCTTTATCCTTCAGCTTCAGCCCTCGCGGCCGCTGGGCCCTTTTTCTTTCTCCTCTCTTCTCGTGCTCTCTCGTGCCCGTACTTTCCAATCTTCTGCGTCGAACTTCGCTGGCGCTACGCCCACTTCGTTGAGGGGCTTTTACGATGACTTATTATCAGGATATGTCTCGGTCTAGATATGACCAAGGCGTAGATAGCAAGATTGTTATTATGGGCAATTCTGGTGTGTATCCTGAGTCGGGGCAATAAGCCTGCACATAACTCACTGGAATTCCTCAGGCGTTGGAAAGACAAGTCTGTTGCACCGATATACCCAAAACAAATTCGATCCCAAAAATACTACTTCGACTAGCGGCGCATTTTTCGTGACGAAAAAGGTCAATGTTAAAGGCCTTAAGGTTCGTTTGCAGCTTTGGGATACCGCCGGCCAAGAGAGATTTCGTAGTATGGTAAGATTCTATGTCAAACGCGTCGTTGCCGCTGTGCTGTATTAACCTATCATCGGTTCTAGGCTCCCATGTATTATCGAGGTTTGTCAAGCGGGTCTTACTGCAAGGCCGTCTCTGTAACTCAATTTACTTAGGCGCGAATGCGGCTCTTGTTCTGTACGACATCACCAATGCTGCAACGTTTGAAGATGTGAGGGGTTGGTTGGAAGGTGAGCATGACTCTTCGGCTCCTTGCTGTTCGTTTCTGATGTCCAGCAATTAGAACTCAAGAAAAATTGTCCGCCAGAGCTGATAATCTACATTGTTGGATCTAAGGCGGATTTACATCGACATAGGCAGGTTACGCCTGATTTTGCAAGACTCTCGCTACATAACTGGTTCCCTCCACCGCGACCGGCCACTCCTCCACCGCCTCCACAACCGTCTACTCTTTCCTACATCAGACCTCGATTTACCTCTTTTCCAGGCCTTCGCTCACCGCCTGTCAGTCCACCTGCTTCCTCACCCCCGATAGACACATTACCGTACTTAGATCCTCCTACCAGAGGCTCAGGGCTAAACCGCAGCAACTCCGCTGCCCCGGCACGATCGCGAAATAATGCACCTGTCTCTCTTGTGCGCTCAAATACCACTGGTGTTCAATCGCGATTTGCTTCTCACTTCGGCCTTCAAGCGGGTGGATACAATGAACTGCACGACTCGCATAGTAATAGCATCGAAGAGGAGGAAGAAGACCAACAGTATGAGCAAGAATGGGGCTTGACCAAAGATATGGAACTCTTTGAAGTTTCCGCCAAGGACGACCTCGGTGAGTCCCCGATTCTTCTTAACAGAAAGCTACTTCCTTGCTCATTCCTTTGGTCCTATTTGCTCCATTTCTTCACAGGTATACATACGTTATTCGATCACCTAATCTCTGCTATCATTCAGCGCAAAGATGTGATCGAAAAGGAAAATGAATTGAAGAAACGGGATAGTGTCTTTCTGACCTCTGTTGCAACACCGACATGGTCTGCTCAAGCAGAGGAAGAGGAAGCACGCGAGAAAGCTAGGAATTCTTCCACCGGGGGTTGGAGCTGCTGTTGAAACTTTCATGGCGCAGGTCGCCCCTCGCCCTCTTTTCCCAGTCATAGGTCGCTCGTTATCTCTTTTTCTCTGTTAATTATCACGATACTTATGGGTATGTACTCTACTTATCTATGTGCGATCCACATCTCGTCTCAATCCTTGCAATCTTTCTCTTTCACGCCGGTGGCTACTATCTGCGTTTACCACTGTCTACTTAGCCTCAGTTTATACTCAGTTTATACTCCTTTTCTAACTTCTCTCTCCTTACTTCATGACATGCACACTCCGTATCACAGTTATTTCTGACTCTAGCATTGCTTTTCGCTTCACTATCTCTCCTCTACCCTCTGTTTAGCTTACTTTATATCATACGATTCCGTACATCCTTCATGTACATATTACACCGGCAATTGGAATTTAAAGACCCAATATAGACTAAGACCTTATCATGAACATTTTATTGCAAGTTGAAAATCCACGATTACTTACTATCCGATTAGTATTTGTATGCGTTGTTGTGATCACGACATGACATATATTCTCATCTGCTCACTTCCACTACTATAGCAGGCCCCTTCACTCATGTCCCTCGTTCCGCCAAATCCAGCTGCTGATGAACCAGAGCCTGTCGGGTTTGAAGTTTGCACGGCCGAGCATTGTTTTTATGTTTTCGATACATTATATTGTGCACTTACACCTTCGGCGAAGCCCATCGCGCCTACATTCCCTGACGAGAAATAGTGGCGCATCTTTATTGCTTCCTATTCGTATCATTCTGACAATACATATGTCTTCTAGCCCTTTATTCGTTACGTGGAACACTTGCCGTCCAGGACGTTCGCCTAGACTTCGCGGATGCATCGGCACCTTCGATCCCCGTCCCCTCCTCGAAGGGTTAGCGGAATACGCGCTCATTAGCGCTTTTAGAGACCACCGATTTCGCAAGATAGCCAAGTCGGAGTTGCCATCGTTAGAATGCGGGTATGTTGCCATCAGATTCCAGTGAAAGTTCGTGACTAGCTAAAGCTTTATTGGACATTACTCTCTTCGTCAGTGTATCGCTCCTTACAGACTTTGAGGACGCAGATTCGTATCTTGATTGGACAATCGGAGTTCATGGTATCCACATCTCTTTTCCTCACCCGTCGATGTTGAACAGCTCTTCCTCCGGTGCGCCTTCACCTCTCTCATCGTCGTCATATCTTCCTCGTATCACCTCGAGGCAAACTTTTTCTGCGACATACTTGCCCGAGGTCATGCCTGAACAGGGATGGGACAAAATCGATGCCATTGATAGTGCCATCCAGAAGGCTGGTTGGACTGGCACGATCACAGAGGATATTCGTAGAAGTGTAAAGTTGAGGAGATATCAGAGTCGCAAGCACCATGTCGATTGGGACGAATACGTTGCTTGGCGTAACAAACATGGACCAGAATTTGAGATCTAGGAGCCCTTTACACATTCACACTTCCAATCCATCCTCTCACTCCAAATAGAAGACATTGTCATATCTAGCAGTTGGAATCTTGGAACTTCTATCACAATCTGAAATAGTATACATATGTAGTTGCATCTTTCGGAAATTGTAGACTGCGGTCACAGTGAGTGAGCGGGTGAGTGAGCGACAACATACGCATCACGCTTCTATTAACGGCAGCTCACGAGAGGTATAACAAAGGCACGCACACTTATTATGAATCCGTATCATATTTGTAAGTAAATGGACTATGAGGTTCTCGTTTCGCCGTACGAAACCCAAATTGTCGCAGATGTGCTTCGGCATTGCTCGAAAAAAGTATTTCACGTAAGACGCGTAAGCGATGCTGTGGGCCTCCCCATGGTCCTTTGAATTGCCTCTCCAGTTGTCTCCACACCTCCCGCATGACTTCGACATCGTGATTACTAGTTCGGTAATATGCAACCATTATCCAATAGACCATGTTTACCGAGGGCTGAATGGGATCCGGGAGACTGATATATGTGTCGAAAATAGCCCGAAGATTGCTAATTGTCCATTTCCGGTCCTGAAGACGAGAAGTAAAGTCGTTCCGAAGGTAAACACCATGACGAGAGAAACCAAGAAAAAGCGAGCGAAAGCTGGTGTAAAGAGCGGTATACGTGGTGTAGTGAATCTCCCCGTCGTCTTCACGTACTAGAGGTGCACCTGGTTCCATATTGAAAGATGAAAGCATCTCCATCAACACGCTGTAGGTTCTTGTGAGATGTCCATTCCAAGCCATGAGCTGAATCATTGTGGAAAACGTTATTGCATTTGGCGTCATGATTGGAAGGATTTCAATATATTCGTCTTTCAGGGCCTTTATGATAGGGTTGATTATTTCACTAGGTTCGGGGTGTGTGTTGTGTCGTAAAACTCTGTAGATGTCGTCGGCCCATTCCAGCTTTCCATTACGTCCAAAAGCCCAGATACATGCATTGATACCATCCAACCCAAGTTCTAAATTTTGTTGTCGCATTTTAAGCAACGTAGAGCGGACGCCGGCCAATTGATTGGTTTGAGTGAAGTATACCAACAGGGAAAGATGGGTGATACGGTCTGGAGAATATCCTGAGGCACGAAGCATTGTCGTTGCACGACCAATAGCACGACCGTAGAGAGTTTTCGAGGCAATACTAATCAGAGTGTTGTAGGTATATATGTCTGGCTCGATAGGATGGGGTGGGGTGGGAAGTGGCGGATAGTCAGACACGGAGAAAGAAGACCCAGGTGGTTCTCCAGATACCATGTCATCGAAAACATCCAAAGAAAGTTTGAAATCTTTTGCTTTAGACCCTCGCCAACCCGTGCCGGCATTTGCGATAAGCGCATTCCACTCAAATCTGTGTATCATGCCGCCGTATTTGCGGAGGGTGTATAGGATGGAAAGCAAGCGGAGGAATTGAGTCCTGGTTCTGGGCCGGTTTTGAGAGAGAAGGCGGCAAAGACGGTGAAGGTGTTCGAAGGGAACGGGAGGAGCGCCACGACGCCGATCTTTTGGGGAAGGAATGGTAAGAATAGTAGAATATGCGCTCCATGCATCTTCCACGTTCGTGGAATTCGCAATTACATGGCAAAGATGATAATAGACATCTTCGGTGGACATGTCGTCGTGAGATGCATTCACAGTGTAAATCTGACGATTTCCTTGTTGACCATCTTCGGAGGATTTCACGTCGGCATGTAGTCTCAATGCTGAGGGTTTTTTGTAAGAGCCACGTTTGAACTTTCCACCGTACAGCGGCGGTATTGGAGAAGAATATCTTCTCGTTGTGTATGGTAGCGCCTGTCGGACGTACAAACCGTCCTGATTTTTTTCTGCTTTCCACCCTTCCCTTTCGCGTTGCAGCATAACCTGAATCAAGTCTACCTTTGAATCCTTCGTGGCAGTATGGTTGGTATTTTCGATCTCTAGTGCATCTTTTCCAACGGCCTGGGGGTTCTGCGACTGAAAGTCTTTTGTCGTGGTGCTGCTGCGCGCGTAAGCATTGGGCAGCGATTCGCGAGAATCTCCGTGTTCGGGCATGCAAGAAGTCGTCGACATACGAGCGGTATGACTCTGTCGTTTGTATTGAATGAGAGCAACCTGATGCGGACGTTGACATTGTTCCAGACAGATACGGTAGGTCGAACTGGAAATGGGGCCCAGCGAAGACGCTCTGAGCATCAATCCAGGAAAGTGCAGTCATCCTAGCAATCCAGAACATTTTAGTCTAGGCCATTGTCCTATCCAGAGATACAGCTTACCGCGACTTGCACTCACACCCACTACAATGTCCTTCGATTTGAAGGAACTTGGGCTTACACCAGCGTTACACTTTGTCGCGTTGCAATTGGCTTGGAAGGAAAGAAAGAAATTCATTCCCAGGAGCCTAATGAGTCAGCTCGCTTACATACACAAAGACCGGAATTTCTGCCCAATCCCGGAGCCTGAGATTCGAATATATTACTCATTGTCAACTCAAGGTCACTCAGCAAGGTTCAAGATTGATACTCATACGCGATCAAAGTTGAGCATAGCGACGTGGGTAGTAGGTATACAAGCATACGGTAATGGCCTAGGGCATGAAAAGAGAAGATAATGATGACGATACTCATGCACGGGCCTTGAGGGTTCCAAGGAAGGCAGCCTTTTCCTCGAATGTTTGGAATGAACCGTGCTGGCGAACAGTAAACTGTAAGTACACAGACTGTACAAGCAGAAACCAAAGCTTACACCGAATTTCGAGGAGGTATCGATAAATTTGAGTTGGACCTTCTCGAGATCCCGACGAGAAGTGTGAACCATGAGTGACTTGCGGATGGTGATCACACGCTTCTTGGTACCAGGAATGGATCCCTTGAGCATCAAGAAGTCGTTCTTCACGATACCATAATGAGGGAAACCACCCATAGGCGTGATTTGTTTTTTGGTGACATCGTGCTCGGTCGTCGCGTTACCCTCGTCGGAACCAGAACCAATGCGGTATACCTTCTTGTTAATTTCAGTACGGTGGTGGTAACCGTCTGAAAGAAATGATGAGCAAGTCGGTCACAGAGCAAAACAACATTGTACGTACTTTGACCAGCACGAGCTACCGAGAACATAACCTTGGAAGGATGCCATGCACCAATGCATGCGACTTTTCTGAGACCCTTGTGCGTCTTCCTCGGCAGCTTCTTGGTACCCCAACGGTGAGTGACACCCTCGAAACCGTGACCCTTCGTGACGGCGATGATGTCCACGCACTCGTCTTGCTCAAAAACGGAGCCGACTTCCACAGGCTTCTCGAACAGGCCGTGAGCGAATTCGACCTTGTCCGCGATCGATCCACCGTTGACTTGGATCTCCATAAGGTGTGCCTTCTTTTGTGACAGACCGGTCTTGCGAATTTGAGTGTGGGCAAGGACACGGACAACAGTGCAATATTTGCGGATACGCTCAAGCTCACGAGAAATAGACTTGCCACCGTCCTCGGCATGTTTCTTGGCGTAACGGGTGAAGGCCTTCTTCTTAGAACGATACCAGTTCTTGTAGAAGCGACGCTTAACTTCATCTGACAGATGCGAAGCCCAAACGGTGGTGAGAGTACGCATTCCGCGAGGAGTCTCGACGTAACCAACGACACCGACGACCATCATTGGCGGTGTTTCAATGACGGTTACGGCTTCCACAACTTCACGTTTGTGCATCTCTGGAAACGAGATACATATATCAGATATTGATACGTTTGCACAAAAGATTTCTGATACGCACTGGATCCGGGACGGTCAAGATCACGAACAACATGGGTCATACCAGCCTTGTAACCCATAACAGCGGTCAAGTGGACTGGTTTCTTGGGGTCATCCTAACACATGAACTTCTCAATATCCTGATTTGCCTCAATACTCTTCAAATCTTCATACCTGGGGGAAGGACTTGACCTTTCCGCGATGACGAGCGGCGCGCTTACGCGGAAGGAATCCTAATGAGCCATGGCGAGGGGCCTCATACTACGGGGAAGTAAAATCTTATAAATACATGATCTAGAGACGATGAACAGGTCAACATTACCTTACGGTGACTGAATTTGAGTTTTGGATTTTGGTCAGCACGTCTGTATATCTACACTGATCCCGAAAGGCACTCACGACATCTTGAAATTTTCTTGAAGGTAGGTATCGTCTTTGGTGTACGACGAAGCAACTTGGAAAAACCAGCTGTATAGTTATTCTCACGAATGTAGCCCACGTGATGTAGGCGCTAATTTTAAGAACGGTTACTACTACACATCTCATCAGACCAATCATTGTGACACCGGAATTTACTTGGACAATAAGCCGTAACCTCTTGCTCTACTGGTACAGCTCCTTCCTTATCATGAAAACCACTTATATATTCGCCCCAAGCCTCATCATAAATCCTCTTCGCAACTGAACCTGTTTCCGTGATAAATTGCGCTAGTAGACGGACCTCGAGCGCTGTGTTGCTATCAATGCTGCATGACAACTCACCAACATGTTCGAACTATCTTGCGCTTGACATGATGCTCTAGAGCTCCGTTCAAGCGTTTTCCCATTTCCACTTTCCAGGATACATCGCGCATCGCATGCGAATCTTTACAATCTTTGGCACTGTTCATTTACCGCCACTAAGTAAGTCTAAGTACTAAGGCACGGAGAGTCGCAACGACCATTCAGGTATATTGCTTGACTCCAAGCCTCGATTTGGGGTCATGTTCCGTGGATGGGCGGGATGGTGTAGCTATGGATCGTGCGTTCTTTGGATCTTGTTGGTCCATGTTTGACTGTGCAGGTCTTGAACAATAAAGGATGAAAATGGTTGGTGCACCCTAGAGAAATCGGACTGTCAGGGAAAACTAAATCCCTGTTGCAGGCATAACTGCTTTGTGGTCTGCTCTGGCTCTTACTAGAACTTGGGTGGTCAAACACAAAGTCCTTCTCCTTCCTGAACACCAAACCCGTGCTACTGAGGTGTGAGCTATCTCCATCAATGGTCGTGTACTGGCGAGAACACACCTATGTGTGCATGGTGTTACCTTCAGTCACTGAGCTATTGAAGTCTTCCATTTCTTCCCGCTAGTCTGCTTCCGGAGCTGCGTTCTCTACGGCTTGACTATGCATGACCTGAGCTCCTTCCAGATACCTAGTAATTTGTACTTTGGTTCCACAGTGGTTGGATCTTGACAATCATTACCCTGTTTTAAGCTCAAGTACTAGCACCCTTATGACAATCGGTTTGCAAATTGAAACACCCCACAATGCCATATTTGCACCAGTCAAGAAAGATGCCTTTTGATCTTTCTCCCTATCCTTTGTGAGCCAGATCAAGATTAGAATACCTTGCCCAACCACTGTTGCTTGATTTCATTCAGAGTAACCAGCGCTGATATCAAATTCATGAATGTCATAATGGTTGGTAGATATAATGACGGACCAGTGATCTTAATCTTCTTCGGCTTGCATTGGACATATTGGACTCTCGTTGCTCAGATAAACAAACTCTGCCGTTTGTGTCAGTCAGTACTTGATATCAAATCTGTTTGGTTGCGCAGTACATTCTCGATAGAAATATGCGCTGAAAAGGTGGGGAAAGCTGTTGACTCAATGTTCAACAAATACTTAAGTATCACTTCCAGGGAGACTCTCGCTGCACATTTCCATGATGACCTCACAATTCAGTCCTACCCCGGAAGAGCTATCATTGGCCGATAAAATCTTGTTCAAGGTTCATAAAGGTCGGGTGAAGCGTGAAAATCCTGCAGCTAGACTCGATGCCGATTCAGCAGTGAAGCTGTTTCTCACAACTAAACTATCACCCCAAGTTCTTTCAAAGATCTGGAGGGAAGCAGATGTTGGAGAGAAAGGATGGTTATCGAGGCATGGCAAGCTTCCGAAACTCCTATAGAAAATCTGTTGCTCATCTAATGTTACGTGTAGGCAAGAACTCACTGTCGCATTAAGATTAGTTGGTTGGGCTCAATCTGGAGAACATAGTCTGGATCACAGTTTACTGGTGAAAGGTGAGCTGTATATGTACATTGACTGGGTATAACGGTAATTTGACATCGAACGTACAGTCGGCCCATTAGCTGCAGTAGCTGGGCTTGGACCGCAAATTCCTCCCAAAGATTCCACTTCTGATAGCGCTCCCGCAACTCCGCCTAAAACTCTTTCGACACCATCGAAATTTCCTCCGAACTTTGCGACATCCGGGAAACCTGCTCATTCCAAAAAAGGTTGGCTCTCTCAATCCCATTAGAACTACCTCCTGCCCTTAACTACTATCTAGTGCCACCAAACTCTACAGTCGTTACGGATTCATCTGAAACGTCTCCCTCAATAACTCCTTTCATTTCATCTCGTGCGCGTGTCACCCGGGTTGATTTACAGAAGTGGGATGTACCTGCTTCTTTTACATCCCACTGCCGCCAACTTTTTGAACAAAGCGATCATTCACAGAAAGGTTATCTTGACGCTCAGACCGAAGCATTGCCTCTATTTCGCAAGGCCAAGCTAACCGATGACCAACTATCAAGAATTTGGTAAGGACTTCATCTTGTAGCCCTTCCCAATTTCTCAGATTCACAAACAGGAACGTTTTGGGAGTCGAGCATTCTGGACAATTCTCCAAAGACAGCTTTGTAGGTGGCCTCTACCTCGTTTATCGTTTGCTCGCTGGTCTGGAGATACCGGTCAATCTTCCCGAGTCTTTTGTGACAATGTTTTTAACTCCATCCGAATCCACTGGTAAGTTTTTTTTCGATGGTCAGGCCGTACCACACTAAACACAGATGAAGATCCGTTTGACCATACAGCATCTTCATCAGCGTCAGGTCGGGATGAGCAGGACGAAATTGGTGGACTTTATGCCCAAATCAGAAATCTTCAGGATACTCTTATGACAGTAGGTCAGGAAAATGAAGACCTGCGCTCCTCAGTGCAGACCTTAATGCGACTATCGTGGCAACATAATGTCTCTCAGAATCACATGTCACGTAATGCCGACAACAGTCTGGTAGAAATTGCACGGCTGCAGGCGGAGCTGCAGGAGAAAGACAAAGACTTGACTCGCCTCCGTGCTTCCTCAAGGATCACTGAAGAGTATAGCAGGGAAAACACAATATTTCGATTACAGATTGAAGAGCTGACGTCCCGCCTTGAGGTCTCTCATGGTGACGTTGCAGCTCAGAAGCTAGTCGCTGAAGAACTCACCAGAGAATCTGAACGGCTCAAGCAGCAGCTGGATGAATTTCGAGAGGCATCTACCCATGTACCCTCCGTCACCGGCGACCAAGAGCTGCAAAACTTGATAAATGAAGATCTATCCCGCGAAAATCGCCGACTCCGCAATCAAGCGAGGGAGTTGCAGGAGTCTCTGTCCCAGCTCCGAGCTCCCAATGATGAGCTGGAATCATTAAAGGAAACCACTCGGGCGTTGACTCGAGAGAACAGGCGCTTGCAACGGCGTGTGGGGGAGATGGAAAGCTCCCCTGCTGCACAGGATGGAATGAGGCAACAGGTAGAGCACTTGAGTAGAGATAATGAGCGCCTGCGACGGGATTTAGAACAGGCCAGAAGACCAGCCCACCAGAATTTACCCCCTCCACCGTACGAGGATATTCGTCGCTGAATTGATCTCGATGTATCTATTTCATGGACTGGATTGATGGATCCGCATTTCTTATGAAAACAGAACGAAATTAGAATACTGTTGTACAATTCTTGACATTACCAGCTGCACAATGCTCAGGTACAAATCAGGAGATTTATTGGAAGAAGTAGCTATCAATGCCGTCTACATTGCCAGATGCACAATGCTCAGGCTACGTGGTCTCAGAAGACATGAGCCCGAGACACTCCAGGTGTTCTGCTTGTCGAGTGATCTTTTATCGAAATACGGTGCGCTCGAGAATTTCTGACAATCTAAGTATCTTTCAGAGACCAAGAATTACTTGGGAGTAAACCCCGTCTGACTGGGTATTCTCCCAATCATCAGAGTCTTCGCCTTGAGCAACGTGATAAGCCATCCTCCTATTATGATCCCCCAAAGAATGTTAAAGTAACCTGCCCCTCTTGCCTGAAAAATTGGCAATCAGTAAACAACGAAAAATCTTCCGACCTCGAAACAGATTTATTCGGACGCTCACCTTTCCATTAGTGATCATGATCATTTCCATACAACCAGTGTACTTTGCACTCTTTTTCGATGCCATTAGATCAACACTGGAAGCTCCTGCAGCCTCTGCGAGATCGAGATACGCCATAACGTTCTTCGCGACCTTTGGTGTGTGAAAGAACGCTGCCTTCGCAGCGCCTTTCTGTTCCTTCCAATCGATAATGTCGCCAAAGGCAAAGACATTGGGATATGAAGGAAGCTGGAACGTAGGGAGGATTTTGACGTGTCCAGTAGATGAAAGGAGGTCGGAGGAGAGGTAGGACGTGTTTGGACGATTGCCCCATGTAGGTACCTGGGAAGAGAAGACGTGAATTCGATATGGAGGCAAGGAAGTGACGGAAAAGGGAAGAACTCACAACCAGATCGGGATTGATTTTCTTCCCCTGCTCCGTAACGAATCCGCTCTCAGGAACTTGACTTGCTGAAACGTCTGATACGTCTGATGCAGTTATGGCGTCACCTAGAAGAACGGTAACTCCACGAGCTTCAACTTGTTTTTGGACCGTGATACGGAATTTGTCTGGATAGGTGTCATTGAGAAGGAGCCGTTCGCGGTGGATGATTGTTACGGGCTTTGACTTGAAAGTAGTAGTGATTCATGAATATATTGGGATAAGAGGCAGCGGAAAAATAACTCACGGGGAATGCATCTTTCAATTCTCCAGCGAGCTCTAGAATATGCGATGATGAGATCTAGAAAGACACGAGAGCCAGAAACAAAATATACCTAAGCCTAAAGATCCACCACCGACCAACAGGATATCCTTCGCCTTCGAGAATTCAGCCCGACGAGCCATGATATGCTCTTCGATCGCACTCTTACTATCGGTTGGGAAACTCAATGGACGAGGCCAGCTCGAACCAGTAGCAAGAACAAGAATATCATACGCCACAATCTCCCCGTTATCCAGAATCAGCTCTCCGCCGTTTCCACTATCGCCAAATTTGACACTATTCACAGAGCCATGGATGAATGTCCCGTTACCGGAGAATTTGTTTCGGAAAGTATGATCACCGTACGGATGAACAGCTTTGTTCAAAAGGTCATCTGCGTCGGAAACAACTAGGCGGAGGGAAGAGATAAGGTGCATATGTGTGGGCCGAGCGTCGACGAGGACGACAGTCTGCTTTTCGGGGTTGATGTTCGTTGAGAGGGCGTTCAAGAGAGCGAGACCACCGATTCCGCCTCCAACAATGACGATCGTGGTTTTCTCACTGTCGGTTTTTTTGGAGGACATTGCGTATGGGAAGAGGTCAATCTGGCCAGGGAAGATCCTCGGCCATAGTGTTTAAATACGGATAGTTCTGTACTGAGATAGCAAGATGGCACCGAGTAACATGCAAATGCTTACAACGAAGTGAATAGGATGATTTAATTGAAGCTTGGCTGCATTCCTTATGAAGGAGATCAAGATTGTACGTTGTCCAGGGTAAATTGTTGCGCTAGAGTATCTCCGTATTACCTTATCGACGAGGAAGTGTAATCATCTTCGGGGTGAAGCTAAGAGAGAGCGGTCGTTTGAATGTATACGCCTTACTAGATGATAAAGACTAAGAGTAATCATAATCAGCTCACTGATGGGTCTGAAAGTTGAGAACTTTCCCTATGCATTCGATCCATTTACTGATGCGTCTGCCGGTCTGCCGCTACAGGCAAAGTTGTGAACAGCGAGCCTATATCAGCTGTAGCTCTGAAAGTGCAGTGGCATAAAGTTCGCCTTGTAAGCTATTTGCTCTTTTGCTCCCCATCTTAGAATCGTCAAGGACAAAGACGTTAGGAAGCTGCTATTAGACAAAAAGACATAAGGGGACTCGGACTGTTATATCCTTACCATTGGCTGAGCGAAGCACTGAATAGGGGTAACGTCATAAATGCCGTAACGACGCGTCTGTCACAGTGTTATTGTCACAAAATTCTGTTTACTCTCTCTCGTCTGCTTACACCTGCTACAAATCTTGACGCTCGGCGATAAGACACGCTCTTTCGACGTTGAAGATTTCTAGCTTTTCCGCACTTAGAGATGACATCTTCATCCCCGCCCGTGGTCCCAAAACGACCAACGAGGACTTATGGTCGTCCAAAACCAGTCATCGAAGTTTCTGCCTCAACGTTGCCTCATCACAAATCTAGCTTCATATCGAATCTCAGTCTTCTCTCAGATATAAGCTATGACACGACCGGCGAGGCTCCAGCTACCTCAGAACCTCCGAATTCTTCGCCTGCCGGTGCAGAAGATGAAGGGAAGACAAGCGACAGCGAAGGCAGTAAAGACGCGTTACCTAGATTTCAATGGGATTGGAAAGCTAAGATGAAGCAACTCGATGAAAGCGAGGAAGAGGAAGAGGGCGGTTCTCCGAAAAAAATAGTGTTGTCAGGTGAATTCAAATATGAAGGGTCCAAGCCTACTCATTCCGGACCTTTGTCTCCTGAACAAAGGGATGCCGACATATTGCCTCCCATAGCCTCTCCTTCCCGTGCAACAGAGCCTTCACTATCTCAAGGTCCTTTTTCTGGATCGCTATCTACTTTGACACCGTCGTCTCTAGAACTTTCGCAGAAGACGTTGACATCTCCCTCTCCCTCTCCAACTTTCCTACGGAAACGCGCCTCTCAACACAAGAAAGTCGTGGAATCAGACGGGGAAAGTGAACAGGGCCTGGACAACAAAAGTTCAAACCCGTCCTCACCCGTGAAGCACTCAATCAATACTCCTCAAAAACGTTCTTCGACTACCCCTCCTACATCCGACTCAGAGCACGACATGCCTCGGAAAGCCAAACCTTCGTCCAAAGGCAAATCAACTGTTGCGAACCCTCTTGTACTCCAACCCGCAGTCGTTATGAGCTTACCAAAAGTGAAGCGGAAACGTTCGCAGTCCACCAACGTCAAGGTACGTCGTTGAATCCCTCTATGGACGACTCTGGCTCAAGTATATGCTATGAATAGGCCCCGACGAAGAAGGAACGCCGGGCTACCGCTATAGACCGCCAGCGATTGAACGCAGAGAGACCAGTCTCTATCTCTTCCACCCAGCGCAGTAACAAGTTGACGGTCCCTAATCTTTTGAGTAGACTGTAGGTCTAAACCTTACCTGATGATTTCACCTGCTCTGATTCTTCAGACTTTAGTGCTGGAAACATGTCTTCGGCACCTTTGAAAGGAGAGGATTCGATGGATCCAATTTCTGATTTTTCCTCTTCACCTGGCCACAACCACAGTGCAATGGTCGAAGGTGATTTGAAGCGAACGGAGTCCGAAGCCTTTTACAATTGGAATTCCATGCCGGGACTTCCGAAAGCCGCCGATTTGGATGATGAACAGCTTCCAGACATGGACCAGTTGCTCAAACAACAAAGGATGGATAATCTCAAAAGAATGAAGTTACAGATCATCCAGCAGCAGCAGAAACAGCAACGCGTAGACATGGATGACGATGATGACTTGGAGATAGTGGATGCTCCTAGTACTCCTATGCAGGTTGCGATAAAGAAAGAAGCTGAAGAGAGAAAATCTGGTCGGCCTAGTATCAGCGTGAGCACTCGTACCCTCCAGAAACATGCTGGGATATCTGTTTCGCGTCGCACAAGTGAAATTGCATCTGCTTCACAAGCTCTTAACTCTCGACAGTTGAACGAGGTCTTACTGAAGAGTGTTAATGCCGAAAACGCGCGCAGAACCAAAGAGAAGAGCGAAGAATGGGTCCGAAGAGGAGGAAAACTATTAGAACCGGAGATTCAATTGTCTGAAAAACATGGTCTGGACTGGTATGCACAGAAGACGCTGGAGGCGAACAAATCGAAAGAAGAGGAGCTTTTCCATGAAGAAGATGGTGATGAGGAAGATAAAGGGTGGTCTCCTTCCTTGCGGGGGTCTGCGAGTCCTGCTCCTGGTGAGCGAGTCAGTAGCAACGAGTATGCAGAAAACGCAGGGGATGAAGACGAAGGGTTCGAGGACGACCAGGACATCACTATGGTCAACGAAGACGCTGGAGACGAAGACCTCCCAACCCAAGTGGACCTTCCTCCTCCTCGGCGGTCTATGAGAGCGGTCGTGAACTCAGACACCGAGGACGAAGAGCATGATGAAAACATTTTTCCACGACGTCCTTCACTTGGAAGAGTTCTGGTGGAGGATTCAATGATTCTGGAAGAGACCTCTGATAAACTTTTCACAGCTCTTCAGCTGGCGCGCCGTCAATCCGATTCTTCCTACGACGGAGGAGCCACAGAAGACGAGGGCGATAAGGAGAACAATGACCATCTTATGTATGATAGGAGTGAAGATAAGGAAAATACCGCTGTTGTTCGACATGGACCGTTGAACCGTAGGTCTTCATTAGGGCGTCAGAGTTCTCTCTTCAATCTCGAGGAAGGCATATCGAGTCGTCTTTCCGTGTCTTCAGATGGTTACGCTACGGATGAAGATAAGGAAAATCCTCGTAGTCCACTGAAGACTCTCAGCGTCGCTGAAATTGAGCCATTTACCCCTGCGGCCGTCCTCTTCGCGACCAGGCTTCAGCGAGCAACTTCGGCTGCGACTATTGCTGATAATGCTTTAGATGTACCACTATCTCTTTCTCCTGAAGTTGCTCGTGAACGCCAGATATCTGGATTTTCCCAGTTTTCGGACGACGAAGAGGGAATCCAGTCAAAAAAATTGGAGACTGGATTTTCCGGTTTTCTTGACTCTGATAGTCAGATTTCGACTCCAGCCCGTCCACCTTTAGAAAGCTTGAAGGAACCAGCTCAGGTAGGTCCTATCAAACGTCGACGACTGACTTACTAAATACTGCGACTTTTCTCTAGTCAAACAATTTCCTGGCCAAGCTCCGCAGGAGTGACTCTCTTGCCCTTACTCAGGATGTTGGTTTACAACCTGCGCTTGAAGTTAACGAGAGTCTGGTGCGCCAAGCTGACAGAGTCTTTGAGAGGGAGCAGGAAATGCTTCTTGAAGCGATGAACGAATCTACCAGCAAAAAGCCGGAGCTGTACATAAATGATCAAGGGTGCGCCCTTTCTTCCACCGCATTGATAGGAATTGTTGATGACCAGCTTTGGGTAGATTCCTTACTCAAACCCGTCCCGAAGGAGATGCGGAAGTATATCGTCCTCCACCAACACCGTCTCAGCCATTCTCGCAAATTGCTACTCAGGCCATTCAAAGCCAGAGCAGTAGCAGACAGCCATTCCGCGAGTTATCTATGTCTGGAGCCGAGTTTGTGGAAGAGACTCCTGTACAAATCAGACCTTTGCGTCGGCTCAGGAAGCGAGATAGGTCTCATTCACCTTCGAGTACGACACGTCCAACGATGTTTGATGTACGCTCTATGCCCCCTCCTTTACCTAGCCCAAGCAGACCGTCCAAAATCCATCGACATGTCGAGTCAGAGATCCGGAAGAACAGACAGAGACTAGGCAAATCAGTATTTGTGGAAGGGGAGGCCCAGGAGAGTGATGAAGATGAGATGTTCGGTTTCAAAAAAGTTGAGGAGGATGAGGAGGATGGAGACCATCTGGACCGGAATCTCGAAACATTGGTGGATGATAAGGCGATGGACCAGTCCCAAATGGCGGAAGATAAAATCATGGAAAAATACCAGTCAGTGTCTTGTCTACTTCCGGTGTGCGCCGAACTCATCTTCTTCTAGAGAACATCGCCAAGCGGACGACGCTCGTGACGAGGAATTGGCTCAACAGGTCGTCGATGGTCAACTTCGATACGGCAAGAGAACCCGGAATCGAGCTGGGATTGATGACAGTGATGAGGAGGACGAAGAAAATGAGAAAAACCGTAAGATTCGGAGAAAAATGAAGGAACCTGAGCTTCGTGGAGACATCAAGTCATTGGGTACGTGTGCCAACTTGGCATTTGTCTTCACCACAATTCAGGATCCTTTCATAGCCGGACAAGAATCGACTCGGGCGTTTGCTGCACAGTATGAGGCTGGTATCAAGAGCGATGGAGATCCCGAACTAGATTTTCTTCAAGGAGTTGACAGCAACGATATCATTATGACGGGGCCCAGCTACGAGCAGGACGATGACGACGACGGTGACAACGAGAACGAGAACAACGAGGACATCATCAACAGAAGCGATGTTATGCGACAGTTACGAGAAGTGGCTAAAAATGGAGAGGTTCGAGTTTTCACGTACTGCTTCGGTATCGTGGTACTCATTCACCTTCCTTAGGACAATGGTCCAACTCTGGACCCGAACGATGTATCATTTGTTGATGCAGACATTGACAATGACGATGAAGATCTCCCCCGTGTGCGACATGTCACAAATTCCAATCTTCATGCTCGAGGGAATCGGACCCAGAGAGCTGTTGTAGATCCCCTCGATTTCGAGGTTTCGCAGGTATGTTGTCCTAGAGTGTCGCCATTAGCTCGGTCTAATTTTGTGTTTAGAGTCATAAATCAGAATCAATGATAAGCGACCAAGGTCGCCAACAAGCGGAGGCGTTCGTGAAAAGTGAAAACCGGCTTCGAAGAATGGGTACCAGTCGGTCTGGTGTAGGAGGAATTTCAGTGCTTGGTAATAGGACCCATAGGAATTCTCGGGCAGACTCGCGGAATCACAACAACCCAACAACTTCAAGAAAGCCTCAGCCAGTCAAAGCTGCCCCTAGTATGCTGAAAGGACTTACTCGCAGAGACCACTTCCAATAACCAATCGCTTTTACTATCAATGTCGTGTGGTTCTTTTAATTTGTCGTCATCTTGCTTTGTTACACGCACGGACCGTAATTTACAACTTAACCAATGTATTGCATGTCTACGATTCAAGGACGCGAACAAGCCATAAATGAAGCAAAGGTGGAATAGGTAAAATAATTGAAGACAGGATGCATCAAAGAGACAGAAGTCACAAATCGAATTGTCGGGAGAACCACCAAGTGTCCTAGATGCAATATTTAAACCTCCGCCACTAGAGACTGGGTATAGGAATACGGAAAAAAGAATGAACGTGAAGCCCTCCAAATATTCGTCAATAAAATTGCTTCCCAACAGATCTCCCGAACCGTAACCAAGGAGCTTTCGCAGGTCGCGGTTGAGCGATGGTATATGTTCGTGAAACCTGACGCGTATGAGTTGAGCTCTTTCTTTTTCTGCTGGTAGTTTGTATCTATGGATTATGATCACATTGGAGCAATGAGAACCACGGTCTGAGTTAGCGCACCTTGTGCCGAAGTAGAATGAGTTTTGCCATGTTCGCAGGTGGACCGCTGTCTCGAAATGGATTGCCTATTTGAAGATGTCAATACTATTGAAGATGGGCGCAATATTACGAACGAGCAGCAACGGCGGCCAGACTTGATTCATGAGCATCAAGGGAGTCGTCAAGAGCCATGATAGAAGCCAAAACAGAGGGTCCCGCGCCGACGTAGATTAGAAGGAGGGCGATAAGGAGCGAGCTGAATGCAAAGGCGAGCATATTCGGGGAGCTCCAAGTACTGGCGCTGGCAGCCAGCAGCCAGAAAAACCTCTCTCTGGGGAAGAATCAGCGCAAGAGAGAGAAAATCGGACTAGAGATGTTGGGGAATTATTACATTGAACATCACGTAACAGTTACCTGTCTTAGCAACATTTGATAATCAATTAAATCATAATTCTCTGATCGGGGGTAAACGCGTGACCGCCGTGACGCGCAAAAAATGACCTTGCGCTCCGCCGCCACTGTGTCTGTTATTGGCTTGACTTGCAAGGCTTTTCTCAACTCTGGACTCTGCAAAATATCTGTTAATGGCTTCCAGCATCTTACTCAGGCTTTAGAAAACGTACACAGGGAACATGACCGGGGAATAGTTACTAGTCAGTTTCATTCCCTTTCAAACTCCCGGAGAGCAAGGAACTCATAATTCCTCAACTGCGTCTTAGTATCGAACCATATTTCTACGTGCGTCTCAACCTCAACCTTCAGCTCCTTAATGAACTGTCGTCCTTACTATGACCTGAAGACTCGATGATCCGGTCACCTGGGGCATACTTCCCGTGAAGTATTATCTTCGTAGCTCGCGCTTCACCCGCTGGACACTCGGTGCCTCGGACATCATGTTCACTAACCGGTAGGCATCCGACTGCTTGATACACGCGCTTATTCATCTTTCTTGTCAGAGTAGGGTGTTCTCTTCCTTCTTCAGACATGGTCAAGTTCTTGAAACTTTCCGTGGCAAAGGAATACATCAACCAGCTGTGGAAAATGCCATAGAGAAACTCAATCAAGGTTGCTGGGCAAGTTTTATCTTTCCTACCTCTGGCTATCTTACATTCTTGATCACCTTCCTCAGGTCCATCTCTTTGGAGAAGGACAGGTCAATCAACCAGACACCTACCAAAAGGATGAAAATGGGCTTGCAACATTACCTCGCTTCAAATGGGGAGTGTAAGTCACTGTCAAGCCTAGATTCATTATTTACATGCCTGCTGAACTAAGCCAACAGAGGTCGGATCCTATCTTCCACTGCCCACCCTCCAATAGTCATACCAATGTGGATAACTGGTTTCGACAAGCTCATGCCTGAAGGCCGAGCCTTTCCCTTCAAATATTTTCCTCGCATCGGAGCTCGCCTGAGTGTCACCTTTGGCGGGCCCCTTCCTCTCGACCACATTCAATCGATACAGAACCGTGTCTCATCCGAAAGGCAACCAGAAGAAACCCAGATAGAATTAGATGCTAGAATGCGCACAGAAATAACGACTGCTGTTCATCGAGTAATATTAGACTTGGGTAGGCGCGTATCAGGGCCATCGCTGGCAAATTTATAATCGTCCTTGTGAGGACTGAGCTCGAGGGTGCAGCGTACTACATAGTCCTTTATCCATATATATTCAGTTATCAGATTTTTGAAACAAATATTTGTACACCACATGTTGAACCAGCAAACTATCGATTGAATAATTCATTTCAGACGTCTTTCATGTATCGAGATCTACTTTGTCTGCTCTTCGTTGCACTATGAGTTTCTAGTACCTGCGTCGCCGAGGATGTCCTGCTTGGTATGACTGCACTACTCAGCGCGCTCTCTATCTCTCCCTGCAACTTCGCATTTTCGTCAACCAGGACACCATAGAGTTTCACGAGCCTTTGAAGCTCCTCAGAAAGTCCACTCGTAGGCAGTGGAGTTGCCGCTGCGGTGGCAACCTGTGTATTGCTAACAAGGGTCGTGGCTGTGGTAGTTGCAGGATCATATAACGTAGAGGCTGACAGAGACGCCATAGAGGACGATGGCAATGTTCCAATGTTATGTGCGTTTCCGCCAAAATTTGTTTCTTTGTAGACTTCTGCTATGCTTGTTCTCGAAAGCATTATCCCAATTTCTGGCTGCTGAGGGTAGAACCATGCAGAGAGCGCCTATAGATAGGTGAATTCCACAACATCAGCAATGTTTGAAAAAATGAACAGACAACGTACAATCATGATATATAGCGCAACCAGCATCACTCCCTCAGCCCAGTTTGTCTTTGAATCCTCGGTGACATAGTTGAGCAAAAAGCATGAGCCGATGAGGACAGCCACTTCGAAAAGATCAAAGAGTAACGACATTGGTCGTCCAAGAATCCATCCTAAGAGGACTAAGACAGGGGCCCAGAGCATGATGAATTGAATAGCATCGTCGACGTGACGAGAGCTTGCCATGGTATGAGGAACATGATGACCGAAAAATGTGTTACGGATGAAGTTGACGATGGAGACTACCGCGTCAGCTGAGAATGACACCAATGGAAGTAGGACAAGGCCGAACCATCTATACAGCAGAATAGCAATGTTAGAACGTAGATTACTGCAAGTGAAACATACACATACTCCTCCGAGTAGCTGAATTTTCGTCTCATGGGCTCGATACTTTCCACAAGAATCTCTGCAGTAATGGCCATCAATGTCACGGAGAAGAGCGATACAACTATAGACAAAGTGAAGTTGGCTGTGGGGACTTCTTCCTCCAGCTCGTGTGCGAGCCTCTTCATCTCCTCCGGAGCATCACTACGTTCATGCAACGAGCCTTCGCCTGCAGGCGGATTATGAAGGAAAACACGCGAAGCAATGTACCTGGGAAGGTATCTCAGTGATATGGCGTCGAGATATCAGCAAGCCATGCACTCACACTGCCAAAAGAATAATGGCCATGCCGCGACTGATCTTGAGGAATTCGCCTCGCATATAATCACTGACCACGCCGGTATCTATGCCCACAGTAGCAGACATGTCGTCTGTGAAAATGCCTCTATCCAAGGCCGTAAAGAACGCTATCGGCAGAAGAAATGCGAGAACGCTGTATAATCACCGCTTTAGTCATTTCCGGCAGCACCGCAGATATAACAATAACGCGTACCCCATAGTGAGCAGAGAGTGATTTAATCCAGTTATGTGAGGATGAAGCTCTTGGGAAGCAACGCGAGCTCCACCAACGATAAACGAGACTCCAGGAATCAAGAGCAATCGAAGGACGGCCACGCCTGTACCAAAGTATATATGAGCGGGGTATTTCAATCATTACGAATGTACGAAACAGACCGATGATAGAGGATTGCAAAAGCCGCAATCTATATATAGATTAGCATCACTCATCAATGAAATAGTGAACAGACGCACTCCCAGTTAGCCAAAAGCCACAAAGCCAAGATAGCTTCTACCGCACTGAATAATAGATTCGTCAATCAGTCTCCCCAGCTGCAGGAGTGATACACACTTATTCAAACTGATCAGAATCAAGTCCCCGATATCTGGACCACAGTACAACGCCAGATTTTCAGCGCCGAAGTCAAGTAGTTTGATGATAGGGATTAATGAAAGGAAAGACACTGTAACGAGAAAATGTTGAATAGAATATTAAGATTGAATGTGACACAAAGAACGTACGAAAAAACGAAGTAACATGAGAGATCATGTCCAGGAAATGCAGTATCCAGAGCACGGGGACAACGAGGATAAAAATGTTGACCCAAGAGAAGAAGATGATGGCTTCGAAGCTACTCAGCCAGCCCACGTTAGAGCCCCGTATCCTCTGCCATATCGTAGTCTTATGAATCGAAGTTGTCGTGGAGTTTGAGAACCTACTCCTGGCCGACTCAGAGCATTCGTACGGGAGGGAAGGCGCCTGCCAAGGTACGTATTTGTCCTCTTCTGCTCTTTCTGGACTCCAGGCACTCTGCATTCTGCCATTCTCAAGCGCTCCCAGGTCAACGGTTTGCAAAGGAGGGTCTATTGGCCGTTGAGGATATGAATTTGCTGAAGTTCCTCCATGAGGATCCATTATGAAAATTCAATCGCCAATTGGTGAGACCAGCTCGACCAAGAAAATATAGATGAGCGCACAGCGCAAAGGGGGAGATGGGAAATCAATTCAACAGCGCTTGAACATCCTAGCGCGTTATATATCCTGCATAGCCATTTCCGCAGGGTCAGGCCGCATCAAAATATTCTCTGGTCCCGTCCCGTTCTTGGGTTCGACGCCTCGAGGATGAGCAGCTTGATGCCCTG
The DNA here is from genome assembly GCA_027886635.1 of Lentinula boryana. Classification (NCBI taxonomy): domain Eukaryota; kingdom Fungi; phylum Basidiomycota; class Agaricomycetes; order Agaricales; family Omphalotaceae; genus Lentinula; species Lentinula boryana. The sequence continues at coordinate 85,006 of MU790555.1, forward strand.
TGCGCCAGTCTATATACGTAAGTAACATCATAGAGTGTGGAACACTGAGGAATTATAATGTTGTCGCCGCCATTCTTTATCTCCCACGTGACCTTCACTTAACTTTTTCTCCAATCTTCATCGTCCTTTAAAATTACTGAATTCGATTTTTGTGAAAAGGGTTCCGAACGATGTCAATGTAAGCTATGGACTGTACATTGTACCCGACGCTGAACGTCCTGCAGACCGAAAACATCCTGGGCTGATGATGTTGATGAACTTGGTATATCTGTCGTCCAAAATGCTTTGCTGCTTATCATGTTTTGTGTATAGTGTCGGGGCAGCAGGAAGATGACAGCATCCGGACAGTTGTGGAATACAGCGTAAACGAGCAGGGCAAAAAGGTCAAGGTATGTTAGCTCCTTGTTCCGAAACCATATGCTCAACAAAATTTAAGATCACTCGCAAGATCAAGCGAACACTTCAAAAATCCATCGTAGAACATCAGGTCGCAGAACGTCAGAAATGGGAGAAGTTCGGTGCGGAGAAAGGGAATGCTAGAGGGCCAGACCGAGCAACTACAACCGTGGGCGAGAATGTCTATCTAACATTATCGGCAGGAAATAAGGTATGTGCACTCGTATATCATAAACAGGCCGTATTTTTATCGACCTTTTATCCAGTCTGCCGAGTCAGAACAACAGGAAGAAAAAAAGCCCATCAAATCTACCACTGGAGGGAAAGTCGTGTGTCGGTTATGTAAGGGAGACCATTTTACTGCTAAATGTCCCTACAAAGATACTCTCGGTCCCTTGGAAACCTCTGGAGGTACGTCTGAAGCCATCGTACCAGGCACGTCTGATCTTACACCATTTTAGACACCGGCGCTGGACCTGACGATGACACGATTCCTCCTCCGGATGCGGCTCCAGGGGCAGGTCCAACTGGATCAAAATACATTCCTCCTTCACTGCGTGCAGGAGCTCGAGGAGCAGGAGAAACAATGCGTGGGCCCGGAGGTGGAACCAGAGACGACTTACCGACATTGCGCGTTACAAATATCTCAGAAGATACTCAAGAAAATGACCTTCGCGACTTATTTGGACACTTCGGTCGCGTTGCTCGAGTTTATGTCGGTCGTGACCGTGATACTGGCGCTGGAAAGGGTTTTGCATTTGTCAGTTTCGAAGACAGAGCGGTGGCACAGAAGGCAATGGAGAAGGTCAATGGGAAGGGATATGACAACCTCATTCTCAGTGTCCAGTGGAGTCGTAAGTCCCTTACTATGCCAACCCGATTCCACGCTAATTTTCGCTTTCAACGTAAAAGAGCCCAGAGCAGATCCCAAGTAATGGCTGTGTTCTTTGCATGCTCGATTTACTGCACGGATTTGCTACTGTATATGTATTACATGTGCAATATGTTATCATACTATTGTTCGATCCGCTGTTCTTTCATTCTAACACTGAGTTCACTCAACCACCGTAGTTTCGTTCGTGAAACAGCTACCAGCATTTAGCATTTCTGCCATCTCTTTCTGTCCATCATAGAACCAAGTGGTCAATGCCTAGAGGTAGAAGTTAGCACAATCTTGAATTTGGTTCACTCAGCACTCACAATCATCGAATAGAACGAGACCATTGCAAATCCTTCCAGCCAGTTTGTTTTGGCGTCTGCCGTTACATAGTTCACCAAAAACATTGCACCAATCAGGATTGCAACTTCGAAGATGTCTGTTTCGTCGTTCAGGCAAAGATTGAAACACAATTTCTACCGGGGATCGTACCAAATAGAAGCGATATTGGTTTATTCGTCCACCATCCCAATAGCACGATGAATGGCATCCAGAAAAGTATGAATTGTATGGAAAGATCAATTGCACGAGCTTTGGCAAGAGTCGCAGGGGGGGTTTTCCTTCCCAGAATATGTTCAAAGAAGTATCGTAGGAAATATCCAATCGCTACAAATCCGTCGGCCGCGAATGATCTGAGGTTAGAATCAATCAGATGCAGGTTGTTGAGGAGGAGGAGGGAAAAGGCTTACACAATTGGTAGCAGTACTAGACCAAACCACCTATACTTTATCAGCGTCGACCGTATCAGAATAAAGCGTGTGTGCGCACTCTTCTCGAATACCCCTATCCTCGCGTACAAACTCAATACTGTCCACGAGCTACCACATCGAGTGTCAGCGAGTGATCACATCTCCAGAACATCAGCGTACCCATTCAGCAGTAGCCGCCATCAGCCCGATGGTTATAGCAAGCATACCAAGGCAGACCCATTGACTGACTTCGGGCTCACCATGTTTCAGGTATTCTTCTTCGTCAAGCAACGCCAGGGGCGCATCAGGATGCTCAGCGAGAGTATCGTTGTCCCCAGGTGGATCGTGTAAGTATACTCGAGAAGCCACGTAGCTGAAAAAAGATATGGTTAAAGATATCAAGAAAGTAGTTACTCGTTTCAAGGATCTTGAGACTAACACTGCAAGTAGAATGACAGCGAGACCTCGACTGACCGCTAGAAAGGTGTGACGAGTGTTGTCATTCACGATATACGAAGCATTATCGGGTAATGCCTCTGTCCCACGATCTAGAGCGTTAAAAATTGCGGCAGGGAGGAGCAACGAGAGCACTCTAGCAAGAGAGAGAGAGAGAGAGGTTTGAGCTTGCTTTACGCGAACAGTCCATGTCAGAAGCCTTACCCCATAACGAGTAACGAATGGTTGAGCTGTGTCAAGTGCGGATGCAAGTCCTGATGCAAAACTCGGGCACCGCCAACGATGAATGATATCCCAGGGATGAGTAGAAGATGAAGGATGACAACGCCTGGAGAAGACAGACTTGGTCTTCGGACGAAGTGGAATTTTACCCGATACATACCTACGATAGTAGATTGTAAAAGCCTCAGTCTACATGATGTCAGCTATGTTGACGTGGTGTATCAAACGAAGATCTTACTCGCATCGTTTGAGCAAAATGATAGCTAGAGTAGCCTCTACGGCACTGCAGGCCATTTATCATAGAAGTAATCTCCGCAGATTCGTATGCCTTACTTGTTCAATGTGACCACGACGAGGTCTCCAATATCTATAAATCGAGGTGCAAGTCAGCCTAGTTCTTGCTGCATGCCGTACTAACCCACCTCGTCCCAAATAAAATGCCATTTGCTCTCCCCCATAGTCAAACAATTTCTCCAAAGGAATAATTCCAAGCAAGCATACTTGAGCGGTGTGTCAGGATCGTATTAGTCTTGGTATCATGACGTACAAGCAAACGTTGTAGGGAACGTGAACACATTCTGTCCATTGTTGGTGTTGCTGAAGTGAGCTGCCCATGCGATAGGCAGTATGACGATGAATACGTTGACCCCTTCAAATGTGAATGGATCGAATGACTAAATGAAATATACCGGCTGAGTATGGGGCTCACACGACGACAGAGCAACTGCTTTGAGACTATCGATTATCCCGACTTTGTGTTTGTCTTTTCGCAAAAAACGCGTCATGAAGCGTTCAAATCCGCTCTTGCCAACATCCATAAAACCGCCCATACGTCCCGGGGAAATTGGTGTGTCGAGATCGCCCGTCGCAGCTAAATGCCCTTGCCCTACTTGCTCTTCATCCGTGATACGCACATTGCGATGCCGTGTCGTCAAAGTAATCTCCTTCTCACTCATGAATGACAGGAATATGAGCTGTGAGCGACACTGGAAAATAATGGTTATACCACAGGACGGGCGTTGAACGATGGATATTCCGGATAACGGGGACTTCGTAGAAATGGCAGCGATACCCAGCGCTGCAGCTTAGATTCAGCGAGATCACCCAGTCAATCGAGGAAAACAAAGAGCCAAAAGAGCCAAGAGAGAGAAATTTTAAAGGGCTCGTCACGGAGCGCTCATACTTGCGAAACATGAGGGACGCAGCAGTAGATTGTCATCTAATGTCATCCTTGCCGTGATGGTCGATGGTCTTGGTGATGGTGGAGTTTGGTGTGCTTTGATGAACCTAAGGCCAAGAGAACCAAAAACGACGAAACAGGTAAATAGGAGCAAGGAAGATCATGCGTGGAGAAATGAATTGACAGCGGCCTACATATACACACAACACATATCTAAATCGTGGCTTCTTCCAAAATTCGTTACATATCATAGCTCCCATACTCATACAAGAGACCGAGAAAAACCTATCAGAGCATGGAGAAAGCATGCTAGCACATAACCAACAATAACAAAGGGAACAATCTCTGTCCCTGAAGCGCTAGGGACCCATGCTGCAGCTCGTATACTCATTCCAACATTCATGATATTCAGCATCATTTGCGATGAACTAGTCGGCAACGACGAAGGATGTTACTATCGTCATCATCCCCATTACTGGAACCTGAAGACGATGTAGAGTTAGATGTCGGAATGACTTGACCGGAGGCAACAGATTGAGCATATTCCGTATAAGCAGCTTGAAGCAATAGGACGAACGCTTGACCCTCCGGACTTGCCGAGCTCGCAGCGCTGGGTGTGTCAAAGGTCTCCGGATCAACAGTGTTGCGGAGCCAGCCGTTTTCATCTATGCTGTCTCCAATCACCTGGAAAGCTTTGTCGGCGTAGGGTATCAAAGACGTGTCATTTGAATAAACCGCCATCCTGTATGTTACGGAGGCAAGTAGAGCTGTTCCGGACGAGTCTGGAAACGAGGTTGGGTCGTCTATAGTGTTCAGCAGCGTCCCATTCTCTGCCTTGAATTAAAAACATGCGGATGAGTCTAATAAATGAGTGACAGTTGAGGTTCCTACCTGGTATTGCCAAGCGGTAGAGATGATTTCTTGGATCCATTGCGCTAAACTAGCACTTTGTTCCGCGAAATCACTGGCCACGGATGAATGATCCAGCGTTTCGAGCACTCTTAACATCCCAGCAGCTGCCCAGCCATTGCCTATCGATTGATTATTAATACGTTATAGAGAAGTGGCCACGATAATACAACCTGTTGCCCAGTGACTGTAGCGCTATTAGGCTCGTTCATTGATCTGATAGAATTGACAACTTACGTAGAATCCTCCCAGCTGCCCAGAGCGACATGTCTCCATAACCCATCATCATCTCTCAAAACATCTCGGTACAAAGATATTTGCTCAAAGGCGGTTTGTAACAGAGACGTCCCGTTATCGCCTCCTTGCAAAGCTCCATAATAAGCAATGAAAGGAGGAGCCATGTATATGAAATCGGCCCTGTGTCAAAATTGAGCATTGAGTGAGTAACAGAATATTATTGTTTACCAAAGTTGAACCTGATCGCTGCGCTGGGATATAGCGCCTGAGTCTGGAATAAAATTGAGCAGGGATCTTGCAAGAGACAAATACGACGAACCTGTACGAGGGGCTACGTTGAGGAGGTAGTCCAATTGCTCGCTAGCGGCAGAGGCGTAAGATATATCTGAGCTATCCGTCCAATTTGCCAACAGAACAGCGACTCCGATCGATGCAGGATCTCCCACTGCTCCATCGTTGGCAACAAGAGCAAGAGAGTCGCTAGGTTTCGCGGAAACGGTGCTATTGGTGATTGAAAAGTTAACACCGCACAGAGCTCCCATGTCTCATCCGGGCGCACCTGGTGGCAATTTTAAGAACGTCAGAAGCATTATTTGCGGCGTCTAGTTCGTATGGTGGAGGAATGGCACTGGCATTGAATACTGAGAGAGCAGGCCAGTCAAGCTCCGTCAAAGCTTCAGCGGCCGTCCCAAGCTCCCAGCTGTCAAAATTTTGTCAAAGGGGGCCCAGGCCTAGATTACAACAAAGGCGTACCTCTGCGAGGCGATCGCGATCAAGTTTGAGCGAACCTGCTCAATCACAGCATTGCTGAAGCCAGCATGTAGAGACGAGATCGCTTCAAGGGAAGAGAGGATGAGGCCCAAGGAGGAGAGAAGAGGTGCCATGAAAAGAAGAAGGGGCCGTTCTATGCAGCAAGACGTAACTCCTAGGCACGTTTTAAACCTTCGTGATGTTCTTCCCGTTCTCCACTGTTAATCAGGGGAACTCAGATACTTGGATGACTCTCAATAAAGTTCTTCGTCATTCGATGTCGACTGTACATATGTCAACTCTGAGAACTTGGGCGAAGAACCGCGGAAAGGTAAAACCATCAGAAGAATTAAGTAAAATATTGGAACAGGTAGCGTTGGGCGCTTAATCACCCTAATCATTAGCGATCTTCGCTTTTTACCACGATGCGCAGCGCTACTCTTCAACGGAGTCTCGACTCTCGATGCTTGTACCGACCGGCCATTCTTGATTTATATTTTCACCGCAATCATGTTTTCTATTCAGTATATGATGCCCGAACAGTGCCGTCGCCGACCTCGTTTGAAGTTATTATTCCACACATATGTTCTCTCACTATCCTACGAAATCCGCGGCAGCAATAAACTCGAGCAGTCATCATTATATCATTGTTGGAGGTGCGTTAATCTCTCACACAGTCCATGTAGCTTTCAACTTATCTCAATTTAACTGATATCAAAAACAGGCGGAACCGCAGGATGCGCTCTTGCGTCGCGTTTGAGTGAAGACCCCGACCAAACGGTTCTCCTCATTGAACGCGGACCAGTTGTCAACAGTTGGATATCCCGTGTTCCTCTAATATCCAGCAACTTCCAGGATCAGAAAGCACCGGTCTACAAATGGAACTCCACACCGATGCAAGGAATAGGTGGGAAAAGCCTTAACCTCGCAGCAGGAAAGGCTCTTGGTGGTACGACCAAAGTCAACGGCCTTATTTACTCTAGATCCACACCTGGAGAGTATAACGCATGGCAGCAAGCTGGACGCAAGAATTGGAGTTGGCAAGATGTTCAGCCCTCCTTCAGGAAAAGCGAACATTCCCTTTCTCATGGCCAAGACAATGACCGCAATACCACAGGTATCACATTATCTGATCATCAATCTTGGAGCGTTTACTGAAGTCCCTTCTAGGACCATGGGTCAATCGTCATGTGCAAAAGGAGCAATTCAAGATCGTGCAGAGGTGAGGCTTCCATTGCGCAACTCTACATATATGAGCTCAAGGTTGCGCCTCTAGGAACATTGATATGTCCGCAAATTTCAATATCCCGTGTGTTTCGACGGCCAATGACTCTTCTTCTCCAACTGTTGCGTGCACTCCCCAAGATGCAACCATAGACTCCAATGGTCATCGATGTTCAACGGAAGAGGCATTCCTTCCAAAATCTCTTGTTTCCATTCGCAAAAATCTCACCATATGTACCGGTGCTATCGTGACTTCTCTCGACATTCGTCAAGCAGAAAATGGTCGCTTACGGGTTTTTGGGGTCAATCTATGCTCTGATTCTGCGTCTGGTGATCACACGTATGCAGCCTCTGCTACACGAGAAGTCATACTCTGTGCAGGAGCGATCGTCTCGCCTCAGCTTCTGTTACTGAGGTATGCCCAGTTGCATGCGTTTTTCTCCACTATGATACTAATGCTATCCCAGTGGAATAGGACCGAAAGAACATCTGGAACAATTTCATATTCCTGTTTTGAAGGAGCTCCCTGGCGTAGGTCAACATCTGGTAAGCCTGCGAGGAATATCAATCCTTTACCCGAATTCTCATACATCACGGTTTAACAGCAGGACCACATATCAGTTCCTCTGCTGTACAAAGTGCCATTGGAAGACGCAGTAGAAGGTGTATTGATGGGGAGCCCATTACGGGCAGTGACCGAATTCTTGAAATACGCGGTTTTTGGTAAAGGACTGCTATCACAACAAGTTCAACAGTACAACATTACTCTCCCTTCAACATTACTGGATGAAAATTCACGTATACCTGCAGAAACTTCAGAAGCCCAGCTTAATGCCCACGATCCTCGAAATATACCCGATATCGAGGTCATGTTCCTCCCAGTAAACCCGACGAGTCGTACATTCAAAGGCTTGGCTACGTCGTTCGGAATTTTCTCATACTTGTGTACAGTTTTACGGCCTCATTCGCATGGATCGATCCGTCTCTCATCAACGAACCCTCGCGACCGGCCTCTTTGTGATCTGGGCACGTTCAACGACTCCGCAGACCGGCTGCCTCTCCGAAAAGCCTTGAAGCTAGCTCTGGAACTAGCACAAGAAGTTCGCAAAACCGGATACCCTTTGGAAGATCTTTCCGTTCCAAAAGATACCACTGACGAGACTTTGGATGAGTTTTCCAACGAAAACGTCATGTCGACGTTCCATTATTCGTCCTCGTGTAGGATGGATACGGAGGAGAACTTTGGCGTTGTTGATGATGAACTTAGGGTGTATGGTGTAGATGGTTTGCGAGTTGCAGACGCTAGTATTTTTCCGCAGGTTCCGGCGTGTCATATACAGGCCCCAGTGGTCATGGTCGCTGAGAGATGTGCAGATTTCATTCGTGCGGGCAGATGATCATCGTAGTCACGCTATGTATATATCTTCATCCCGAACCTAGTTACTCTTAGTTGCGTATGGAAATGACCTGCAAGTGTGAACTTCGCAGGGCTTCCAGCAGAAGCCGACTCTGTGTCGAAAAGGGGAGAGGGAAAATTGGCAGCATCGAAAACTTTATGTTGCCAGTGCAGTCAAATATCTTCGTGGGAGACGCGACAAGTATAGGCCTGTAGCTGCTACAGGCAGAATTCAATGAAACAAAGGACATCACTGCAAGCAATCCCAAGACAGAAGATGGACTGATTCACAACATTCATGAGATCGAGAGTACGATGAATCAACTAAATTTACATACCATGGATTGAGATTCTCTGTTCAACGTTGTTTGTCTGCCTCGACGACATAGAAGTTCTCAGTAGTACGTGAAGCATGCTTGAGCAACGCTCTTCCCATCGACTCGTCTGATTCTTCCATTGAATCGTCATCACAAGCCTCTCCCTCCTCTCCATCCCCTAACAAAGGCCGTAGGTCTGCGGGTTGAACTCCTTCCGTGTTCACCAATTTCACCGCCTCTACTAGCTTGACAAGCTCTTCAAGCTCCCGCTTGAGCTTCGTATATTCCGGGGTACCCTCTCCAGGAGGAATCAAAGCAGACAATTCGTGCAAGGATTTGAACGTGGAAGCGGAGAGCTCCGGCTTTGGGTATGATGATAAAAGCGTGTTTACCGACCACAGTGGCTTAATTGGAAGCCCAAGAGAATCTGTTTGGTGCTTTGGGTCTAGTTTTGGGACAGTTTTGACAGTTCTAAAACGCGAAATGGTTGTGATTTGCCATGGAAAACTGCGACGAACAGGCAACCTGAACATCCGGGACAAGGTTGCGGAGTTTGAATTTCCCACTTTCTCTTTTCTCCGCGTACGCACACCGGGATGAGAAAAAAATCCGTCGAGCGGATATAGCTGCTGAAATACTTTGATTATCTTTATAAAGCTAATCAAAAATATCACATGACTACCGATAAGCCATGTATAGAGATCACGTGACCTTCAGGCGCCATTTCAGCTCAACGGATTTTTTTCTCTTTCCCGGTCCCAAATCTTGCGCCTTCAGCCGTGCTTCTGGTTCCATACCCTTGAGCCTTCGAGATCTTCTACAACTATGCGGGATGTCACTTGCCATGACATCGCTGACGTTTAGCCTTGATCAACTTGAAATCCTCCCATCAATCAATGCCAATAGTGGCAACTAATTGTCTTTCCAAACATGTTTTGTTTTCGACACAATGTACCGCTGCTGCCACGAAATAGCTCTGTTTGAAGCTACAATCCATTTGTAATGAGTGAGTCGTCTTAATCCCACCTAATCTTGATCTTTGTTTGCTTGATTGAAGTGTATTCCTTTATTTCACAAAGATGAGTTCAATCTGAAATCCTGTTCCAGCTTTTCTCCGAATCTGTGGAGACTGAACACACAACTTCTAGAGTCAAGAGTCTATGGCCAACTACTTATGAACGTGTTCCAAATCCAAGAGAGTCATCCGCGCTAGCATAGAATAAGAATCCGGGTATTAGCGTTACAGACATAGTTATCTGATCTTATCGGAATCGTATCACCTCCTAATCGTTGTGTATACATTTGTGGACTGATATTGCCGACGCTTGGGTTTTTGGCTGATTGACCACCGAGGTCTTACGAATGATGAGGTTGGCCAAGGGTGAGTTCTTTCGTTGCACCTGGGCTCAGATACTAATGAGTGCTCGCTACTGGTATCAATAGTGAATCGTGATGTCGATGGCCGGATGGATCTCACGTTCAACTTGTATTAGCTGTGGCCCTTCGGTCCCAGTATTCCAGGTGCTGGTACTGACTTCAATTTGATGGGAATGAGTCTTGCTCATCAGTGGCGGCTTTCATCTGTCTCAATCAAGGCATCCCTGTCCACCGGTATGGGTCTGTACCAGCAGATTACCCTTGATCGAAACAGCGAACTTGTTGAAGTCGTATCCGACGTGCGGATGGGTGTTTCGAGTCGCTCTTATTCGACCAATGAACCTATTCAATGTGACGATGAAGACTGTCGGAAAATTCACATAACGGTCATGATCATCTCCTAGGTTTGAGATTTTGGAAAGCTCAGGCCGGCTAGCTTATTTAGGGCATGATTTATTACAGCCCTCACCCTTAAGGGACTTTGCCTCAAGGGGAACTCCCTCAGTTTACGCCCTTCGACCCACACTCGGGAACTGGGTACGAGCTCGTCTGAAAAATTTTTCACCTGAAATCGACATTTAGGTTCCGACTGTGGTAAGTTTCACATTATAGTTTTGAAACTCTCTCAACAACTAAAGATGAATTTAGGTATCCAAAGTTATGCTAGTCTAGTTTTTCGTCCTGATAGCTAACATACGCGTAACGCAACATGCCACTGTTTCGACCGCCAAACATGCTCGATTTTGATTTTTCAAAACACCACGGCTGAGAAATGACTTTGATAGTGAGTTGGTCTGGATCTGGCCTGATCTTGTTGTTATGTTCCTGATTTTCGTCCACTTAAACATCCATTCCTGATTTCTCAAAAACGAGTTCGTATGACATTCTTTCCCAGCCTTTCTCCGAACCCGGAGACAGCCTCAGATTGTTGTACTTATTTAAATAATATCGTCTACAACCAGGCAACAAAACAATAGGGGTTTTCTATTTGTTTTCGGGTAGGTGGTTGCCTTCCTTCCCTGCCCTTTGGACCGCCTTCAAAATACCGGGGTTCCAAACTATCTCACTTTGCACTCACAGTTGGCCAGTCACAACTGTGCGATTGTTCACAAGTGTGATATGAATCTACAAGCGGAGCATCTATGTACAAGCGGAGCGCTGTTTCTGTCTTCTTTGCAGCTGATAGCATCATCCGAATTCGCCGGAGATGCCTGGAGTAAGTTCATTTCTCTTTGTCGACCCTGCTCCCTCAAACTCGAAGATCCAATACATAACTTAATCCCGGTCCTGACTGCTCACATCCTGCAACGGCGATGATTATTTAACCAACTAATTTTACGCAGCCTAGCTTCGTTCCCTTCTTCTATCACCATCCTTCCTATCACCAAATGACTCCAGAAGAAACCGCGCTGCTTGCGTCGATTGGTGTGACGCTGTATTGGAATTACGCGCAGCTGGCATTGATCTGTACTATGTATGGTCAGTCTGAAATCGAGAATTAATCTTTTCCATCATTTCATTTCTCAACAGCCGACAGGATTTTACCTTCTCCTTGCTTTCGTAGCATTAGTCCTACTCCTGTATGTGCCCTACCCATTCTCTCATTCATGAGTTCATGTTAAATCCGTATCCTCATTAGGAAGAGCGGCATCCCAAGCACCCGTCCGCGCCAATATTTACTCATTATCACCCTTCTCACCTTGGGAATCAACACCTGGGGATACATCATCAGTGTCGGGATCGAACTTGTCCGAACAAAATATGTCTTTGCCCCACTAGCAGCGGGCCTTCGAGCGCAAATAGATCTAGCAAATGCAAAAGCAGAACCGTGGAGCCGGATGAGTATCTGGGCGTCGAATTTGAATGTGAGTTTTGTCTAGTGTGCCTTCCAAAGCTGAGATGAATACATTGAAACGTGATTTAGCTTCTCATCGGAGACGCGACAGTTATTTGGAGAGCATGGGCGATATATACAGGTCACAGAGTTACACAATGGATTTTGGTGGCTCTGATGGCCTTCAACGGAGGTGGGGATATTTCATAATCCATCTTCAATTCCAACTCTACGAGTCAAATTTGTACTCAAAGATGTCTCTTTCCAGCAATGCTCATCATCACAAGTGCTTGCGATGTAGCTGCATTATCTGACAGTCAACAAACAGCTGTTCTTGCAATCAGTGTGACATCGATTTGGACTTCGCTAGTTACGAATCTTGTTGCGACAATATTTATAGGTGTGAAGTTGTGGCAAGTATTCAGTTTACCACCCATGACTGGCGGCTTATTTACCCAACCCATGACTGGCGACTTATTTACCCAACTCATTCTCTAGGGAGCACCACAAAACTGTGAAGCCCTTATACAATGGAAAACAAAGATCGCACGTCGAACGCCTTTTGTTATTACTGGTCGAGTCTGGTACAGTTCTCGGAATCTTGCAGGTCTGTTCCGTTTTCGTACCAAGTCTTGTTCATATCGAGCTCTGACCATATCAAAAAAACTACTAGTTAATTTACGCTATTTTTCTCACTCTCGAAGACTTCACCATCCCCACTCAGAATGAGATTGCTGCGTATTTGATGTTCAACTCCGTATTCTCAGAGCTAGTGGTAAGTCCCATTTCGATTAGTCTATACGTTATTCCACAGAGACTGATCGTATACCTACTTACGTGCTTTACCATATAGCCTATGTATCCAATGGCCGTGATTATTCTCGTCAATCTGGAACGGGCACCATTGGTGGAATCTTTCCATCTCAGCCTTGGACCGACCTCAAATCTTAATGTGGTAACAAAGTCGAAAATGCCCAATGAAAACAAAACGATTCCCTCTCATCTCTCGACTATCAGGTTCGTTGAAGGAGATGATCTCAATGCTTCATCTGCGACGACACCTGGTCGTAGTTCCAGCGATGACCATATCGAACAAAGCTTCCTGGAAGAAGGAGCCTCAGTGATCTGACCACTCTCTGCTCTTGTGTGCTTACATAATCTTATCTCGATTGAGATCAATGTATAATCTTTTATATTACCTACTTCAAGAATTCGAATCCAACGTTCTCATTTAGAATTTGAGCAACAGTTCATAGTTCCTTACTATATCTCCAATTTGACCACCTTGAAAGTCCCCGCTACAGTAGTGTTCAGACGATTAACAGGTGCAACGCATTAACAGGCCAAGTCGGTATATTATCATGGCGGAAAATGGAGGCAGAGATATCCGCAACCATGTCCCACTTCCTACACAGAATCATCACTCCAGTCGCCAGTCTCATGGGTTCCCTCTATGCCCTGTCCCTCTGCTATCTGCATTGCTTTCCATGCATCTACGTCATATTCTGAGGTAACATGGAGAACATACTTCAGATCTGCCGATTCGGTAGCTGAGAAGGGCGATAGATTTAGCCCAGTATCTTTCAGAAATAGGTCAAGTGGCGCACCTTTACTATTCATTAGTGCGGCGTAGGTTTGAGAGGAGGGCGGAGTGCTATCTGGAATGGGGATCAAAGCACTAGACATAAATTGGAGAGCACATACAAGATGATAACATCATATTTGTCGAGTCTCTTTTTCGATTCGGCTAAGCTTTTACTTACTGGTGAATGGCTAACAGAACTCGTTTGTAGTATATCATGACTCTTTGAAAGAACCTGTACATGTGCCAGTCTCAACGACCTCAGTCCATAGATTAAGACAAAAAAGGACTACGGACTTTCAAAGTACAGCCAGGTGCTTGGGTCGTCAAATCCAACACACTATCGACCACATAAAAACTCGATACGAAGGAGATTCGAGATAAAGACCTACTTGAGACCTCCATACGAAAGCTCAAATTCTGTGAAAGTCTTAGTTCATCAGCGCGCACCGGAGATGGTTTGCCTCACTTGTTAATCTGTATTTCCCTGAACAATGAGGTCGAACCGTACTGGATTGTTCTGGGTCTGATTCCAGATACCATGCAGCTGCACAATATGCCATTATAAGTATTGACTCTATAATAGTGTGTCCCTCAAGCGATGACTTGCCTTTATGAAGGTAACTCAGTTTTCGGTTCGATTTACCAAGAAATTCATCTGATTCACAATCGAAGTAGTAAAAGACAGCTTTTTTGGATGAGGTTGATCCCGAAGTTGAACCGCCTTCGACTTTGGAGTTTCCTTCACCTCGAGCAACTAGTGCATATGAATGACTCCGGACTGCGTATACATCCAGATGATCCTGCAACTAGACGGACAGGAGAAAAATAATAATCAGAGATGGAACATAAAATGCTCACGTTGTTCCCGTCGGTCACCATTCCTGTCTGAATCGTATTCACGGGAAAAGGAACGGCCTGAGCGGTAGAGATCATCCAAAGAGACCACAGGAGGGACATCGCAATTGGATAGAAGGAATTCCGAGAGGGTAACATTTTTTGAGGTACAAAGCGTTTTCAATTTGCCCGGGAGCTGTGATTTTAGTGGGTGACAGAGGAGCGAAGCAGAGTGAAAGAGCGACCAGCGCGTAGAGTAAAACAGTTATTCTAGCAACATCTTGTTTATATCTGAAAATTTCAGGCTCTGATTGCCGTCTGGCACTCATGGACAGAGAATACCACATAGCTTGAAGGTTCGGGATATATGATGCGTCGGCTTTGGCTTATAGCTAGGCAACGAAGTCAGGATTGAGGTGATTTTTCTCCAGGTATGCTCGCACAGCCGTTACGCTTGATACCCTTGCTCTTCTGCGCCAAAGGGCAAGAGCTGGGGGAATCACCAAAGGATGACATCTAAGTGAGGTTCAGCATAGCGGAGAGACTAAGTACCATTACCGCGCAATACTTCCTTCCATACGAAAAAGAGAAAGAAAGGGTCGTGAAAAAGTCAAGGTACGCGAGCGAGGCTCTCTCTGGCAGTGCAATGACTCGGAGCAGGCGAGCCTTCAAGTTCCGAAGAAAATTTCGAGTTATACTCCTGACACTTCTCGCAGTTGCGATCCTTGGATTCTGAGAGTCGTTGCGAGGGTTAATCCGAGGCGGTGTTCTATCGCTTTCTGTTAACATGGTATGAGGGCTAACAGGGGCTAACAATGAACATTGGATGGCATCTGCCGAGATCGTGCCGCTATATAAGTTGGGGAAAATCTAAAGTGATAACACTTTATGCAAAGCACTGCTTGGGACTCAATGTCTTCATAGAAATTATCGTAATACGGCCCATTCTCTAAGAAATAACCCAGAAGTTATTCAATTAACGCAGTACGCATCTCAGTGTAATCTGGAGGGATCCGGCCTAATCTAGCCGGCGCCGCTTCAAATCGGTGGCAGTGTTCTGAACTGGTTGTTTGGCACTAACGAAGAATGAGTGATGGCAAACTGTAGTCTTTGTACGGACACGTGATGCCTCACTTCTCCCTCTGCTACCAGCATCGCGTGTCCTCCCTGCTCAGTAGTAGAGTGATATAGACTCTTTCTTTCGCTTCATAAAAATCGCACGATCTTTAACTTACTTTGTCAACCCATCTCGTCTGGAAAAAACCCTTCTCAACAATGGCCGAACGAATAGAAATAGACCCGAGCAAAATCCCTCGTCCCGACTTCGCAGGCGCGGCTTATGGATTCGTACGAAAAGCCTTGGTCGCCGACCCGGACACGCCTGACGTCACCACCGACGAAGAAGCAGCACAGAAGCTACAGGTCCAATGGGAAACCGAGAACAACACCCTCAGGACCCTATTCCAAGCACAAATTCAAGCTGACGAGCAACTTGCGGAGGATAATAGGCGATTAGCACAGGAAGCCAGAGAACAAGCTGAAGGGGAGCAACGACAAAGGGAATTAGAGGTTGCTAAGGAGAGAGAGAAGAAGAGAACCCCGCTTTACGACTTCAACAGCGGGGTGGGCATCACTTCCATCCCCCAGCATCTACATCCGTACGCCGAGAAAAAGATCTCGCAGAGGAAGTTCGTGGAACTGTGGTACTTCACACCAGAAGCCTCACAGGAAGCCAAAGAACACCGCGGCACAGTAGACACGAATCGACTTGAACTGGCAACAAATGATGACGAGCAGAAAGGAACCACCGCCTTCACCCTTCTGAGCACCCATTCAACGAGACCCTCAAACAATGTTGTCCCAGACGCGAAGCTCTCCTGGTCACAAATCCAGCTAGCCAAGACCCCATTCATTGAGTGTTTACGGCCAACAGGCAACTACCCGGACAAATACATCGCCATGTTCGCCTCTTTCTACACCAACATGGAAATGCACAGCGAACTACGCAAACCGGAAGGCAGTCGTGTAATGGCCCTTTATCACGCCGAAATGCGACGTGCATGGTACCTGGCCGCTGATCACGGCGAACCCTTTGACCTCTCAGTATTCTCCGAGACGATTCTACAGGATTGCCGTAACGAGATGTGGACCCAAGCGCATCGGAAAGCCACCGAAGGTAAGCACCCGAGGATATCCTCAAAGGTACAATAACTAACGACCTCCTCATCCCCCTCCACTTCACCACAACCTCCCCACCTATTAACTTACCCGCTACTTTCCCCACCGCTACATGCTTCGCACGAATCATTACACCCCATTGATGGCTACTGCACCACATCCCGCTGCTACTGTTACTTCCACCATCCCGCACGGACTTCCTAATGGATCCACGACTATCTCACCTGCTACATGCTACATTGTTGCAACACGCCATGCTATGTTTGCCCGCTACATCACGCTTGCCCGCTACGTCACGCTCGCCCGCTACATCACGCTCGCCCGCTACATCACGCCTACCCGCTATGCCACAATTACCCGCTACGCTACACTTGCCCACTTCTACAAACCCACCCCTCCCCTCACGCACAGAACTCAAACAAGTCAAACACCAGCTTGTCCCAGCCTATCCTTCCCAGCCAAGCCCCTCCATAGGTCGGCTCCCTAGGATACCAAGCAAATCCCACCGCACTACCCCATACCCCAAGAATCACAAACCAGAACACAAGTCTTCCAATTTTCAACGCTCCTTTCGGGAAGTTGATCAAGCAAAGACCCCGCGGTGTCACCGATGTCTGGGCAGAGACAAGCATGACGTGCGACGATGTTCCCGCACCTTGCTATGGAACAACAAACAACGAGTTATTTGCGAGTGGAATGCCAGGAACTTCCTGGAAATCAGCGCCGGCATCCACAAAGGAGCGGAACTCTGCGCGGACTGGCAACGTTCAAACGGATGCACCAGCAGCTCTCACCCTGAGAAGCACCGATGCTCAGGCTGTGCGAGCCCCAACCATGGCGCTGAAAGCTGCCCTGAAGGACAGTGAACACCAAGTTCACACGTCACTACAAGCTGAGATATGGACACATGCATTACAATCGCTCAAACTACTAGCTAAATACCCCACTTTAATTGACTCCATACGCTATGGCTTCGACGTTGGAATTCCCATCATTCGATGTACCTATTCACCTCCAAATTGTCTAAATACCACAGAAGAACGAAATGCCTTCAACACCATAATGGCGAACGAACTTGAGCTAGGGCGTTGGCTTGGCCCTTTCTCTCAATCTAACATAGAAGAGGTCCTCGGACCATTTCAAACCTCACCAATCTCCATGATACCAAAGTCCGGGAAACCCGGGAAGTTCCGTTTGCTAGAAAACCTCTCCTATCCTTACAATAACTACATGAACTCGCAGTTACTTCCCACCATATCATCCATCAACTCCCATATTGACTCATCGCTTTATCCTTGCTTCTGGGGCACATTCGCCAACACCTGTAGACTCATATGGACACTACCACCTCACTCCCAAGGCGCGGTGCGAGACATATCCGAAGCTTACCGCATGATCCCACTACATCCATCACAATGGCCAGGAGCAGTAATCCGGATAGCAGAAGACTCCTTCTGCATAGACAGACATGACATGTTTGGGCTACGCTCCGCCGGAGGCTCGTTTGGGCATGTCATTGATGCAGGTATGGACATCAGTCGCGGTCTCGGCTTAGGACCAGTCACCAAGTGGGTGGACGACCACTTATGGCTGCGCATCCAAAAGCAGTTCCTTCGAGAATACAATGCCCTCCGGAAACAGCTACAAACTCGAGTGACTGATGCTGGTGGGATTCAACATAAGAATGGCCGTCTGTTTTACAGAGGTCAGAGCCTGCCAAATGGTTTACTCGAAGAATTCGATGACGATTTCACGTCCCCCATCCTAGATCTTTCACATACATCACCCCGCACGCCAGAAGACTGCAAATACACATATGCCTTCTGTGACATAGATAGAATTACCCTACCGCTAGGCTACAGCTGGGCTCTAGACAAAGACATCCCATTCTGTGATGATCCGGTCTACTTTGGCTTTGTATGGACACTAAGTAATCGCACCGTCTCAGTCCCCACAGAAAAGCGCCTCAAGTATCTAGAGGAACTCATGGAGTGGGATCAGCGAAGTAAACACAGTCTAGAACAGGTGACAAGACTTTACGGCAAACTCATGCACGTTAGCCTCGTGTATCCGATTGGTCGAGCTTACCTGATCGAGCTCGAGAAATTCATAGCCGACCTAAAACACACCCCATTCACACCCCATCGACCCCCTCGACGCTGGCCAGGAGATTCTGAGTGGTGGCGTTGCACCCTCTTGTCAGAAATATCATCACCCATACCCGGCCCTACCACCCTTTTTGACGTCCAAGCATACTCCGACGCCAGCACTGGTTATGGCATCGGACTATGCATACGCGGCTACTGGCGTTCATACAGACTCCTTCCCGGATGGAGAGGGACAGATGACAGAGAGCGTGACATCGGATGGGCAGAGGCAGTCGGGTTCTATCTCCTCACCCTTATTGTCGCAAGAGAGGCTTCACCAGGGCATGAATACAAGATCTGGGGCGACAACGAGGGCGTCGTTGAGGGCTGGTGGAATGGCAGAAGTCGAAACAGATCCATCAACGATCTATTTCGCCGAGTACATGAAATCACTACAACAAAAAACTTCCGAGTCCACACCCGCTACATTCCCAGTGATCATAACCCCGCCGACTGTTACTCGCGCGGCGCTATCGGCCCCAACCACCTCCTCCTCCCACGTATTACCATTCCAACCAAACTCACACACCTTATCACCGACTACGACTCTCCTTTCACAAACCAAGAACTCAGCATCCGAAGTTCTGCGACAGGTAATTCAGGAGAAACTAAACCTCGCGAGCATGCTGGACGTCGATCCTTCGAACAATGGCAACTCGCAGAAGAGGCTCGCTTACTCAACACCTTCCAGAACACCTTCTGGTAGCCGTCCCGCCACCTCTACATACCCCACACTTGCTACTCTTAATAGATCCTCCAGTAACATAGCTACTAGCCCTATTTGTCAATATCCCTCCAATCTAACCCCACTACCTTCGTTGTTGCGCCCACACTGCGCTGCGCGTGATCGACTGATCAGTTGGAAACCTGCAACTGCACGAATTTTTCGAGATAGCAGTGGAGATCTATTAAGCCTACCTGACGAATTTATAGAACGGGTACAACAAGTACTGTTACATGGCTATGCCAGCAGCACACTTACCACTTACGCAGCTGGCTTGCTGGCCTTTCATGTCTTCTGCGACTCGCGTAGCATCCCAGAACCCCAACGTGCACCATGTAGCAGTGACCTACTCAGCTCATGGATAGCCACCATGGCGGGCCACTATGCAGGGACATCAGTAAAGAACTATGTGCACGGCGTCAGAGCATGGCACATTATACATGGCATTGAGTGGAGTATCAACAAAGCGGAATTCGACACCATTGTACAGGGTGCCGAACGTATGCAACCAGAACGTTCACGACGGAAGAAGCGCCTTCCCTACACAATTGACTACATCATGAAACTGCTCGTTGATCTTGATCCAAACAACCCCCTAGACGCTTCCTGCCGAGCTTGTTTAACAACATCCTTCTACTGCGCAGCGCGCATTGGGGAACTAACAGTCCCAACAATCAAGGACTTCTCCCCACATCTACATGTAACATCTTCACAGCTACGCAGGGGTACAGACCGTAACGGCTTCAATACCCGCATCATTCACATCCCCCAGACAAAGAGCAGTCCACATGATGGTGAAGATCTTTATTTTTCAAAACAACTTGGAGCGTCGGACCCAGAAACAGCCCTCAATCAACACCTCGCCTTGAACAAGCCAGACCCTCACGAACACCTTTTCACTTACTCCTGGGTCAGTACAGGGAGGACACATCGCAGACCACTGACCAAGAGTGCTTTCATCACACGTATCCACAAGGCTGCCAAGAATCAGAACTTGACACCCCTCCAGGGTCACGGCATCCGGATCGGGGCTACACTTGAATATCTACTCAGGGGCGTTCCATTCGACGCAGTAAGGGTAATTGGCCGTTGGAAAAGTGACGCGTTCCTGCTCTACCTTCGTAAACACGCTGAAATCATGGCACCATACCTACAACCAGAGCTACAACAGGATTTTATTCGCTACACCATGCCACCTGTACGTTGTAAGTGCTCTCCTTCTTCTTTGGGAATCCATGGTCGCTGGATGCGTCGTGCACTCCTACAGATTGGGAATCGCAGCTGACCATGAATTTAGAATCCCCCTCCGGTGCTGGGACCCGAAGGCCCTTCGGGCCTTATCCCAATGACCACCTCTTATGTTGCATGACTGCCCAGTTATGTTAATACAATACTTATATATTCACAATCCACTCTACTACGCATCACTACAGATTCAAAGATGGTTGTTTGGCACTAACGAAGAATGAGTGATGGCAAACTGTAGTCTTTGTACGGACACGTGATGCCTCACTTCTCCCTCTGCTACCAGCATCGCGTGTCCTCCCTGCTCAGTAGTAGAGTGATATAGACTCTTTCTTTCCACTCCCACCCACCCTACTCATCTTCTACACTCAGAGAAGCAGCTAAACAGGTAAATGAACACCAACAGTACTACAGGCAGTCCGAGCACCGAGGAGGCGGCAGCTGCTTCGGGCCCACCCGCCCATCGCAGCTGACCATGAATTTAGAATCCCCCTCCGGTGCTGGGACCCGAAGGCCCTTCGGGCCTTATCCCAATGACCACCTCTTATGTTGCATGACTGCCCAGTTATGTTAATACAATACTTATATATTCACAATCCACTCTACTACGCATCACTACAGATTCAAAGAGCCCCGTCTTGAAATCCACATCAACATTGACCTCTACTCCACAACAAATGCAGCTTCTTTCTTTCTCCATCATCCTCTCTCTGGCCTCCTGTTTCCTCTCAGCTACTGCAGATCAAACACCACTTCATAACCCAATTACCAACAACAACAACATGCCTTCGCTAGCCGATTTACTTACTATCGAATCTTCCGCATCGATATTCTACTCTTATGCCCGGGAGTTAGCTCTGAGTGAGTTTCTTAGCGAGCCAGCGACCCTTGCAGAGACATCAGGAAGTGCCAGAAATGGGTTATCGCTTCTTGTGCCTACGAATAAGGCTGTTATGGCACTTGCGAGGAAACCGTAAGTTCGTTTTGATTAGCCACCACCTGTAAGCTTCAGAGCTCAAACACTGACTGCATCAATGCATTGTGTAGACATCAAGGACCTTCGCCCAAAGACAATGACGAGGACATCACGATTTCGGAGGAGGAATTTTACAAAAAATCGAAGGACAATGTCCAGAGATGGGTTGAAGCTCATATCATTCCCGTACGCTTTTCTTCTTTTCCCTCTTCCGTGACAACTGTTACAAAAAGTTCCAATTTTTGCTACCTGCAATAATATCCGCGTCTGGCATCGACGAATACCCTACCTTCTCCGTTTTGAACCCTATCTTTCTGTCTCGTCTCGTCATCTTTTGACTATTCTCTTTATCCAGACTTCTCCTTTGACTTACCCAGTTCCTACGACAACATACGACACCCTCCTACAGGGCAAATCTGTTTCGCTCACTTCATCATCTGGTGACGGGCAAGGCAATGAGGACTGGCAGAGAGTCACGATTGATGATGGCATTCGCATTTTGAGCATGAAGCAGGCGCGTTGAATTTATAAGGTTTCTCGAGCATTATTCACAAACCTGTTATCTTATAGGCCTCGAATGGCGTACTGTACCTCATCGATGGTACTATCAGCGTCGATTCATGATTAATTGTTGCGATGCGCGGATTCGGTGACGGCGAAACGTGTTGGATCCAATGAATGTATTATCACAAATCGTATTCTTAGCTTACATCATGACTTAACAATGTCCAGTATATCTTCCTTGTCTCCGAGTATGATATCAATGCCTCATTCCAGTCTTGCTAATGATCTGGCGGATAGGCTCGCAAGGGTTAAGTCAACAGCAGTCTCTTTCAAGTGAGAATGTTAAACGGAACAGAGGAGAACACAAGCAATTCAATCCCAGAATCTTGGTGTATCGTCTTTGAGGGCATTTTGTCTAAGTAGAGCAGACTCCAATCGTTCATACATTCTCAACAATAAGATGTGGTAGTACAGATGCAATATCAATACAATGAATAACATGTTTCATACCGTGCAACATCAGAGTTTGGTTGAGTGGGATAGCCAGTCATGATCTCGACTTGGATTTGGCAAATAGGATCTCAAGAGATTGAAAATTAAGATTGAAAAATCTAGTTGCGCAAAAAACTCCTTGTCCTAAGAGGCGATCAATTGAGGGACGGCGTTCAGATAATGAAGGAGAATGAGACGAACTGGGTAGATCGACGGCTCCGACTTGCGATTTTGTACCCGTTCAAGCTCCGCGACATGGATGTCCTAAAAGATGTATATACAAGGGCGAGTTAGTGGACACAAATTGCGAATGAACGCACAAGTGCCTACCGGGAACGTTTTGTCGGGCGTCCTACCTCGGAAGTCGTTCGTTTCCTTGGACTCTCCTTCACTCGAACCAACCTAATGTTTGCTAATGAATCTACGTACTCCCCAGATAACAGAGGTTTGAGAAAATTATTGTGGACTTTGAAGTATCGATTGTCGATTTCCGTAGGATATGTTTTCTCCGAGTTCGTGTAGGCTGTGTTCAGTATCTCAGCGAGCTCCGTAAGGACTTCCAATGCAGGGCGAAAAGAAGGGGAAAGGTAGTCCTGGGCATCCTGTAAACGATTGAAGTCTCGAAAGAAAAGTTCTCGGTCGGTAACATCTATTCGACCATGGAATAACTCCTGCATTTTGATCTGACGATATGTGGGGTCATTTGAGCCATTGATCGCGTCTTCGTTGAAAAAGAGAATGTATACAATAATCCACCACACGGATTCCAGATCGTGCAGAGGATTGTAGGCGAAAGGAACGATGGGACCCACTGCGGCGCGAATTTTGCCGTCGTTCTTCAATTTGACGAGATCGAAGTCAATCTCTGTTTGCAAATCGTCGTCCAGATTGCGTTTTGAAGATGTAAACAAGTAACCATTGGAGAGGGTCTCCATCGCCATGAAGAATGGAGTTCCCTAATCAAGATAGTAAGCTCAGGAAGGTTGCTAAGGAGTAAAAACTGGAACAGTACGTACGGTGCGAACATTGTGTCCACCTCGATCTGCCATTCGAGTTGCATACTCAAAGTCACCGATGAGTCCTGTTTCTCCGTCATTGAACCAATAAACGTTGCCACCGCTGATATCGCGATGTACCCATCCAGCTAAATGAAGAACATAAAGGGCTAAGAACAGATTGAGTCCCAACTCTGATCAACCCACGATGAGCTTGGCAAACCTTTAACGACTTCAACTATCGCGCGAAATATATTACCTAAACTTTGTTCATCGTAGATAGTTGTCGCGCATTGTTCAAACACAATCCGATAGTGATACCTGTGATGAAGGCTTTCCTGTTGATGTGTGTCAACTGCAGAAAATCCCCTTAGCATCCTTCGTCGAGGATGAGGGTTGTTGGATTGTTGTATGCCGTCAGAATTCTGGCAAAGTCCAGCAACGGTTTCGGAGTGAGAAGCAGAGTCCTTATCAGTAGGCATGCTCATTCCGACGCTCTGTTTCTCGACAGGAGATGGTGCCTTCGGAGTAATGAGGTATACCATTTGGGCTTTGCTCAAGTCGAAGCTGCGGAGCATGACGGCGCCAGTATCGTCTTCTTCGCCACCAACGCGCACTCGGCAGTACGCCATCGGTCTAAGCATACGTTTTTCAAGCTGCGCATCATAACTATGTTCCTCTCTTTTGTTCAACGCCTTAGCGTCTGCAAGAATCGTCTCCCGAATTTTGTGTTCTTCCAGGCGATCAGACTCTGGCCAAACGTCCTTGAGGACACGTATTTTGCCACTAGAATCTTTTACTTTCCATACTCTGGTAGCACGCCCAAGAGGACTGTCAGCTGCAGAATCCGAAAGAACGTCGACAGTAGTGTAGGAATTGTCATTGAGCTTGATTTCGTATTGTCGTTGACCGGACTTGTCTAGATGGGATAACTTGATAGTTGGATCCCAGCCCGTCTGATTCATAGCTGAGAACGCTAGAGAAAGAAAGATAACAACTAGTTGGCGACGGTCCTTCCCGTAGAACCAGTAATCAGAGAGGTGTCGGCCAAGAAATGCATAGACAAACCTACCTTAATGAAATCGAAAGGCTTTGTCCTCAGTAGTGTTGCGCGACTGAGGAGCCAGAGTCGAGTAGTACGGTTTTCAATCGTAGTCCCGAAAGTAAAACGCCTACAAGGATCCAATGCAAGAATTTGCTCCATGTCGTAGACGAGTTTGCCAAAATCCTGTCTAAGGATATCAGAGTGAGTTTGAGCAAAGATAGAGACCGATACGCACATCATCCTCGTCATTCTGGCGATCGCGCAATTTGAACTGATGAGGATTCGCTAGGTCATACACAGAATATCGTTTGTTTTTTGCCTTGGAAATGTCTCCTGCTTCTTTCCGCTCTGTCTGCTTTTGATCTTCCGTGTATAGCTTGTTGAATCCATCGGGTCTTGAACTGGCGCCTCGGTCTGAATACATAGCGACATGGCCGTCGATTATTAGACTGAACGTCTGTTCTAGCGAAGAGTCTATCTGTTTTGCAGCGGCAGTGACAGCGTTGAAAATGGTCGTGAGGCCCTGAAAGACTTCGCCTTCCTCCCGATTGGCATTCGCGGGATCCACCGGAAATGCAACCCAACGATCATTGGGGACGTCAATGGTGGCGTTATCCTCCAGAATCCTCAGGATATTATCAACTTGATTCTCAAGAGACTGTGGTAGTGAAGGCCAAACATGGTCGAGATAATCCTGCAGAGAAATTTCCGGGATCATCTTAGGCACGTCGCGGCTGACAATGATAGTCCTTCTCCCTTCCACGTTTGAAGCACTACGGAAAGCACCAGAGACGGCAGCCTTGAGTTTTGTAGCAGGAGTATGAAAATGGACGGGTTGGGTTTGAGATGAGGACGAGTGTGAGGATTGTACTTGTCGTGGTTGAGTGGCATGTTGCTCAGGCGTGTGAAAACGCCTCGGCTGAGACGCGGTCACCTGCTCAAGCGTGCTGACCTCCGAATCATGATCCTGAGGAGACGACATCGATAGAGAGTCAGAGGAGGAGCTTGAGAAATATGTAAGGCAGAGTGACTGACGGCGCGCATATCGAGTACAATCCCTCATGATTATATACCGTCGAGTACCCAACAAAGCAAAATCATTATTCTTCCTTTTTAGGCCGCTCGAAATTGATCAGGATATCCCTCTTCGTGTCCATTGTTTATCATGATTCATGTCATACTTCATTGTGCTTTTTTGACTTCCTTAGCTTGGCCACTTTCTCGCCATCTGTGGGTTCGGAAATTAAACATGACTTAGACTCACATCGACTTGGTCCTCTATATAAGTATAGAGGCTCAGCGAAACTCATGTAGTGTCACTATACTACACCAGCTTGAAACACCTCATTTTTACACTCAACTAACAACATAATTTCTGGGCTGAGTTTGACTATTTTCAGATACAAAGCAATGGACATCCAATAAGTCATGAACGTTCGCATATAAGTTACAGCTTCCCAAGTGTTGACTAAGTTAATCAACCAACGGAGCAAACACAGAATCTGAGTTCACCGTCGAATATCGAGGAAATGTCAATTGCTTGGCAATTCGACACTCCGGTAGCAGCGCTCAATCGATTCCGGGTACAACATGCAGTATTTGCGATATATGGTGGCTTCAAGGATGCAAATATTTTTGGGCATCACCCCGGAACATCTGCACACCGCGAATCCGATGATTTGATTCACATTCGCTGCAGCAGCAGAAAAGCGGATATAGTCAGGATGGTTGGCACACGGCAATTAGTAAAATATCCTTCGAGCAGTAATAGCTGCTGAAATACATTGATTATCCTTATAAAGCTAATCTTAAAATCACGTGACTACTGTACTGATAAGCCATGTATGGAGGTCACGTGACTTTCAGCAGCTATTTCCGCTCGACGGATTTTTTACTCATCCCGGTGTGCGTACTAAACAGTATCATTATGTTCTGGACTTCCATAGCTCGCTCTGTCACTCCACCTCCAAACCTTGGAAAAGCACTCCAAAAACTCTTGCCAAGTCAACTTCCATCATCATTAGTCGCTCGTCCCGGAAACCTGTACGAAGTTTTGTCCCGGACACCTTCAGCTGGCGTCGGAAAGCGTGTATATCAGCTTCGATGGTCTCAGAAAAACATACCCGACTGTTATTGGGTCGTGACGAGGTCGCATTTCAAATGCGAAGGCAAGCATGGTAAAGCTTGGGGAAAGTTAGTCTGGAAAGGTATATTGCTCAAGTTCTTTCGAAGCGTAGTCTTGACTTCACGCATCTTTTGGCTCAGGTCGGCTAGTCAGTGCTAGAGAAGAAAGGATAAGGGGTTCTTTGAAGTATACTTGGGCAGAGGGACAATCACAGGCGACGCAACCACCACTAATGACTGTATGTGATCGCGTTGTTCTGATTTTTGATGGCTCATTGTTGCTTTTCAGGCATCATAGTAGAGACTCTCGTGGTCGTCTTCAGCGCTCTAGTGAACCCCTTGCTCCTCATACAATATCCCGCTAATAATATAGAGCTTCACCAACTCCCGCACAGTGAAGAGTAAATCAGCGCAGATGACCTCAAATCTTATTCAAAAACACGAAAATATGATAGGCGTAGAATGGTGTTTGTCGGTGTGGAAGCGAAAGGATAAAGGATAGATCAAAATGCGATTGATCTTCCGTAATCAAACTACATCGCCTCTGGGCGCGCCAGGGAGACGGGGAGCCAGTTCCTTAACTTGAACAGCTTGCCTTCGTTTGCGGTGTTCCGCTAATCTCACTAGTGGTGAAAGTTGGAAGAGTAGGATACACTTTGGAAAGTAAAACTCAACTGGCAAACATATCCCTGTGCAGTGTGAATCTCTGATGAGTTGCGGAAGGCGTTTTGGGTGTTGGAGGAGAAAGCCCTGGTGACTTTGATTTGGGTGACGGTGATTTCGATGCTTCCGACCCTTCCTTCCGCTCATCATTGTCCTTCTTAACATCCGACTTTTCCTCTTTCGCTTTTTCCTTTTCCTTTTCCTTCTCTGCCTTTCGCTTCTGCTTTTCTTCCCACTCTTCTTTCACTTTGGCAATCTCCTCAGGATTAAGGCCCAACTTTCGTGCTCCGCTAGTACTGTCGCTACTTTCTCCAACTTGACTGGCGAATCCGCGGTCGGTCAAATGGCTGTCGCATGCATAGAGAAAGTCGACAGTGTCGATAGTGGCTAGCACCTGTGTATACACACGTCCTCTGGTCGTCAGTGTCGTTGTATGTTTAGAAAGGACCAGCCAGCACCGTAGTCGTAGGTTTATAGCATATCCAACACGCTTTCGGTGTTCCGGTAGTTCTCTTATAATATAAATTGGTGAATGACATGGGAGTAATGGTGAGAAAATCGTTCAATTGAAAGTTTAAATAATCCTTTCTCACTACGATAAGTTGTCGTTCTTTTGTAGCTCAAATCATTCGGAAAGATGAACCATAATTTCATCAAAGGACGCGAGAATGTCCGAAACGACACGCGCGTGAAGAATATCCCATCGGAAAAGTCGGAAAGCTCCGGTTTATCTTCGATTTCTTTTGGTTTATAAGTTTGGCCTTCTGACCACTTAGTCCCAAATAACTCCTCTTTCTTTCAATTTCAATCGCTCGTCATGTCTGATACTGCTGGGAAACCCATCAAGTGCAAAGCCGCTATCTGCTGGGGAGCTGGGGAGCCTCTCAAGGTCGAAGAAGTTGAAGTAGCACCTCCTCAAGCTCATGAAGTCCGGATTCGCATCCTGTACACAGGTTATTTACCCAAATTCTCGAATATCAACACAAGTAACTCACGGTATATATCTGCCAGGTATCTGTCACACAGATGAATATACTCGTAGTGGCAAAGACCCAGAGGTAAAGACATTACCTTTGTCATTTTCCTTCCATATAATGACACGATCTTTCAACTAGGGTTTGTTTCCTGTCATTCTTGGCCATGAAGGTGGAGGAGTGGTAAATTTGAATATGATTTATTTCTCGATCTTTACCGATCCATGTTGAACAAGGTCGAATCCATCGGTGAAGGTGTAACTAGTGTCGCGGTTGGAGACCATGTTATTCCTCTTTACACTGCTGGTGAGTGGACTTCATTCATTGCTTGGCTCAAATGCTAAGTTACCTCGTCAGAATGCAAAGAGTGCAAATTTTGTAAAAGCGGCAAAACTAATCTTTGTGGCAAAGGTACTCCGATGATAATCATACCTATATCGTTGCTCACTATCACCAATGTGCATGACAGTCCGAGCTACGCAAGGAAAAGGTCTCATGCCCGACAATACCAGTCGTTTCACAAAAGACGGTCAACCCATTCACCACTTCGTTCGTGTTAAACATAGTACTAAAAATATCAGGTGGCTAACTAGGACATATGCAGATGGGAACATCTACTTTCTCGCAATATACCGTCGTTGCTGACGTTTCTGTCGTGGCTGTTGACAAGAAGGCTCCTCTTGAAAAGGTATGTCTCCTTGGGTGCGGTATTACTACTGCTTGGGGTGCTGTGGTCAAACAACCTGGTATCAGTATGTGTGATCTGTCCCTCCTCTTTTGTCAGTTTCGTTTCACCCACGTATACCCGTTATCAGAAGGATCCTCTGTTGCTGTTTTCGGCTGTGGCGCTATCGGATTGGGAGTAATTGCTACTTCTGCCCTCGTTGGTGCCAGTAGCATTATTGCTGTTGATACCAATCCCGGAAAAGAATCATGGGCGAAAAAGATGGGTGCTACTCAGTTCATCAATCCTACTACTCTACCAGAAGGCAAGAAGATTCAAGACCATCTGGTGGAAATAACGGACGGTGGACTGGATTTCACCTTTGACGCTACCGGCAATGTCTGAGATCCCTTGCCGTTTTTGAATGCTTACGAACTCAGGCTCATTATCTGTAGGTTCACGTCATGCGAGCAGCTCTCGAGGCCTGTCACAAGGGATGGGGTGTGTCTACTATCATCGGTGTGGCTGCCGCGGGTCAAGAAATTTCTACACGGCCGTGAGTTAATGTCTCGGTAATCTTCATCGAAGTTTGACTTACAGATATGTTATAGATTCCAATTAGTCACCGGGCGTGTATGGCGTGGAAGTGCATTTGGTGGTGTCAAAGGAAGAACTGAGATTCCTGGACTTGTCGAAGGTATGGGAAACTCATTCTTGGGATCTCTATGAAGATAAGTTCACTGAAATCACAATCACAACAGACTATCTTAACGGCAAAGTCAAGATTGATGAGTATGTCACTCATCACAGAAAATTCTTGGAAATCAATGAGGGTTTCAATGACATGCATGTACGCAATCCTCTCCCCCTCGCCGTTTAATTCGGGATTTGACCTGAAATTTGACCTATGTAGGCTGGCGATTGTATCCGTTGCGTTGTGGACATGACCGTTCTTTGAACTCTGATACTTCAATCTCGGGAGGTCAAAAAACAAGAACTGTAACTATATTGTATACTTATCCATATCCAATCCCTGTATGAATATACTTGTGCGTATGAAGCATTCACACAATACGTTTTCAAACACCTCTATGTATCATGACTCGCTCGTCTCTGCCCAGAATTGCACGCCACAGTACCCTTAAAGCTGCATTTACCTCTCGCCTCCGAACCCCACTTCTTTTCCACAAGAAGCGTATCAATCCGACCACGCAAAATAGGAATGACATGTCCAAACACAGTCGTCTCAAAACAATCATTGAAGGGGACCTATTTTCATTTCTGGCAAAGAAACGGGATAGCTGCTTCAGGTGCTCAATGGCACGAGAAACAGGATTTAAAACTAGGGACCACATCCCTAGGTCATCAAGGTCCCATTCAGTATGCGATTCTTCTGGCAGGCTTCCCCTTCCAATACCCCAGGTTGGTGTGCCTCTCGGGCTTGTACCGAAGTGCGACCTCGAAGGGAGAGGTGATACAGATTCAAGCATCTCTAACCTTTCCGTCACTGCGGCTACTTGAGACTGGACACTTTCAATGGCACGTTCCATGGCGAGGGTAGAAGCGGGTCTGACAACACCATATTGTCCAAGTGGAAGAGACTGCGCCTGATGGTGGTACTGAGGATGAGTTGGAAAGAGGCCTTGAGCCGGAGACGTCATTCCCCCGCGAGATGATTCCGAGAAACCTACGTAAGAGCTGCCGGCTGGGTAAAGTGAAGATGGAATAGAGGTCGGCGATGGCTCGGCGAAAGCGGAAGGTGTTTCAAAGCCAGGAAGTGGTTGAATGGCGGGTATGGTGTGATTTGGAGGGGGTGACATGGCCAATGAGCCAGCCATTGGTGTACGGTAGCGATGCGAAGAAAGTGATGATTGTGGACGGTTGAGTTGGGATGCACCGAGCCCTTGATCCAGGCGAATAGGTAGTTCGTTCGCATAATCTTGTCTCTCTTCGTCGTTTTCGGCATCATCCTCTGAATCAGATTCCAAAGCTTCTTGTTCTTGTTGAAGCGGACGATCAGAAGCCTGTGTCTGGCTAGCGTGTATGAAACTTGAGCCTCGGTCTCCTCCGTCAGATGAGCCAGAAGAATTCGACTCTAATGAGTGTGCACTAGCTGATTCTTAGAAAGATCATTATATGTCGCCATTGAGATGATCGAGTCGTGCTCACTATTAATTATGATATGAGATGCTTCACCGTTATATGATTCAAGCTCATGGACAAGATTTCTGGCCATCGTTTTGTCAGAATACTTTCGCAAAACCTTGGAATCACTGTGTTAGCCGGTGATATCGAAGACAGGTTGTGAAATCTGCACCTTGAGCAGGGCATCGATATAGAGCCATTTGGCTTCATAAGAGCTTACATCCTTATGCTTTGCCCATGCATCCCTAACAGCTTTTGTTCATATGAAGCGAATACGAGGATGTGCGCCACAAACCACTTTGCCCGTCCAAGCATATCCCATATCCCAGGTCTTGGTGACTTGACATTGCCAACGGTCGCTGGAAATTCACTGTTGAAAGATAACTTAAAGTGACGAAACCCAGAGTAAACACACCTTGCTTGTACAAGCTGGCACGATAAGGAAGTATTCAGAGTCAGAGACTTTGGATGAACTATGAAGACTGCGTACCTATACATGGCAAGTTTTTCTTCGTAGTCAGTTTGTATCTGGAGGGACAACCGTGAAAATCCTGTTCCCATAAAGCATCTGCAGTACGACCAACCGGACCAGTTTTGGGTAATCCTTGGACAATTTCCACCGCACGGTCAAACTGAGCATCCAGAAGGGACATGTTGAATTTTCACGGTCGATATAATAGAATGAAGAGTTCAAAGCTTTGGAAGAATCAGGCGTGTTTGACGGAGCCAAGTAAGATTTGCGGCGGCGCGCGGTACGTGCCTTCCGGTGTTTACACGTGAAATTGACGCGGCGCTTCCCCCAGATCCATCTTCATCGACATCCAACGAGGGAGAGGGATTTGTGCTGAACCATTCAAACATTACTGTGCCTCAAATTTTTATGCTAGAGATCGGGGGCTCAGCAACGTTCAGAACCGGTGTGGAAATTCTGATAGCTGTACTAGCAGATGGCGGATATCTTCGACTCAGAATTTCTTAAATCAAGATTGAGGATTTGGAATACTCAGCTGGCTGCGAATGAAGGACATGGATGCGAAAGGTAACATATCGCACAATCGCATGCAACTGGAAAATTTCCTGAGGCGGAAAGAAAGTAGGAATACTCGAGAACAAATTTGTCGGAAATTAGAGGTAATCGCAATATTAATATACAGCCATAACATGTTATGAAAAGCATGAAACCATATTAGCTTATAGACGAGCTAGTATCACTTTGTACGCATCCTAGCGCGTAGTCGCGCTACTGGATTACTCGTCAGCCTCTATCGCAATTTCGGTTTCCCATTGGCCTGAATATTAGACTACGACCATCCTTATCACCTTATTACTTGCTTGAGAAGAAGCTTTGTTTCCGTACAAATTCCTGCACTAAACTTTTGTGCAAAAGTACTCCAGACAATTTCAGGATTTAGTCCGTTGTTGAAATTTGAATACAAACCTTTGTCTGAGAGCAATCTGCGAGCAAATGAGATGCTAATACCGAGAT
This sequence comes from Lentinula boryana, assembly GCA_027886635.1. NCBI lineage: Eukaryota > Fungi > Basidiomycota > Agaricomycetes > Agaricales > Omphalotaceae > Lentinula > Lentinula boryana. The sequence continues at coordinate 117,711 of MU790555.1, forward strand.
ATTCGCGGAATCCCGTTCGTTCTGTTACCGGATGAAGACTTGGTTACATCAAAGAAACTCTGAGGTGTTGTTACAGAGATGCCTTCAATGTATTTACCCAAAATCCTTGATGTTGACAATGCACAAAGTGAACATGTCCGAAGCTTCTGGAAAGGAACTGGAGGACGTAGTGATCTAAGATCCTGCCGGATACAAGTAGTGTCTGGCATTAACTCAGACTCGAAAGAGGAGTATTGCTTGCCGCTAAGTCCAAACTCAAACTTGTGAGCAGGGGCATGCCTTCCTATACGCCTTGTCGTTTATTGGTGACCCACAAGGCATACCAAAGCTCAAGCGAAAGAAGAATGATTGTGAGGCTTTCATCCTTTGTCCATTCAAGAATGAGATTAACCTGCAATCCACATGTTCTTCACTTGCATTCTGAATTCTTGTGACTGCCATCATGAGCTTGATGATGCTGGACTGGGTCCAAATAAGTAATCGATCGATGCTCTGCTCTGGAGAGGATGGCGAAGGAGTATTAGATGCATGAGTAGGGGGTAAATATTAAGAGTCCTGAATTGCCCTCATCATAATGTGAATATTTGATTTGGCAGTAGGCTCTTTTCCCCTACTATTCTGTCTCGTGGAGTCATCATAAATTGACAATTCAAAAGTATGTACGTACTCCAGGGGTTCATGACTAAATGAAAGGTCATATGGTAGGAGACGTATGCATTGTTATGGAAGATGAAGGATAGGGGTCATCATCATGCACTCGTGAAACGGAACGGTCAAGGAGAAATTTAATGACTGATGCTATGATAGGTAAAAGGAGCAACATCAGCCGAGCGTGAATATACGCCTCAATACAATCTGGGATGAAACTTAGCACAATTTCAGCTCAGAGTTGTCGGTTTGATGACATAGTCGGCAAACTATAGTCTTCGAACTGAACATGTGATGCGGTACTGCCGCTCTCTTCCAGTACCGCATCACCAACTCC
>MU790556.1:0-118283 GCA_027886635.1 Lentinula boryana
TAAAACAAGTACAAGTACTTGGAATAAAACTCAGAATTCTCTCGTCTTTTCGCCGCTTGCTGAGCTAAGCTTTCCGTGAATCGACGAATACCTCAATTATACTACACCACGTTCAACACAGCATCAGCCACAATTGGAAATTCGTGCTCCTACATCTGTTGCCGAACCTGTACGTCGCCCGTCGCCTTCGCTGAGCATTCCAAAACGTATCGAAGACGATGTCAGCTCTTTCTATGGGGATGAAGCCAATGCCTATGGTGGGATTGAAGACGAGGAAACTCCCCCGCCTGAGATTAGTCCTCTCCCGGAAGCCATTCATCGACAGGAGACCCTCAATCGAGAAACCCATCATCCGCAGGAGATCTCTACACATTCTAGATATAACCTTGCAGATGTGCCGCAGACTTATAGTGACAGCGTCGCTGCTATTGCAGGTGAAGATCCCGCTGTCGCTCGTGCCCTATACACCGTTGCCGCTGAACGAGCACGGGCTCAAAAATACCAGGAGCCTAGCCGTGAAAATCCCATAACGCCAGCCAAACCTTTCTCTGGATTTTCCGCATTCGGTGAAACTCCCCCAGTATCTGAAAGGCGCGGCGAATTCTCGAGAAATGTACCACCTCTTCCTCCAGGTGCTTCTTACAAACCACCATTTGGCCGTTACGGACAACAAGGACCACCGGTTGAACATTTTGGTAAACAGACTCCGTATGCTCCGTATGCTCCAATGGAGGCTTCTCGTATCCCACATTTCGCTCCAGCAGATCGTCGTAATGCTAGTCATGATTCAGGCTTCAACCCCTATATTATGCAGGCACCTCAACCAGAACCCCGTCGTCAGCTAACACCCACATCGGGATCACAGATTACAGGACAAATGTTTGATAGGCGTGTTACCGATTTAAACTCAGATGGTTCCATTCAACATCCTCATTCACGACCTCAGCAATTCGCACCTCCATCCTTTGATTCTCGTGATCTTGCGCGTCCAGTACGGTCCAAACAACCTGTTCCTAGCATCCAACAGTCGGTCTCTTCCACAGCCTCGAGAAATGGACTTCCTCCACGTCACGTCCCTTCGAAGCTTACCATGCCTCAGCCATTATATAACCCCAATCCTCCTCCGACTCGGAATGATCACGCTTCTTCATCCAACAAACCTCAAATTCACTTTCAACCCCCACAACACGGTACAGGGCTGCCTCGGCCCATGCCAGTCAATCAAAGTCATTCTTCAATGAGAAGCAGCCCTGCTCCTGAATCTTCCAGAGTGCAAGCTCAGACTATACCTATGGCCACTGATTCACGCAAGGTACTTCGGAAAAGGAGTAGCGTTCAGGCTGCTGGTCCAGGAACGGGAGCGGCTTCTGCTATGCCCACCAATGCTTCCAACGTACAGGGTTGGCATGCGCCAAGTGCCAATTTCCCTCCGACACGGTCCAAGTCTGAAATGGGACCTCCCGCCACCGGAAGTCGTATGCCACCTCCATCTTTACCTCCGGACAGGAAAGCCCCTAGAAGGTTGTTGAGTAAGAAGAGAGCTGAATTTTAGCTTTTATGATGGTATTGTTGTATATTTTTCCTTGTGCTGCTCACACAGACTTTTATGCTTATTGCTTCACTAAATTTTGTCATACAATCTTTCTTTTTTCTCTTGTTTTCTGCATTGCATCGTCATGATATCTTAACATTCACGACACCTACGTTCTGCTTCATTCTTCTATGTCTCCATAACCATAGCGCTACTGTATCCCCAATTCGAAACCCTAGACATGTGTATTACATATATGCTCATGTCCTCATAATCCGCCGTTGACCTACATCCAGGCATATGTAGGCCGAAGGTCAGAATAATCGGGCTGCTCATCCTTACCATCCAAGAGTCCATAGTAAAATGTGGTGTCTGAATCGAGGCAATCACACAACTTTGGCGTCCATTTGCTATTCATGCTCAATGGAACACCCACCTCGGCCATCCACTTCTCGCATCGTGAATCCATTACCCAAGTATCCAAATCTGACGGAAATTAGAACCAGTTTTGAAAACTAGTTCGCGCGCAAATACCTGTTGCCCATATAACCATATTCATAGTCCCAATCTTCCCAACGAGGATTTGTGAGAAGCTCGATGAAGAGGACTCGATTTCCAGGGAACATTACCGGACTTGCTACTCCGGTTCATCGTCTGAATTAGTATATGATCCGTATGTTCGAATTGCGATGACTCTAGCGTACCATCAGGTCCGGGCTTGAACCAGGAACTACAACGACCAGCCCAAGCAGTCCGTTTCAAGTAGAGCTCGCGGTGCTCATTAAAATCATCGGCGGCTTTATGCTTGACCTGCATCGATACAATGTTCTCCACTTGCATCTTCCGGATGACTTGCATGAAACATCTTGTCACTGTATCAGGACGGAAAAGCGATTGATATTTTTTTTTGATTTGATTAGCTTGCAAATAACGTACTAGCTTCTATCATCGGTGCGCCACTTCCATGCCCCGTTGGGCCTTCCTGTGGAAGAATATGAGTGACTGTTGAGCCTAAGCTTGATTGTACTCACATAAATCGTTAGTGATACTGACTACAAACGATTATGAGTATGATAGTACCCTGTGACTGCGATTGGTCGAGTGTTTTTGTGTGGAAAGAGAACATACGTGAGGACCATAATACATAAAATACTGCATGAACTGACGTATTAGCAAGACAACCTCAATAAAATTAAACAACTCGAACATTTGGTGTATCCTTAACAGCCAATGAGAGATACTAATCAATACATTACGGGTCACATTCGCGGATGGCAGAAAAGTTTGAGAACAAAAGTACTTGCAGAATCGATGGGGTATTCTTTCCATCTGTCTTGGACGTTGATTCCATGCTGGCCGATTACTGGGAATCTAGGAATAAAGCTGGTATTAAACCCACTGTCAACAGATTAAGGCACTTTTCCTTTTCGATTGTCAAGATGAACATACGTAGCACAGACAATAGCGTCCACTGCAAATTCGTTTCCTTCACTGTCAATGAATCCTTTCGATGTGACTCTTTGAAACATCTCCGTAAATACTTGAACGTTGGGCGCAAGCAGTGCTTCAAGATAGCCATTCCCAGGCGTTGGTCTTCGACACCCAACAACAAATTCAGTTGGTACGATGGCATCAATAAGACGTTGATTCTCGTTCAGACGTTGACGCATGTCTTTCTTGGCGAACTGCGTTCTAGGTCAAAAGTGGCTAAGAGAGACGAAAGAAGAGACCTACCTCAAGAGCTGCCTTTTGCTCAGGAGTTCCTTGTACGATGAACTTGAAGCGCTCGTTCAGCTCCGACTAAGCACATTGGTATCTATGTTATATATGATCAGGAAGAAATCGGTGTCCCTACCTCTACCATCTTTCGATATTTGAGCGCATGTATTGGATCATCTGCATACTTTTTCTTTTGTTCCTCTGTATCTGGATTGTGCAAACCTGTGTATGAGCATTCAGTTAAAGAAATTTCCTTACGCACAACGGAAATTCTGTCCCCCCGGTGCGGCAAACTGTTGAGCAAACCCGGGAGTAATCCATGTTGGAGACCGAATCCAATGATACAACTGTTTCACGTCTGGCTGTATGGTAGCCAAAACCTGAATTCCAGATGAGCCTGACCCGATTACCGCCACTCGTTTGTTCTTGTAATCGAACTCCTTAGGCCAGCGAGCGGTATGACACAAAGTGCCTTGGAAATCATGAAGACCTAACACTAGATGGGAAAAAGGGGTCAAGGACGGTATTTATTGAAGTTTACCTTCAATGTCAGGCCATTTCCAATTGTTGAGTACACCTGTTAGTACACTGTGAGGTGCGAGATGGAGAAAATATGGCAGTCAAACCTCCCGCATTGATGAAAACATTGCATTCGTCCTCAAAATGACGTCCATCAGGGTCTCTGATTGTCACTTTCCAGCGGCTCGTATCATTAACCCATTCAGCTCTAACAACCTCATGGGAGAAGCGCATATATTTCTCTAGGCCAAACCTGACATCCGTTTCCAGAGAGCGAGAAAAGACTAACTTCATTACCCACCTTTCAACGAGATCCTTGTAGTATCTGTAGATCTCTACTGCGGTGGAATAATATTCGGACCAATCTGGGTTCGGACACCAAGACATCTATAGAAGACTGATCCAATTGTACTTATTTTCAACGCGAGGTTCAACTAACTTGATAGTTCACTGAAGGGATATCACATCGGCATCCAGGATATCTATATTGAGAACCAGGTCAGATGTCTGTTGTTAAATCATGGAAAACGCAATAAATCCTGATTCCAAAACCATGTTCCACCGACATCTGTTCCCATTTCATAAATAGTGAGTTCAATCTGTTCTCCGTGTTCTTGGACGTCGTGCGCAAGGGAAATCCCAGAAATCCCGGCTCCGATAGCTATAATTTTGAGGGGATGAATCTACGTAGTCAGGAATATCAGTGGAGTGAGTGCTGACGTGTTAGTGAACATACTGTTCCAAACCGTTGATCAGGGATTTGATATCCTCTGCCATTTTCTGAAGGCCATTGCTTGGCTGCCAGGTCAGTCATGGTAAAAAGAGAAGAAGCGAAAAGTACATTTGATCTAGATCGCCTGGTGACCTATTGTGGTGTGGTATCCCACGGAGCGACTGACCACGTAGAAAGGATTAACAAGTACAGTGGGAGTCGACCTCAGCTCGAATGATGGCACCAGAAAATAATCACCATATGTACTCAGTGAACGGCAAAGAGTTGCGGAAAACTAAACTATGATTGATTGGTGAGTGTAATACATGCGTATGTATCCGGTTTGCTGTGGATTGTCATAAGTGCGGCGAAAACAAGGTCATGAGCATGAGAAAACGAAACAGGTATTATAAAGATTGCAGGCTGGTGGATGAAAACGCATGAAGATCTGAAACAGTGAATCAGAAGGCGTCGTTGGGCCAATCAGAGTTAGATCTACTAGGATCCGTAGGTAGGGTAACGACGAGGAATACCTCTAACAGGAGCCATTCGACTCGAGGGCTCTGTAGTAGCGGGTGCACTCGCCTTGCGACCAAAGCGTGCAATTCCTGAAGGAGCAGGTAGCCTTGATGCAGGCAGGAGAATACCGCTGGTGCCTGCGGCCTTTGGCACCCCAGATGCTACTCCAGATGCGCTCTTTGCGTTGATTATGCCCGTAGTAGGGACAGGGACTCTAGGGCGTGCAGAAGTGCTAGGTCCTGCTTCCGGTTTGTTGGGTTTGATAATTTCAGGCAAAAGTATTCTTTTGGGTCCAGAGGTCCCTGATAGAGCACCGATCTTAGGTCGAGGAGCTTGGGTCGCGGTTTTGGCGGTCATAGATGCGACATGATCCGCAACAATCGTACGCGTAGGACCTTCTTGTCTGAACGAGTTCTTAGAGGGAGGCCGTGGGCCATGGACCTCAAACGGAGGACTCTGGAGAGGAGGAGAGGGTGTCTTTTTTCGTGAACCGCTGTTGACTGTGCTGGAGCTTGAAGAAGTCGAGGAGGTTGAAGTCCTTTCATCATCGTACCGTTTAGTCCGTTTGATGATCCGCAGAGCAGGGACAGTGGGGACAGTTCGATGAACAGCTGGTGTGACCAGGGAATTCGATTGTTTGACAAGCGGCCCGAAAACTAAAGGTGAACGTTGGGAAGATATTTCAGGAGATAGCGCTATTGAAGTTCATGAGCAGATATAGATTTATTGCAAGACAAATTACATACACGGCTCTTTGAGTTGAGCTAACGGCGAGGCAGGCGAACTACGATCGTGAGATTGTGTATTTCGAATCACTTTGGTCTCTTGAGTAGGCGTAGCTGGAGAAGAGATTAAACAAACAATAGAAAGGAACATGATTATGATTGTTCACTAACTGTCATCGTCATCGCACGAAGTCGAGGGAGAAGTGGTAGGGGCTGTAGAGGACAAGCATTGTTTTTAGTAATATCAACAGCAGGTAAAACATACTCACTGTCGTGTTCAGATGTCTCCATATCGCTATCATCATCAAGCGCATTTAGAAACGAGCTCATACCCTTGCCCTGAGCATCAAAGAAGGAGATACGATCGTTGAGTAGGTCAAAACTCGTCTCGGATTGAAGGTGAAGATTGAAAGAGGAATGAAGATCCAGAGATAGACGGTTCGACTCTTTCGAAACAGTTGGAGGCGTAGGTAGGGCAAGAAGAGAAACTTCGAGAACATTGGAGGCATCCTGAAGTGACGAAGTCGAGCTCTGCAGATTAAAAGGTGCGGGCGTGGTCAGAATATCATTTTCAGTATCAGACTTGTCGACTGTGATTCGAGGAGGTGATATGTGACGCTGAACGTGTCCAAAGCTCTTGCCTGCCAAATTGATGGAGTCGACGAGAGAAGTCAAAGAAGAGATGGTGTCTCGTGGCAGCTGAGTTGGAGACACAACAACCTTCTTCTGTATTGGGGTGTCAATAGACTTGAAATCGACTGAGATTTCAGCTAGTGGAGTGCGTGGAGCGCTGCGAGGTAGAGGCCGCACGTTGTTGGAGCGTTTAGGTGTCTCCAACGAAAAGACATTCTCGCCGCTGACGGCCGCCTCTTCATCTTCTCCTTCGTCAGCGGTCTCTGCAATAGTGACATCGCCAATGTCAACCAAGCGTTTAGTAAGAGCTGCTGGCTGAGTATATTCGCGTTTATAAGTGCGGCTGAAAAATGCTGTCATGCTGAGTTCATCCAGTTCTGGCACCAGGTTCTCTTTGTTTGGATCAGACTCGTCCTCAGAGTCGGAGGCATAGTCAGGTTCTGTTTCTGCAAGAAGAGGATCGAACTGGGCCAGAATACTGGGACGAGGACGGTTCATGGTCAATGGAGGGGTAAAGGCTGAAGGTGTGAGAAATTTTGCTCACGTTATCGAGTTGTCACGTGCCTATATCGCGCGTGCTGGTCAGGCCTGACCAGGGGCCACACTTCCAGGCGGCAATCTCTTTCAATGACATCGGAGGATGTCAACTCGTTGCGTGCAGAGATAAAGCTATGGGAGCGCACCTTCCAGCAGGAAAATGGGAGGAATCCAACTGTTGATGATATACGTGCTAATAATCAAATTGGTGTGTTTCCCCGCGTCTTTTAATTTGATCGCATTTGACTTTCATTAGCCAACAAGTATAGACTGTACAAGAAGTTGTCAAAAGCTGCGCCTCCAATAAATCCTCCCAACAACCGCAAGTCAAGCTCTGCACGATCTTCGACACCTCTCCGAAAGACCGAACGGTCTTCGTCCGTGATATCGAACTCACGGGCTCTCGAAACCACCTCTGCCTTGTCCTCTTATAATCCTTTTTCCCCACAAAAAGATAAAGGCAAGCAAAGGGCCCCTCCACAGGCGCTCAATGAGCCGACGATACCGATACCAGTTAATCCATTTGCTACTCCTACGAAAACTAAACCAAAACCTCGTATACGAGAGCCGTCTCCATCGCCAATCCCTGAATCAAAGTCCGTACCGTCAGTAATTCAACAATCAGAACCCCCTAGTGCCGTTACACGCGCACGCAAACGTTTACGCGGGGAACCTGTATCGCCCTCTCCGAACAAAGACAAACGGCGACGCATTATATCTCGCACAAGCATATCCCGACGAGACAGCAGCCCATCTGATAGCGAAGAGGACAATGATGAAGTTGGAAACTCATCTTTTGTCGCAGACTCACCGGTCAAGGGCTCCAGTAGCAAGCTCTTCATGTCTCTGTTTGAGGACGCGTCTAGCGATGACAAGGTTAAAAATGCGTTGATGCGCACTAAATCTACCTCAGCCTCCGCAGGACTCTTTGGGCCTATTCGTACCCAATCTGTTCCTTTCGAGGATGACCTCGAAAGTGTTTTAGGTCCGACCAATAGAAATCTAGAACCAAGATCGAGAATAACTACTAACGGCCTATCTTTATCAAGTAAACTAGCACCCAGACTTGGTAGGGATAATTTGTATTCAAAGCGGGATACTATTCCCCAACCATCATTCATTCAAACTAATGAAGAACACTCCGCGAACAATCGAGAATCAGGGAAACGCATACACGCTGACACGGACAGTGAATCCGAACAGCTAAATACGAATGTTTCGAACCCAGTATCAATACTCATTCCTCCTTCCCCTCCAGGCGAAGCTCCCTCTCAACGATCCCTCAATGCGCTCTCTAACAAGGGGAAGGGAAAATCCTCTTCTCGCAAAAAGACAAAGTTCGATGACGACGAAGACATGGATAGCCTCAGCGACGAGGTCAAAGTTCTACCTAGCATTTCCCGTCAATCCCTCCAACCAGATGATGATGACGGGCTTGATGCTGGTCCCGAATTCGATCCTGTATTTTGGTACAACCATCGGGTTGAACATCCCAAAATCAATAATGGAGAACGTGTCATTAACACGTTCGAAGTTGATCTCCCTGACAAGCTTAAACATGTGTTGGCCTTGTCGTCATCTGACAACAAGCTGCGGGATATTCAGGAAGAAAAGGTTGCAGAGAGTTTGGTATATGGACGCCGTATAAATCATTACGAACCTTCCAAAGGTGGGGAGATCTGGGATGTTGGTGATGTTGGCAGTGAGGGTATGCAAGAAGAGACTGGCGAGAAGAAAGCTCTTGTTGATGAAGACTGGGAAGGGGAACCTGTCCCTTGGGAAGTTGGAGAGTTGTAGGAGGGACTCTGAGCGTTGTATGATTGGTGTCTTGTATCGAATCTGGTATTTCTTTTATTAAACCTTTCCGATCTCTTCCACCTACATGACCTCCTTGAGTGTGTCCTTTACACGTGTTTGGCTACTCTCACATTCGTGAATGACCTGTCGTTCAGATGCATGCTCATCCATCGAGCTCATTCTTGAGAATCGTTTCGTCAGCGAATACTGGGTGCATCCTTAAATCAATCTCCTAGCCAATTGCTATCGCCATTTCCCATCGTGCTCGCCTCACCTCAGGAGCACGGACAATAGTCAAGGAGCACCATTTGAAGTTCGATCGAATCTTATTTTGGATGCTTAGAAACTGAATACAACCTCCAGGCGCTTCCAGCCTGTGCGTCGCATTTCTGCGTGTCGCACACGCTTATCGTGAGGTTTAAGTACTGCGTACGCCTCATCGAATCGGACATGACTTCTGGTTCAAGCTCACGCCTTTCGAGTGTGCTCTTGAGTTTAAATACCCTTCGTCGTCGCACCAGTCTCCAGGAGAGCATACACAGCATCGCTAGCAGCGTAGCTCCCAGTTATAAGGAGAAAAACCGAAGCAGGAGGTCCTCATATCAGTCTTACTTAGTTTACAGCCAAATGAAATCCCCTCTCATCCTTCGCGATCCGGAAGTAACTCAGAAGCTCCTTGAAGCGCTAATAGACACTCCTGGAGGGAAGCGTACAGTGTCGCGGTTAGCGAGAACATGTCGAGCGATATCGGAGCCTGCGCTGAATGTGCTATGGAGAGACCTGGACTCGCTCATTCCAATAATTGGTTTGTTTCCTTCCACGCTACTAAAGAAGGTTCGGAAACCTGGCCTCGGATTGGTGAGCTTGTTATTTTGACTGTCGGTTCAAGTTGAATTTATCATGCCCTATAGTCCAAGGAACCAGCTGAAGAAGACTGGGGGAAAATCATGAGATACGGAGAACGAGTGCGGAGCGTGGTTTATATTGAAACTGCGAACAACATCTCTCCCACCATTTTCCCGATGTTGAGCCAGAATCGGCCAAAAGAATACATACTGCCCAATCTGTCACATCTCACCTGGAAGATAGAGACGTCGGGTGCGCTAGAGCAAATCAGCATGTTCTTGGCTCCGGCCATAGAGAGTTTGCAGCTTGAACTCGGACCTGCTCGTTTCGCCAACTTGGATAAGATCCTGGGCGACGCTTGTAGTCGGTTGAGCCTGACTAGTTTCTCCATTACCTCTCCCGCATCACTGCCCGACACTTTCACCGTGATGCTTTCGTCTCAACAAGCACTACAAAAGGTGGCTCTCGTCGCTCCAGGTGCTCTAAGCTCCGGAGTCGGTCGATGGGCTGCGTTTTTGCCGGAGTTGAAGAGCCTCCAGCTTGATCTCTCTGCTAGAACCTTAACTGCGGTAGAAGGCTTTTTCGACGAACTTCCTTCTCACTCAGGTGACTCTACCCCGAGCTCTGCAGCCACTACTGATAGCGGGGTATTTTCCGGTGAGGAGCTAGATTTTTCGGAAATGCACAAATCGACGATGCGGCTGACTGAAAATTCGCAATCAAAAGGCGAGTTTCTAGCCTTACGACATCTACATCTGACAGGAGATGTCGCCAACATTGCAGTATTCTTGAGTCATTTTTCAATTCCTTTGACGCAGCTGGATCTCGTCATTGAGGATCCTCCGGACAAGGCGGACTGGATGAAACTTTCGTATTTTATAACTGAGCGTTTCGGTTCTTCATTGCAATCGTTGCGCATCTCTGCGACGGCGACATCGAAGTTCAATGATCTGCTTCGTTCGACATCGAGAGGGGAGCCCACTGTCAGCCGACTTGCACTTGAACATCTTCGGCCCCTGCCTGCACTCCGCCGCCTGGACGTTGATCTTCCAGAATCAATCAACTTTACCGGGGACGACATCGAGGCGTTGGCACACGCCTGCCCTAATCTAGAAGAGCTCAAACTATGTCCCCTTGCGCGGTTCCCTGTACAATCGGGGCCACCAAAATTGACTCTGGAGCAGCTCGCACCGCTAATGGAGCACTGCCGGCAACTCCACTCACTCGCAGTCCCTGTGAACGCGCGAAGAGCCAGTCCCTCTGTGCTAGATTCACAATCAACAACTAGCTCTCTTCGTCGCATTCACGTTGGTCACTCATGGGTCAACGACTCACTACATGTATCCATCCTTCTTAGTCATTTCGCACCCTACCTAGACAACCTAAAATGGTTCCACGACAGAAATCGACCGGGATTCATTGAGACGAACGCTCGAGGATGGGAAAAAGTAGCTGCTATACTACCACATCTCCAAAACATTCGGTTGTCAGAAAGAAAAGCTGCATCTGCAGCGTTACCCGGCCTCAAGATTGACCCAACACCGCCGCCTCTACAACCTGTGCCAATCGAGACGGTAGAGAAAGGGATCATGGCAGCAGTCGACCTGGTCCATCAAGGCGTTTTGGCGAAGCCGCTAACGGCTAGCAGTGGTGTACAATGGGGGCCGAAAATGGTAGACGAGTTCATTGAAGTGCATCCGAAGCTAGTATCTGTTTCCGTCGATGCTGCTCCTACCGTTGCAGAAATTGCAGTAGAAGCCATTGTAACAGTCACAGACGAATCCGTGGCAGCGATTCCCGAAACCGTTGCGGCCTCAGTGGAAGCTAGGCCACCTAGCGTTTCGGAGTCTGTCGAAGCCATGCTATTGAAACCTGATGGAAAACAATCCGTTTTCCATCCTTCCTCTCACCCTATGCTGTTCCCTGTTTTCAGCCTAATTTCTTTCACATACCGAGTTCTCTTTGCATACCCTATGTCTATTCCACTCCGTATGCTTCATGTCGTCTTCGACCATATGCCTACGATAATTCGACGACCGGCTACTGTTGTTCCAACAAACGCTGATATTTCCATGAACGCTCTTGAAGTCCGTCAATCATAACTTACATTTTATTACTTACTTACTTATGCCATATTGTGCTGGTCACTTATATGTCAGGACACCGGAGACATTACTACTAGCCCTCGTATGATACCAATAAACAACACGAAAGAACAGTTTCTGAATAAACAAAAAACGGAGCGGCCGGCGGCGTGTGAGGAGGATGATTGGTTACGGCATCTCTATGAAGTCGCGACGCGTCACCATACTCATTCAACGCCTGCACCCTCTTCCATCATGTCGGATAACAAGAAACAGGAAAAAGACTTCACCTCTGAAGTCGATACTCTTTTGCCCGAAACTTCTTCTCTGGCAAAGGTAGTTTTTTTACTTTGGGCATACTTTGTGCCCGCTGATGGTTATTTCAGGCAGGAAAATTGCAGGAAGCTCTTGACAAAATAGCCGTTCTAGAAAAGCAAACGCGAAATGTAAGATCTAATAATGGAAGTGGCGTTATACTAACATGAAGATCAGGCTGCTGATCCCAAATCTACCACAACTCTGGTCAAAACCATTTCAGAATATTGTTACAATGCTCGCGATTTTGACCTTCTGAACTCGAATATAACACTGTTGAGTAAGAAGCATGGACAGCTCAAATCTGTCATACAAGCTATGGTTGAGCAGGCGATGGGATGGTTAGAGGATATACGGAAGAAGGAGGGTGACAAACAATGGCTGCAGCTAGTGGAAACTTTGAGAGAGGTCACGGAAGGAAAGGTAATAACAGGGTTCTGTGATTTTCGCGCTCATTCGCTAATTCCTATTCCAGATCTTCTTGGAGACACCACGAGCACGCGTCACTCTGCTGCTCTCGCGGTATCACGAAGACCTCTACAACAAGAGCACGTCAACTGAGGAGAAGCGAAAATCTCTGGAAACAGCTTCCGAACTCTTATCAGATCTTCAAGTCGAAACTTATTCGTCGATGGAACGTCGGGAGAAGACAGAGTTCATCTTAGAGCAAATGCGGCTGCTCATCGCTGTCGCAAGACTAAAAGATGACGTTGCCAAAGCCGAAGGGAAGGATTCCTTAGCAGGCGGTGACGCTGAATGGGTAAAGGCTAGGGTGGGGGGAAGAAAAGTCAACGAAGGCTTTCTTAAGGAACCGGAGAACGAGGTATTTATTCATGCTTTCCGTGTCCTCACAAATGGCTCATGAATATGATATGCAGGATCTCAAACTGAAATTCTATGACTTGATGATACAACACGCCCTCCACCAATCGTCTTATTTAGATGTCGCCAAGTACTATCATAAAGTATGGGAAACTCCATCTATCAAGGACGACGTGAATGACAAAGGAAAAACTGTACGTATCCCAACTGTCCACAATCCTTAATTCTCAAGCTCGACTTCAGGCCCTTGAACATATCGTTTATTATATAGTACTATCGCCACACGACAACGAGCAATCAGATATGCTCAATCGAATATACCTCAATCCTGCGCTGGAAAAGTTGCAGCTTCATTAGTGAGTGAACGAGCTCAGTTAGACGAGGTGTTGCTAATGGCTGATCCAGTAACCTCGTGAAATGTTTCGTGACGCGTGAACTGATGAGATGGCCTGGTATCATAGAGCTGTACGGAGAGTTTCTGCGCGCTACGCCGGTCTTTTCAATCGAGAAACGATGGGAAGATATGCACACTCGGGTTATAGAACACGTATGAATACTTGATCGTCAACCCTATAAACTCAAGGCTCACTCTTGTTCTTTTTGACAGAACATTCGCGTCGTTGCCGCATACTATACACGCATCACCCTCCCTCGATTGACTGCTCTTCTCGATCTGGATCGCAAGCAGACAGAAGAGACGATAGCCAGACTAGTTGTTGGGAAAACTATTTGGGCACGTATTGACCGACCTACCGAAATAGTGACGTTCCGTAGTCAAAGGAGTGCCGAAGACGTTATGAACGACTGGAGCTCGGATATGCAAAAGTTATTGGGTCTCGTCGAAAAAACATGGATGGGCATGAATGCTGCACAAGCGGCTCAATCGCGAATAAAAGCATCATAATCGATCCCTCCGTGTACACGTACTGTCCTCCTGCAATCACTATTACTGTTTCGTAAAATATGTGTAAATCGTTGAGTACTATCTAGGTACCTCAACAGGCTGAACTCGAGCTTTGTTAATCCCGAATGTATCGACATCGTTTTTCGGGTTCTCTTGTGTAGCCGGTTTGACTGGTTCGGTCAAAGCAGGTGCATACCGCGGAGTAAAGCCATCCTTCCATAACCTAACATATTCTTGACCCTTTGACCATTCCCTGTCCTCTGTATGCTCTAAAGCAATAGAACGCCAACGCTTCCTGGCAGCCATTGCGCCTTCGTCTAGCTCTGATTGCCTTTCCCAAGATGCCAAATTCTTGATTTCCTTCTGGAAACCGTGTGCGATTTCAGAGTTTTGCCAAACGGCACCCAAGTTTTCAGCTTCGTGGATGGCCATAGTCAGAGCAATATGACGTTCTGAGCGCAGTGCGCGAAACTGAGCGATTGCGCGAGCATAGGCGTATGATATCGGCACCTGATGATGCTGGTGAAGATTTAACGTGAATTGTATTGCACTACGGATGGAAAGAACGTCAAGGCCTGGACGACGCGCTGGAAAAACTCTCACTCACTCGTCTGGAGAAGGATTTCTTCCTCTTTGCCTTAGCCTGGTCCACTCAGCCCCGGTTATAGGGTGCTCCGCCTCTATACCCTGTCCTTCCGCCAAGGTTATCGGTCGAAAAGCCTCAAACGGGTGGTCCCTGAAGAACTGTCTGCGAATATCATCTTCTAGGTAGTAGACTGGAAAAGGCTTTGGGCCGTATGGCTTTGCTTTGGGCTTTGACTTGACTGAAGTTTTTTGTTGTTTTAAATCGAAAGCAGTGCGATTTGGTGGGGATTTGGGAGGAAGTGGAAGTGGCGGGTTGTCGAGGACGGCTGCATACCAAGCAGGTTCTTTGATTACTTCACCACGCATTAACCGTGAGACCTGCTGGTGAACCTGTGATGCTAAACGGCGCACCATGATGACTGCAACGCCGTGAAGACGTACGGTCGGTGAAGAGAACAAATTTGATAAAGTTCACACACTCGGGCCGGGAAATCAGCCCAACTGTTCTGTGTTCAATGGACGACGACGATGCTGAGCTCAGAAATCCTTTTCCCTCTCCTCCATCTCACTATACCAAATACACATCACATAACTTGCATCTTTTAGATCTACTTAAAGAGCGTGTGCCGGATACCGAGCTTGCCTTCAATCAACATGAAATTCTCAAGGATCAGACGGATGTGCCCGACTGGCCTTTAACCCAACTCGAAAAGCCACGCGTAGACTGGATCCTCAAAGGAGATGAGCCTTATTACGATGTATTTGGAGATAGGTGGTTTGTAAGAACTCTTTGACGCGCCTTGTTACTTGCTCTTAGACTATGTTCAAAGGTAAAAGATAAAATACCATCACTGGCAGAGCTAGGCGGACAACAACTGTACCCAGAAGACCCCAACGTCGGTACGCAGCAGCTATATCCACTGTTGTGCAGAGCTGTGATCTGTCCAAGACAGACGACCCGCACTCCAAACTATTCTGCGTTCCATGCTTGTCACTTATTCTCATCTGACCTCTGCTTTGCTCGCTCCGCCTTCTACTCAATCATCATCTGCGCCACCGGAATGGCACAAACACGTTGAATGGATCACAATTCTAAGCCAGAATCTCATGGCAGCTGCAAACGATCTGCGACCAGTCCAAGTACATTTCTTTTCTCATCAATACATTATCCACTCACGTCTGAGTGATAGGCAAGAGGAAATCTGGAGATCATGATGAAGCGCCAGCTAGAGCTTCGAAAGGATGAAACTAAGGCCATTCATACGCAAGTTATTTTGGCTGTGAATGGGACCCTCTACTCTTGATGACCTGTTTGGTTCAGAAAATGCAACACGTTGGAAGCAAGACTCCTCGAATTGCGCGCCTCTGCAGAAGACCTTAAGCAAAGCAAATCTTCTACTTCGGTTCGTTATGATCACCTCGCTCGTTTCATTAATTTTTACAAATTCTCCAGATCTCTGCCGCAGAACCTTTACTGGTGAGTAGTCCGCAGTTGAGATCAAGCTGACTGACTACCAATCGTTCGTCTTACTACTCAGTCATCCGAGAAATCGACACTCCTTAGCCAAGAAGATCTTTTGTGTTGGGCGGAGGAAGCAAGCTGACAGTACTATTAGTATAGTATGATTCAGAGTACGTGTCTCGGTAAACGCCCATTGGAGCGTGAGCCTGCGATCCGAATTGTTGCAGAGCGAAAATCTTGCCATGGTTGCGTTTATGGAATTAAATACGAAAATTGTAATCGTGTAGACAAAGTTTTGTAGAGACAATGACACACTGGAAACAAGCGCCCGAACTAACTGTTGAACCTTGACCTTCACTATCTCCCAACAAATGGCGACACGAAGAAGGGTCGGAGTCAGCAACGCGACGACGGAGGCAGCGCGCAGGCAGCTTATGCAGCCAGTCGTCTGCTGGGAGAAAGTCTGGTCAAGTTCGGAGAGCGCACCAGCTGGATCTTCACTCAAAGTGTTCAAATGGGTTAAGACGGACAAGATTCCAGTGAGGGACGATCATCCTCTGCCCTGACAGGCTAATCCTACCATCTTACATAGCACTTTGAAGACGAAAATGAAGTAGATGCGCCTCTCGCGCCTCTGCCGGATGAACCGGAAGTTGTGGAAGTCGAAGAAGAGATGGAACAGGAAGAAGCACAACCAGTTGTAGAGGAGAAAGCCCAGTCAGATGCCGCAGAGGCGTCAGAAGCGATTCAGGAGCCTGAAGAATCCAAGCCTCCATCTCCGAAACCACAGCTTACAATGTCAGAGTCCACAATGGAGGATACGGCCGATGCGGGAGATGGATTAGATGCCTCACTCATGGACACCAGTGGCATGGGAGGAGACAAGATGACAACTGAAGAGGGTATGGAATTGGACCTCTCAAATTTGGGGCCTGATGGGCTTGCTCTCGCCGACGTGCAAGATCTCTCCCAGATAGAGAGTGGAGACGGCCTAATGGGCGGACCTAACATGGACGACACTATGGATCCTTTCGCAGCTGAATCTTCTGCAACGATGGATGAGCAGTGAAAATGTGGGCCTCAAAATTTGACATGGGTTCTCAGTACGTTTACCGATGCTCCAAACCAGGAACCGTTCCTCCATCTGCTATTCATCATGTTTCCGACCTGTATGCTATGATGATCACAATCCGCAGACTGTCAAGTCCAAAACCTCTCGCAACAAACGAACCAAAGTTATCAATATGTCCTTTTTTTTTCTTCGGAGGGTCTCTGCATAAACAATTTGATAATGTTCGATAGGTTTGTATAGGATTACGCTGAGCTCCAGCATGTGCATTATCATGATCACATATTACGCATCTGTTTCGCTGCTTGCGGTGTTCCTGTTATTATGCGGTATGCCAGAACATTCTCATGCAAAATTTTCTATGTTTGAGCAACAATATTTATGATAATATCAAGAGTCAAGACTTAGATGGACTCGGTCTGGCTAGCCGTCTTTTGAACAGAGAGAATTCCGTTCTGTATAAATCTTAAATTTGTCTATCAGGAGGATGAGCCTTCGGATGTTGATATAAAGTTGGGGTCTTGCGGCGACTAATCAGTTGATAGCCCAGAAGACGCTGAACTAAAGTTGTGAACGGTAAAGTCGGTCAATGGCGAAGAGAGGTAACGAAAATACACAGTTTAGTAGTCGTGGTTTCTTGTCTGCTTCCCTGTGTTTTCGAGAAATCTTTTACGTTCAGCTAAGCTGGAAGCGGTCAAATTTGACTTCTTAGAACCATGTGCCGACATAATCGTAAATGCGTTGGTAGAGTATTTCTTTGGAGATCTGCTCGCACGGATCCTCTTCCAATATACTGCAGACCTGTTATATCTCAACGTGTTTTTGATTTACATCTGCAACATAGGAGCTCTGCATCTACCTTATTTTGACGGGGTAGGCTAACAACACTGATCGTCAGCTTCGAACCCTCTTGCAACGGCAACGCTCACAAATTTATTTGCTCTTTACTCCACAGGGACAGTTTGGATAGTTACAACCTTCGGCAGGTTTGGTTGTGCAGGTTTCTGGTTTGGCAGGCTGTACACGGTTAGTTGGACGCAGAAATCTGGCGTTTACATCGTCGCATACCATGTTATCTGTAGATTTGCGGTGACAACGAATAGATCTGGGTTCCTTTCGGTCTCGCACTCGTCCTTATGTATTCAAGGATTCGGAAATCATCACGCGATATTTCTTGCGCAGAGATTCTGGAACCTCTGAGAAAGATTCCAGAATCCAATCAGGCCTTGTGTTATCATATCTATCTACATCTAAGTCACCTGAGAACCAGATTGTATTCTCCATAACTGGAATTTTTGTAACATGGATGGTGTGATTTGTCGTTGAATTGATTTCGCAGCGGCAACAAATGCCTCTTGAGGAACCTAAAGCCCGCATTCTTTAGCGTACGAGGTATACAAGGCAAGATGCTACTTACAAAAGGTGCATCAATATCCTTCTGCATCGTGAGTAGCGCAGCCTCTTGACAGAGTGCAGAAATCTCTGCTCCGGAGCAGCCTTCCGTCTGCGAAACGGTACTCAGTGATGTTCACCCTTGGCAGATATAATCACACACCAATGTCGCTATCTGAGAAATATCCAGATTTTCGTCAACCTTCATGTGTTTCGTTCTTATCCTCATGATTTCTTCTCTGCCCTCTTGATCCGGAGGACCTACGTACAAGATACGATCCAGTCGACCAGGTCGCATTAGAGCTGAGTCCTATTTGAAGTGTGTAAGTGCACGTCTATTCTTCCCTGATTCAGATGACCCTACGATTGACTCAGGCCTATTCGTGGCAGCAAGAATGGTCACTCCAACAAGCTCTTGCACACCATCGATTTCGTTCAAAAGACTAGTCAATACACCCTCGTTTGAAGTACCTACGTTAGAATCGGAGGATGTCCTAGAAGTAGCTAGTGCATCTATCTCATCCTGTAGCAAATATGAGCAGGATTACCTCTATCGTGACAGGAACTCACGAAAAATATGATTGATGGAGAAGCAGCCCTTGCTTTCCTGAAGATTTCACGAACCGCTCGTTCAGACTCTCCAACAAACTTATTCAATAGCTATGGGCAGATAGGTGAGCAAACTGGACTCAGCCATAGGGTACATTCGCACCTCGGGTCCTTTGACTGCCACGAAATTCACGCCACTTTCACAAGCACAAGCCCTAGCCAATACGGTTTTACTGCACCCTGGTGGTCCGTACAGAAGAATTCCCTTCGGAGGTTTGACTCCCAGGCGCTGAAACGCCTCTGGGTGAAGAAGAGGCCACTCGACGGTCTCACGAAGCTTTGCAATAACATGGGACTGACCACCAACATCAGAGTAACGAATGGGGGGTGTATCAACGAAGAGAGAGCGCATTGCTGAGGGACGAATAGCAGGGAGTGCTGTCATGATATCAGAAAGTGTGACGAATGGCATTCTTTGCTGATTCTCTGGGTTTTCCGATGTAGAAGACAGCCAAAGTTTGATGGAGAGCGTCCCAGCTTCTCGGACTACTGCTGCAAGATCTGCACCGACATATCCATGCGCTCTGGAGGCGACAGCGCGAAGGTCATCCGCAGAAATATCATGAGGTGTTTTCGATAACAAGGTCTTCAGTATGGATAAACGTGCATCCGCGTCAGGGACCCCTGCGGAACAACGATGGTGCGTTCGACAGACTGTTCTTCTGAAACAAATACAGATGCAAAACCTACCTATCTCAATCTCTCGATCAAACCTTCCAGGACGTCGAAGAGCAGGATCTATAGCGTTCGGCCGGTTGGTAGTCCCAATAACAATGACTCTATTATGGTCCGCGCTATCATCCTCCATACCATCGAGTATGGTGAGCAAAGTTGCTACCACCCGCTTTTCGACCTCACCACCGCCTTCCCCTCGCTGCGGAACGAGAGCATCCACTTCATCCAAAACGACTATACAAGGACTCTTGTCTCTTGCTTCCTTAAACACATCCCGAAGTTTGGATTCCGTTTCGCCATGATAAGCGGACGATAGTTCGGGGCCATTGACGACAATGACGGACGACTTTGTCGACGCGGCAATGGCACGCGCGAGATGTGTTTTGCCTGTTCCAGGAGGGCCGTGTAGGAGTATTCCACGAGGAGGCTTTAAGTCTAGTTGATTTGAGCATGAATTTAATATGTTGCAGTAAACAATGCGTACTGAAATAACGGAACAGATCCGGACGAGTTAGAGGTATCTCTAGCAAGTCTTTGATTTCGGCGATTTGCTTGTCTAAGCCTCCAATGCTAGCATAAGCGTTATTTTCGGTACGTTGTTGCAGAACCTCGATGTCAGGCTAAGGAAAATGTCAGAAAAATGAGATATAAGTCATCCATATGATAGACCTTTTGCGTTTGCGACACGTCTCTCTCTGTTTGATTCTCTGTAATATCAATCACCGTGTCCCAACTCACAGTCCAAATACTCGGTCGTGTTCCTACTCCAAGTGTTTCGAAACGCTCCGACAAATGGTCAATGGTGTTGGTTTTGGGGAAATCTGCAGCAGCAGCGACTGCAAATACTGAATATCGGCGAGGCTTTCCTTCGTATGTTATCTGCAAGGTCTGAGTGGACGTGAGATACTTGATATTCACTAGTACGGATAATGAGTGTTGGGGTTTCGCGTTTAAAGTATGATGAAGGCACACCTAAGGATTCCCGAAGAAGTAAAGGTAGCCAATCTTTTTCTTTTTCATTAGACTTTTTCGTCGAGCTCGTAGACGCTTGATCTGGAATAGCAACCTCTTTCAACCTAACAATCGTTGCATCCTTGACTTGCTTAATCGAAGGTAGTCTGGCAAGAGGCTTCGATGTTGTTGAGGAAGAAAGAGCGAACACAGAAGCATGTTGCCCTGGTTCAAGTTGTGCTGTGAGAAGGAGAGCAGTGGAAAGTGCGATTGCTTCCCGATTTTTCTATCGATTAACCTGATGCCCTTCAAAAGATCCCGGGAGCCTCACCTACAGTTTGATGGTTGTTCGAGCGAAGGCCATACAATGCCAACAGCAAACGCCTGTATTCATATTACAACGAACCCTCAATGATCGCAAGTACTTACTTACCTTTAACGGTTCTTCTGATTTGAAAACAGCAATAACATCGCCAGTGGTCAGCTTCAGAGTTTTTAGGATATCTGCGTTGAGAATAACGCGTCGAGCTGCTCGAGGAGTCGAAGACGAACTCTGTTCGGTAACATAGACTGTGAACTTGGACTCGGAGAGAGACATTGAAAGAATCTTGAGCGCCTAAGCCTAAGCGCTCATATTACTATTCTCTTACCACCATCATGCGATGCTGAGGACCAGTCTATTCCTGATATCCCTATTGCTCAGCTCCGTTTTTTGTCTCGAAAACATCAACGAGGAATTTGAAGAGCATTTGTCGATAAAGTCACTAAGAGATGGCCGCGTAACGTCCAGCTTCTCGTTTACAACTTTACTTCGGGATGCTATACCAAGAGATCCTCGGACTCTCGCGTTCGACGATGATATCTGTATGTAACTACCTTCACTCGAACACTACTCTCACTGAAAGTGAAGAAAAGCCCAACATTACACCCTTTTCCCCCTCAGTTTGGGACAAATACTTCGCCAATACGCAATTACTGAACTACACCTAACCCTGAATGCTGGAAAATGGAACTATGACACTTGGGGATATCCAGATGAACCAGATGTAGGAGTTGGAGCTGAACTACGGGCGTGGATGGCCGGAGATTCTATCTCTAGGTGATTCGCTCGGTTTCTGTCGTATGCAGACCAGTCGTTAACCATGAATACTATAGTATTGACGAACGCTGGCAAGGTGTTCGCAATGCATTGGCTGGTCTTTTCTGCGCTTCGCTGGGCTCCCTGGATGAGCAAAGGACTACTTCCCCACGTCTGTCTTTTCCACCAGAAGGAGCACTTCCGGACTGGGGTCTACCTCACGAGTTGCGGCATGCCTCTCACGCGTCTGAGCACGTTTGTACAGAGAACTTGACACCATTTCTGAAGCTTCTGCCTTGCAAATCGCTCTCAGGACTTGCGACGCTACTTAACCCCCATCGGATATTTGATGCAGACTGGCACGGGATAGGTCTTCACGTCCTTTGGCGTCCAGAGGGTGTTGAAGTGCGACTCAATGTTCAGCTGGTCTCTGACCCTTTGCGAATATCAGCACAAGGGAAACAAGGTGCACATGCTTTTCTTCACACAATCTTGGCTATTCTTTAATTTGCTGCGTTAGACTGGTCTTTCCATTCCCTGTTTGATCGAAAAGTTGAAAAGGCGTGCCCTGTCGCAAGCTCTACTCGAGTCTCCGTGGAACTTCCAAACTCAGGGGTGTACAGGGTCTATCCTGAACCACAGGAAATCAAAGACGGAAAGGCTTATTACAATTTGAAAAACAGTGCGTGTCTCGTTGAACTTGTAGCTTGCTCGCTCGATTGCTCATCGAACTCGAAGACAACGAGGCTTGGAATATAGGGACTATGTGGCCTACAGATTTCGAATATCGTGCGTGATGTAGTCCAACTCCCGGCCATGAATATCTAAGGAATATGTCATGCAGCGTTGTCTCCACCAGACCCAGCTCTCGTCCCATTTTCAGTCACACGTAATCTACTTGGACCAACTCAAGATAGAGGGGAATTATCAATTGTTTTGACCAACAATCAACAAGACACATTGCAGCTGCTTTACCTGGAGACCATGCCGTGGATTGTACAATTCTATTTGCACACCATTCGTGTTCACTCTGATAACGTTCCTAGAGGTACGAGGTATCCTATTTGTAATTCAGTCTGTACTTACCTCCCCTCCTAGACGATCTCGTTTCAAATATATCATACGTTCTGCCGGTTCCTCATGCTCGCCCCGCGACTTTCGAGTCCGTCCTGACATTACCTGGACGGAGCACTTTGACTTTTTCCATGGACGTCGCCAAAGCCTTCTTGCGCTACACAGAGCATCCACCTGACGCTCAGCGTGGCTGGGACCTTCCACCTGCGATTTTCACTCCTCTCAACCAATCTCTGAATGAACCTATGAGCCTCGGCAGTCGGGTCTATACACCCTCCTTGCTCGTTGACTTGGCCACTCCAGATTTTAGCATGCCCTACAATGTGATCATTTTTACTTGTTCTGTCATGGCTTTCATTTTTGGGAGCGTGTTCAATGTGCTGACGAGGAAGTTTATTGTGGTCCGTCTAGACCCCCCTCGGAATCAATCTGCGAGTAGAGCAGAAAAGAGGTTGGAGAATACTGATTCCGATACATCGAACGAGCTCAACACAAGCAAGTCTGGTGTTCACTAAATTATACATTGCGAGTACATACCCAACTTACATGTAGCAGGAAATTATACAGACAAATGATGAGGGGATATATTGCGTAGTACCTTGTACTATGGATATACAGATGATGATGTGCAAAAAGTCAAAGCCATAAGAAAATGGTGACGGATGCAAAACAAAAGCAATTATAGCGAATTAAACGACACAGCAAGGGTCAAAATGAAAATAGTGGAAGCCGGCTCATTTATACGAACTCGGATCCAAGGGAAACGAAGGCATAGGATAATCGTCCCAGACACGATCGCCATCCAGGAATCTTCTTAGACGCGCTACCTGCGACGATAGATATAACATGATAATCTGCATCCCGATATCAAGATGCAGCTTCAAGATCTCTTCACAGGTTTTCAAAGCCTGTGTACGGGTAGAAACAAACATATTTCCCGCGAAACCGAGCTCTTTGAGGTTATCGATGAGTTCACCAAATTCCGCGCACCAGGCCAACACACCGAGCTATCGGACACGAAAGAGTTAGACGGCAATGGATATTATGCGACTTATAGCTTACTTGACCGTATTGTTTGTATCTTGCGTACAATACGTTGGGCGCTGCACCAAGAGCAAACTCAAAGGCTTCGTTCTGATCGATGACTACACTATCGGGCATGTATGGGGTTCCTGCCGGCTCAGTAGGTGGAGGACGAGGACGCTATAGAAGTGATATTAATGAAGATGTACGAAATCAGGACAGAAACACACACCAAGTGTTCAGGAGGTGCCTCTTTGAACCATTCCATATGCTCATAGTCTGCCTCTCCGCCGAAATCGACGACATCACTCATTTTACCAGCATAATTCATCTTATTATGACTAGCAAGAGAAAGACCGGCTTCAATGAAAAGAGTCGAGAGTAGATTGGAGTAATCACGCGAAAGATCTGATTCTGCAGGCCCAAGAGTGGGGACAAATATGTCTCTGGGAGGAGGAGAATCCGAGACGAGGGTAGGCTTGGAATCCGGCGAGTCAAAGGAATCGGTATCGGACTCGGAAGACTCAAGCTGCTCGAAAGAAGCACGTGAGACGAACTGGATATAAGAGGGCGTCCGAGAGCGCGGTATCGCAAGAGGAGAAGGAATTCCCGCAGTAGGAGTAGGGACAGAGAGGAAAGGTGTTGAGGGCTTGAGGAGAAGAGCTTCAGGCTTGCCGCAAGTTAAACTCGAGGCATCGAAGTGATTAAGTAAGGCTTTGCTTACCTTATACACCGGATCACTCCGTTCTTCTCTCCGCGCGTTGATGATCGATACGAAGGACTGCCGAATGTCTGCCACCTCCGGATATTCCAACCAGTCCACCGCTTCAAGAGGCGATAGCAGAGGACTGTCCGAGCAGCTAGAAACCAGAATTCGAGGGGGAATAGGCAGCGGAGATGGAGAAGAAGGTGTCACATTTTCTTCGGAACTTGTAGGAGGCTCAGCTGTAGGCTGCACGTTCCTACTCAACCACGAGGGAGATGGTGGTACAAATGAATTCCTGGCTGATACAGATAGGTCTGCGCCGAGAATCGGGGAAGGCGAAGCAGTAAATTGAAGAGGGTTAACCACTTGGTAGGTCACCGTCTTCTGCTCTTCAACAGGGGGTGCCGGAGGAGGTCTGGTTGGACGGGGAGGACGAACAATAATGGTCGCATTCTCAGCTACCACGGTAGGCTCAGCTTTTATTGAGCTATGGCGTCGGAGACGAGTCAAAGCCCTGGTAAAAGATTTGAAAGGGCCACTTTCTCGGCTGCTTGACCTTTCTCTTGGTGTTCCTCTTACTGGAAGAGGCTTCGACTGCTGTTCTTCCTCAATCAAAGACCTTGACATAATTGGCCAGGTATATGCTCCTGCCGGAGTCATAGGTGTCACTGGAATATGCGATGGAGGTTGAGGGAACTCGTCCAGAATCGAACTGGTCTCTGACCTGTTGCTAAAGATCGGAAGGTGAAGTCGCTCCTTGTGTCGAATGGACTTGGACCTCCGCATTGAGACGGATATTCGGGACAAGTTCTTCAGACGAGTGAAGGAGAAACGTGAAGACGGTTCGGGGCCTGGTGTCCTGACAGCAAGAGTGAGTGAAGAGGAAGCAGCAGTAATCGGGTCGTCGAGCGGTATTGGAATGTCCTGTGTAGTGATATGGCAGTAATCCGAGTCGGTCCAACATTCCTCGGCGACGTTCGACAGAGGACCTGCTGTGCCAGCAGCAGATCTCAATTTGTCTCTGCTAGGAGATAAAGATAGTAGCTTCGTCGTTGAGCGGTGCAAGGAGCCACGAAAGCTTCGTGCAACCTTCGAAGCTATCGTGGCTCTCGGTGTTGAGGTCGAAGGAGCCGTTGTTGCGCGTCAGCCAAGTCTCTCCCAAGAGACTCGAGCATAGTGAGCCGGGCCCTTGCATATCTACTTTTCAAGTAGTCTGGCTAAGATCGGAGGCGTGTTCAACGCGAGTCTTCCTCGTGTATCTTCGAGGTTTTCGATGTATCAGCGTAATTGTAATGAAAACGAGCGGAGACACCACTGCAAGCAAGCGGAATTCAATTGTAATACAGAAAACAAGATAGCTAGAGAACATTGTAGACATACATTTGCATACGTTCAATACACTAAAAAGAAACAAGCCGAGATGATCGATCAGTACACCAGTCAGTCGTCAAAAGTGAGTAAATTGGATTCTTGATCATGAGAAAGAGCTTGCGTTCGCCGAGATTCTTTCCAGCGAAGGAACAATCCTCGCAAGTTCTGTGGAAGATTTCCAAACCTCGAAGCAGCTAGAAGCAATCTTCCACTGTAGCCACCAACAACAAGGAGCCACATGAAGCCTATGGTACCACCAGACCCTTTAATCGTCGCATAGAACGTTCTATGATCATCAGCAGGATACTTGACTCCTATTGTGCGGATCCATGAACCCTCGCCAACTCGCATCACTTCATGCATCCCCTGTCCTGCAATCCCGCTAACTCCTCCATCTCCGCCATCACACCACAGTACCATTGAGTCTAGCTCCATTGCCCGTTGCTTCGCCTGCTCCCACATTGCATTCCCGACAGCCAAATCCCATGTACGCGCAGGACCAAGGATTATCTGGGGCCTCCCGGAACTCGATGTCGACAAGGGAAGATCAACGAATGGGTCAGGCATGGCAAAGTCCAAGCAGATAGATGCTGTGACCGAGATCGGCCTAACAGCAGGACCGGAAGCCCATTTGGGCATTTTGAGATCAAACGTGAAGAGAGGTGGGGGGTTGTCTGACTTCTGTAGTCGATATGATTCCGCGACTAACAGCGTATATTAACGCAATGAGCTTTTCGCCTTTCGAAAGGATTTCAATACCACTCACTCGGAACCAGATTCCTCTTGAAATACAACATCTGAGTTTCATTGCTTTTTGACACCAGAGCTAAACCCGTGCGTCTTAACACTCGTCCTCGTCCAGTAGAATCCGCTGGATCCTGATAGGACTCTTCGAATGACACGCCTACACGTTGGTCTGGGCTAGTGATCGCCCTGCTGACCTTTTCTAATGCGTTCACTCTCTCGTCTTCATCTGCGAAGCTTACCGCGCCTTCCGGCCACAAAAGTATATTAGCATTGTTCATGGTTTTGCTTTCGGCAAGAAAGTCTTCGAACGTGAGTTGATGATGATTGTGCTGGTTGAGCCTAGCACGCGATGGAAGGACACACCCAACGGTAAGTGGCGTTGAATCACTTCCGATGACAGGTCGGGGTAGTAGTGCCAAGTCTGAAGCGTACCAGAAATAAGATGGCGCCGTGAGTGCTAGCAGCACACTTCCCAGCGCTATTGTTGCTTTGAACCTATTTTTGATCATAGAATCAATGGAAGCGGAGCCATTCAATACCAAAGGCTCATGATCAAGCAGTGGCGCCTCCTCTACAGTTTCTTCACCCATATACCACGCCTCCCACAGTTGAGAGATAACCACTGCCCATGCAGCAGCTAACCAATCCTTGATCGAACTTCCGAAAATGGGCACAAGCCAGTCATAAGCAGGAATTCCAGAAACGGGACTCCAAGATGTGAGATACCCCACGGGGCTCAGATGTGCCAATGCGTACCACGCTGTAGCCCATGTTGCTGGAAATAGCAAGATCTGGGTCCAGGATGAATGCATCCATAGCCTTGTTCTAGAACGTGCATAGACAATGACCAATACTAAAGTAACAAGGCTGGTGAGGGCCCCGTGAAGGAAGAGTACTAAAACAGAAGTAAAAGGTGTCGAAAGCGCGTTTAGAGAAGGTGCAAACCAATGAAAAGATTTGACCAAAGATAAGACTATCCAGAGTATGAAGATCCGAGCTTTCGCAGAACTGGGATTCAGCAAGTGGGCATAGAACAAGAGGACGGAGAGATGGAGTGTAAAAGGAATGAAGGAAGGAACAGTCGTCAGCGCAAAGAACGACGTGAGGATTGTAGCAGACAACAAGAAAATGTGTCTGTGAACATGGAATAGCGTATAACGAAGGGTAGTCATGATGACTCAAGTACCTGGGGATCGTGGTTCGACTTTATCGTTCTATTTGACGCCCGAGGCGCCTTTGAGAGCGCTAACGTCCACCGAATTGAAGGCAACTTCGCAGTATCAAAGTTTGAGTTATCAACCGCGGCGCAGCAGAACCTTTGAGGCGGCTATGGCTTCCGGCTGATCATTTATGCTTATGTAATTACTCATCTACCACTATATCCTGGACTCTTGTATGCTCATGTATTCGATGAAATAGGTTCTCCTACAATCTAAACCCCTAGTTCAAAATGCTGATTCAAGCGCACTTGCAGAGTTTCAAAGAAAAAAAAGAATGACATTGGAATACTGATACAAAAATGATAGTATTAAGTATCATAATGAGTTCGAGGTATACTTAGTAATGGATTGAAGAATAAGAAATGAGATATGTAGCTCGAGTTCACAGCGTCGTCATGAACGGTACACAAATATGCATGACCAACAAAAAAAAAAAAAAAAAACTAACATACTGTTATTAATAACCAGAAAACAAAATTCAGAGCCCTACCACGAAACGAAAGATGAAAGAGTGTGTGGATGATCTACGTGTTATTTCCAGTCCATGGGTCGAAGCTTCAATTGAGTGTCAGAAAGCAAAAGAAAGAAAAACATCAGAGGAAATATATGAAAGGGTGTCTAGATAGTTTATGAGGCCAATTGTCAATGTGCAGTAGAAACTTCCGCGAACGTTGTCCAATATTCAGTCGGGCGATCGATTTTAGGAGAATTATTACTATCCGAGAACGACTGCGAGATACGTGCCAGTGGTGGGGTGGGCGTTTCTCGAGGTGGTTCCGGGAGTGGATTAGGTGGACGAATGAAATTGAGAAGATCAGAAGAAGAGGTAGAGACTGGAGGTGATGTTCGTGGTAACGGTGCAGCAGTAGCAGAGGATGAAGATGATGCTGAAGGAGGCGAGGAAACAAATGGAGCATGAACAGCTGGCGAAGACGTCGAGGTATAGATAATTGGTGGAGGTTGTGTAGGCATTGAATGGTAAATTTGAGTTGCGGATCCTTGAGTTGCGAAATTTTGTACAACAAATGAGGTGTGACTCGAACCGTGTGTTGCCCCGTTGTTCTTGCTCGTGACAGAGGGAAAGATTTGTCCGTTGGAGGTTGGAACCAGAGGTACAGGCATAGCCGGTGTCGGTGCTACCGCTTCACCGTTGGGCTCCATTCCATACATGCTACGGCCTTTATAGAGTCGTTCCATCTCCCAAGCTTCGCGCGCGCGCAAAGCATTGAGGTCCGCTGCCGAAGGTACTTCAGAAGTCGGCCGAGCCGACTTGGACGAGGCGCGTTCTAGGGGTCGAGTGGAAGAAGAAGAGGGCTTGGTAGGAGAAGCTGAATGGGATCCATGAACTTTCCTGTTACTCCGTTGTCCACCATCTCGCGTCCGACCCGACCGCGTCTCATCCTGCGCGCGCATAGAGCTAGGAACTGGAGAACGGCTCTCCATACTAATAGAACGTTCAACGGCTTTATCGGAGTATGTTTTTTGTGTTTGTGGAATATCATCAACCGAATGCTGCCTATGGGACCTCGAGCTTCGCTTTACGCGCCGTTCACTACTTGCCGTGTCCACTTCAGTAGTTTTCTTTTCCTGTCTCCTTAACTCTCTACGAGCATCGCGGTCTTTCTCGCGGGGATCTATATGATCACGATCAGACCTCTCTTTCTCCTTGGATTTACTAGACCTCCTCGTATGACCGATTTCTTCAACTACCTCCCACTGTTCCCCAGCAGCAGGGATTATGTCATTGACAGTCTGGACATTCCCGGACTGAGTACGGACGAGTTTGAAAGTTTCTGTCTGGATCGTAGTCACTGAGCTAATTCCAGGGGAAAGTTCACGAGGGGACGATCGCCTAGGCACTGACGAAGCGGCAGCCTCTGCGGGCATTATCAGTTCTTCATTAGTGTGTGGTGTTGGAGGATTGACCAACATCGATGCAGCAGAGAGTGGGGAATCTTCTACGATAGCTTGGTTGATGGAAAGATGTGAGTTTCTTTGAGTCAAAGGCTCCTCTTGTATTGGTCCTGATGGCCCAAATGGCAGATTATTAGAACGAGGAAGAGGTATGGGCTTCGTTGTCGCTGATGGCGGAGGGGGTGCAACAGCGTCAGGTAGAGGAATGGGCTTCGTTGTAGCTGAGGGAGGAGGCGGAGCAATGGTCACATCAGGAAGTGGTATCGGCTTAGTGGTTGAGGATGGTGGTGGTGGGCCACACTCGGGAGAGCGTGGGCGCCTATGTTCTTCAAAACGTTTTACGTTCGAAGGTGTGGGATTTGGATTTGTTAACCTTTCCGATGGATTCAGTAGGGTTTTGTCATCAACTGATTGCCTTTGAGAATGTCCAGCAGACCCGCCGTAACGGGAGGGTTTTGCTGCATGAGAGGGATCAGGAATGAGAGCATGACTATTTCGATGAAATGAAGGAAGGGATGTTGAGTCAGGAGTCTGCGCTAGCACAGATGAAGGAGGGGGAGGGCTGATGATAGAAGGTGAAAGATCTACCGGCACAGATTGATTATGTCCATCAGAGGAGTATTTCTCCAACCTTTGCCACGGCTGAGAATCATATACATTAGTCTGATGCACTGGCAAAGGAGCATCGACTTGTGGAGGCGTACTGATTTCTGAGCTCGGTGCATCTGGATTAGCCACCATCAGCTTTCCCTTTGTGGGAAACGAAGCCTCCACTGAGATTGAAGACCTCCGGTCGGGGTCATGAATAGCCTTCAGTGTAATTTCGTCAACTGCAATGTTGTCGACCGAGGGGGGAGGAACTCTTTTTGAGAGTTTTTCAGATGATCGATTGAACTCGGCCGAATGGTCCTCTGTTTGCGGTAGTCCTTCATGGTCAACAGTGTTCGGCTGCTTCCTTGTCACACTAAAACGTTTGGTGAGCCGTCCGATTATGCTACCTCTTCTGTCTTTCTTAATGGCAGTGATAGGTTTATGCGAGGAAGGAGGAGGAGGAGGCATAGTTGAGGCTCTCTTCGACTTCTCATCAAGAGGAGGACGTGATTGTGATGGAAGATCAGCGACAGGCGAAGTGGGTAATGAATGTGAGGCCGTGTGATGACTTTTACCGTAGTTTCCAAATAAACCAGACAAACCACGACGCTTGCTCAATTTTCGAGGCAGATGTGATCCTCCAGTGAGCGGGGCTTGCAAATGAATGGCAGAGGTGGACTGGGACAAAGGAGACGGCGTCACTGTTTTGCGTCTAGCCGGCGTTGTTATACTCGAGCGACGGGAGCGAGAAGGCTGAAATACGGTTGAGAAAGACAAAAATAGAAAAAGTGATGATACTTACATCGACATCCGCAGCAATAGGACCACTCCCAAGTCCAATGTCATAAGGAGACTCATGATGCCAGTTGGTTCCCCAAGGATCAGAGACATCTAACAAGTCAACATTATCATGAGCTGATTGAGAAGTTTTTCGAGATCGAGGCTTAATACCCAAGTCTGCCACACGTGTCTGCGAAGAACTTGGAGTAGGAAGTGGCGAATGTGATGGTGTCCTACTAGGACCTGGTAGCCTGGTGGCATCATCAAAGCGCTCCGGCATCGAGTTGGTACCCATTGCAGGAAAGGAAGGTGAGAAAATAGACGGTGGACGCGCACCGGGTCGGTACATGGCAGGAGGAATGAGATGGTGATTCCGGTAATAGCGAGGACCAACAGGGTTATGAAGGGGGAATCTGGTCCTGAAAGACGTGGTCGCAGACCAGTCTTCACTAGTGTACCAAGCAGGAAGCTCTTTCAAAGCATCGGGTATGATTGACGTAGTCGGTAGACTGGTAACCGAGTCGTTCTTCTCATTCTGTTCCAATGTTTCCATTTCTCTGGCATCTTGCTTGTGGTCCGATTGTTTTTCGGCCAGATTCGAAGTTGTCGTCGTCGTTGCCGGGTTTAATGGTGGCTCTGGCTCAAGCGCTGAACTCGTCGCTGCGGTTTTGCTTGAACGTTTAACCGATTTACGAGAGAAAAGGTGGCCCTGTGACTTTCGCTTAGCAGACGACGCCTTTCTTTCAAGTCTTTCACGTTTTTCCATGTCTTCATAGAAAGCTTTCATCGACAAATCGTCTGGTGACGCCAACTTTGCGTCCCGGCCTTGAGACTATGAAGACAAGAATGAATATGCATGAATGTTGCCGTAATGGAATTTGGATCATAGTTACCTCCTCAAAAGGCTCGGCAGCGAACATTGGATTGTATGTCATGATGATAACGCAGAAGGGGGAACGATATATGGAAGGAAAGGCTGCTGGCTAGCAGCGCAGCCGGTCAAGAAAGCCTAAGTAAGTGTGAAATAACTGGTTTGACACAATACACGTGCTCAGGCCAGCCGCTCTAGAGTCGTTCATACCATATGTTATATATAATAAACTTATCATGTACTCCCTTCAATTGACAGTACAATTCAATATTTTATTGACTGTGTTTTGGCCTTCAATCAGCGTTCATAGAGCTTACAGTGCTTCATACTGACAATGCAGTATAATGGCAAGTAATGCGAGTTGCGGATTCCGACGCGGAGTCACGATCGATTGAGGAAAAAAAAAATCAATCCTTTTCGGCACTCCATGAGCCTCAAAATCTTGCTGCTCGGCGCCGGAGGTAGAGAGCATGCACTGACTTGGAAATTGGCCCAATCGCCGCTTGTGGAACATATATATGTTTGCCCAGGAAACGGTGGAACACACCAAGAGGCAAAAGCTAGCAATCTAAATCTTCCGCCGAATGATTTTGCTCAGCTTGTCGACTTTTCTGTGAAGACTGGTGTATGTCAATGACCTAATTGCTCTTTACTTGTTCTCACCGTGGATTGTAGGTCGATCTCGTCGTGCCCGGTCCTGAGCAACCGTTGGTCGATGGTATCGAAATGTACTTCCGCAAAGGTGCGTCGTTAACAGCCTTTTACCAGCCCTTTTTTCTCAGTTCAGTATTTTCCCAGTCGGAATTCCAGTCTTCGGGCCAAGCCCACTCGCTGCGAGAATGGAAGGATCTAAAGCGTTCTCAAAGGACTTTATGGCCCGTCATTCAATCCCCACAGCGAAATATCGCATCTTCCAATCGTCGCAGATCGACGAAGCGATTCAATACATCAAAACCTGTGGCCATCCCATCGTACTTAAAGCTGACGGTCTTGCAGCCGGAAAGGGCGTCTTGATTCCACAGTCTAAAGAGGAAGCGATTGCTGGACTCGAAGAGATTTTTGTCGCAAACATTTTCGGACAAGCAGGTACGATAATTGGCACGGGTCTTTGATATCTATGCCGATTTATTGAGTGTGTAGGCAATCAAGTTGTCATCGAAGAACAACTGATTGGCCCAGAAATTTCTGTCCTCGCTTTTTCCGACGGTTACACCGTAGTGCCTCTCCCTGCCGCTCAGGACCATAAGCGCATCGGCGAAGGCGACGTTGGGTTAAACACTGGCGGAATGGGAGCCTATGCGCCTGCCCCAGTTGCCTCCCCTGCGATCATGAAACAGATCATGGAAGAATCGCTCCGACCTACCATAAACGGGATGCGGAGAGACGGTCTGTGTATACCTGATACTGATAAAGTCTGCTGTAGTCTCATTTTTAGTGAAAATCAGGCTTTCCTTTTGTTGGCATGCTATTCACCGGGTTTATGCTTACTTCAGATGGACCAAAAGTATTGGAGTATAATGTTCGCTTCGGCGATCCCGAGACGGAAGCCCTAATGCTCCTTCTCGACCAGGAGGCTGATTTAGCTGCAATTCTACTTGTAAGACTCAGCTCCATCACTCAGGTTTCCATAGTTCATCCCCATCTAAGGCCTGTGCGGAGCATCGTTTAGACAGCGTCCCTATCCCTATACGAACCGGCGTTGCAGTATCTGTGGTCCTTGCTTCTGCGGGATACCCGGGAAGTTACGCCAAAGGTAAGCAGATTCAAATAGGAGAACTTCCTTCAGGTATGGACCATCTTTCGTTACAGTTTGAGTTGTCTTGACCAACCCTTTTTAGATGCTGTTGTGTTCCACGCTGGGACAGAACGGAAATCCAGGGAGACACTGACTGCAGGTGGTCGTGTTTTGGTTGCTACTGCTTATTCTCAGACATTGGTCGAAGCGTTGAAAATCGTCTATCAAGCTGTTGATCAAATATCTTTTGAAGGCAAAACATACAGACGAGATATTGCTCACCGGTCAAACTCCACAATCTCTAACCGTCGATTATCTTTCCTGATGATTTCGTAGGGCCTTAAAAGTTACTGGTACAAGTAAAGGCTTAACATACGCACAGGCTGGTGTATCGGTGGATGCAGGCAACTCTCTTGTCGAAGCCATCAAGCCCTTTGTGCGTTCTACTCGTCGAGCAGGCGCAGACGCCGAAATTGGCGGATTCGGTGGGGTCTTCGACTTGAAAGCGACCGATTACAAAGATCCCGTACTTGTGAGCGGTACAGATGGTGTTGGGACCAAACTTCGTGTAGCTGTAGACGCAGGGATACATGATACCGTTGGTATGTCTCTTTTGTCTGCCTTGCCAAAGAAAACTTCTATAGCTTTCGAATTAGGCATAGATTTGGTCGCCATGTCTGTGAATGACCTGTTAGTACAAGGCGCCGAGCCACTGTACTTCCTAGACTACTACGGTTGTAGTAAGCTTGACGTTCCCGTTGCATCTCAAGTAATCAAAGGCATAGCTGAAGGATGTCGACGGGCCAATTGCGCTTTAATTGGAGGAGAAACTGCAGAAATGCCCGGAATGTACCAGCCTGGTCAGCATCATTCGCATTCAAGGTGACGGTTCCTCTCTGATATTTCCCAATTTGCAGGAGACTACGATCTCGCAGGGTTCGCTGTTGGTGCTGTCGAACGAGAACGTATACTACCTTCTAACGATATCACTGCTGGAGATGTTCTTCTGGGTGTCGCCTCCTCCGGTCTTCATTCCAATGGCTTTTCACTTGTACGAAAAATCCTAGAGTCCGCGAATCTCTCGTATTCATCTTCTTGTCCATGGGACTCAACTCTCACTCTTGGTCAAGCCTTGCTGGAACCCACTGCCATCTACATCAGACAGATATTACCGGCAGCGCGAGCAAGTCTCATCAAGGGTATGTCCCATATCACGGGAGGAGGATTCATCGAAAACATCCCTCGTGTACTTCCAAAAGAGCTAGGATGCTCAATAGATGCCTCATCGTGGAAGCTACCCCCTGTCTTCCAATTTCTCATGAAGCAAGGCGGCGTAGCACCGTTGGAGATGGCAAGGACATTTAACAACGGAATCGGAATGGTTGTCATTGTCAGTGCGGACAGTGCCGACTTCGTAGCAGAGACATTGCGCAAAGCAGGGGACGCAGAGGTATATCAAATCGGACAAGTGACTACGGAGGTGGGAGTAATGATGAAGAACATACATGTATGGAACCTAACGTAGATTCACAAAATACATAAACAGTATGCTGCAGAAAGCATGTGTGTGATGATGACAGTATTAGAGTAGGAGTGGAGTGAGCGAAAGTCAGCATACACTGTAAATTGACAGGCAAGGACCAAAATGCTCGCAGGAAAAAGACAGCATGATAAAAAAAAGCCACAGATACGAGGGAATGCAGAACAGAAATGAGAAGTCAAGACAAATTGTGATATGCTCAAAGCAAGGACAATTCTACAAAGAATATTTTTATGAAGGGGATGCACAAGGAAAACAAATAATATGCATTATGAAATAACAAGCTGTGACCAATGTTTAGATGGAATATGTGCGGGAAAAAAAACAAGAAAAATGCAGATGTTGGTGTATACCGAGGATGACATATGTGTAAATAACCCAAGAGAAGGATAACAAGGCAAGCAAATACAACGACAGTCCAATTGGGATAATCAGATCTACTGTGAGGACTGGAGAAAGTCCCTCTAAGCGGAGACAGATACCTCGGCCGCAACTTCCGCCGGGACAGCAGCAGCGGCGATAGTAGCAAACGTCATTGGCATTTTTTGGGTGACCGGGGTGGGAGGCGACTGGGTAGCGACGCTCAACTCTGAGCCCTATAGACGGAGTCAGTAGATACACACAAAACACACGAGTCAACTGACTTTGACAGAACCAGATTCTGAAGATGAGTGTGTCCCGTTCACCAAAGGGAAAGAGTCTCTTCGTGGGGGAGGTGCCTGTAACACCTGAGCAGCAGTAGGTCCTGATTGACTGTGACCATTTGGAAAGTGGACACCGCTGGATTTTGAAGGTGTATTACCCAGAGTTGGGAATTCATCGGCATTGGGAACGCGCTGTTGTTTATTAATTGGGAGACGTTTGTTCGATGGATTCTTGTACCCCTGGCCAAACCTAGAGCGATTCACATCCTTTGTTTCCATTTTGATGGGGTTTTCCGAATTTCCGTTCTAGACGAATAGGTAGCGTCAGCTGAATATATGTATGTCATACACATATGAATACTTACATCCCGGATTGTTAATGCAGCCATTTTTGCGTCGAGACCGTTACCGGTGTTGTTGTGAGGGTGACCACGAGGTGCTCTCGGGACTCCGCCACGTCCATTGGCATACGAATGATGAGGAGGGGGATAATCACCCGTTTGAATGTGAGGGAAACGACAGTCGTTACTGAAAGAAGTTATTAACAGGTTGAAACACATGAGTCTCAAACAACTTACCCGTTCTTACATTTACCAGCAGGGAAGAATAAGCACGGGGGTTTGCGAGAAGTGAAAGATCCTCGACGTATGCTACCACGGCGAGCATGTCCAGCGAAATCTCGGTGCGAGATAGCGGGTCCATTTGGAACAGGAGCAAAATCATCTGACTGGGGATTCAGAGGAGGGGATTTGACAACACCATCGGAGTAACCAGCGGGCGCAGAAATAGGAATGAGTGGATATGGGGGCACGCCATTAGACTGAACGACAAATGAAGGAGGCACAGAAGTGTTGTACATCGTCGAAGCCATCTGGTGAGGTGGAGGTGGAGGCAGTGGCTGATGATAGACCTGAGGCATAGGAGCGGCAGACATAGGTGGTTGAGGAAGGTAAGGAGATGGTTCTCCGACGGGAGATACAGCAGCGAAAGGAACTGGCGGTGCGCCATTGGGACTAAACGTTTGGGGAGGTAACATCTCGGAAGGTGGAGCACCATTGGGTGATGATATTATGGAATTCATGCCGTTCGGAGGCGGAGGTGATTGAAAAGAAGGTGCAGGCATTGGATAATAATCATTAGGGTGATAATTAGTGTTCATTGGGTCGTAAGGAGTGGGATACTGAGCCGGAGGAGGAAGAGGACCAGATATATATGGACCTTGGGGATGTGCAAACAAGCAGGATGCACCATAACGACACGCAGGGAAGTACCTGCAAGGAATTAATCGAGCAATTTCCGGAGGAGGAAGATTTCCTGGACCCAGAGCGGTCATCGGCTGAGCGTCAGCATGAGGCTGAAGAGGAGGAGGAGGATAATAAGCTACGCCCTCGGGTGGTGATGCGTTATATGGAGGATAGTACGAGTAAGCGGCAGGAGGATATGCCTCGCCGTTAGTCTCGGGATAAAACCCATTTTCGTTGGGTGGCGCCAACGAAGTAATTTTGGCCTGTGCAGAGTTAAGTATTTCTAAAATGGTCGGATCCTGCGTGTAAGACTGAGGGGGACCTTGATTCGAAGCGCTCATGGGGTCAGCACCTATGTTCTGGTGAGTATCAATTAAGTGTAAAGAGAAAATGTTGGTACCGTGAGCTAATAATGCGTGAACCACTTCTACGTGTCCATTTTTAACTGCTTCAATGAGCGGTGTAATTCCATCCTGGTCTTTTCACAAGTTGGTAAGTAAAGGGAACGCATTTAAACCTTTTACACACACCTTTCACGTTGACATCAGGACTGGAAGCAGTCCTCAATAATTCTTGAACTTCTTCGAATCGGCCCTCAGAGGAAGCTATCCAAAGTGCGGATACCATGGCCTTTGGCAGTTATATCTGAAGCAGAAGGAAAAAGAAGAAGTGGGGTAGGGACGTAGAGCAAGCGAGAGACAACTTCGGCGGAGGTTTCGGGAAAGAACGACAAAAAAATTTATAATAAAAAAATTATCGGTGCGATCTATTCTATCACGTGCAAATCATGACGGGATCAAAATTGCGCATACTGTAAGTTTAACCGCGAATCAGCGAGTACTTTCTTGTCAGAAATTGAGTGCGAAATAATTGTCGTTCAACTGGGATCTTCAGCTAAAAACCTGCTCGATGCAACTCAAGCTTCATATTCTCCTCAGCATTACCTTCCACGTTGTGCCTCGCACCGGAACGCACCGGCTAAGTCTTTCACGGCATTCGTGTAATTACGCTTGCATCAGCCTGAAAAAATCTGGAAAAAGAGTTGCATTGACACGTAACCACACGCGAACCAATCATGTTGTTTACAGATCTAAAGGCCATAAGTCTAGACTGTCTAGGTCTGTTCACATACAGAGGTAATCCCAACTTTGTCAATCTAATCCCAACTTTTTCATGAGCTGCTTCGCTGGACCACCTGTAGCAGAAGGTAGATCTATTTCTTTAGATGATGGCAGTTCCAAAAGCTCTCGAACCGCAGCTTGAATGTCTTTTCCTGGGATAATTGTTTCTTCATAGACTAAACAAGTGAACGGGCCAAAATACCTTCATATAAAACCTCATATATCTGAAAAATTCATTTTAACGATTTTTGGAGCCACTTGTCGAGTACTTACCGTCGTCGCGATTCGTGCCTTTATGCCCAGTTCGTCAAGAATCATCTTGACCCCCTTTGCAGTCGTGACTCCCTCTGCTACACTTCCCAAGTTATTTATGATAGAATCCAAACTTTCACCTTTGCCTAGCCGAAACCCGACAGAATAATTCCTACTAGTTGGTGAGCTGCATGACATGAACAAGTCCCCTACCCCTGCTAATCCCAAGAATGTTAATGGATCAGCGCCGTAGGCAGTACCTATGCGGGTCATTTCAGCGAGACCGCGGGTTATGATCACTATTGATATCCGTTGTTGATCGCATCTTGATTACAGAGAAATCGAACTGACTTGCTCGAGTGTTGTTCTCGAACCCCAGACCATCAGCGGCTCCTGCTGCAATCGCGTATACGTTCTTCAGTGCGCCAGCCAGTTCAGTTCCGATGGGATCACTTCCAGTATAGCTATGAAAACGAAAATCGGTAAATGGCGCAGTTTGGGAAAAAAGAAGTCGATATACCAGCGGAAATGTGGTTGATGAAAAAGTATAGCAGCGCGTTGGGCCTCTGAATCAGTGAAGGAGGTCACTGAAACAGACGTTGGCTGACGTTGAACGACTAAAAGGCACGTCAGATTCTATTATCGAGGACAAAAACGCATATCTTGCTTTCTTTCGCGAAAGATGGACCAGACTGATCCAGAAATAAAATTCTATTTGCCGAAAGCTGAGCAGCACAAGACGTACAATGAACGTTGCTGCCTTGGCTATCCCAGCCCCACAAGTATCTGTAATGATTTCAAGAGTGAGGGCGTGTGTCCCGATTTCGATGCCCTTGTTCACGAAGATGAGGAGAGGATGTTTTTCTTTGTTCAAGTATAGCCGCAATTTTTCAAGATTCTCTCTACGAAAGTATCGATAAAAATCGACAATGATAAATCTAGACGTTCGAAATGTACCTCAAAAACTGGGTAGGAATGGCGAATAATAGCACATCCATCTCATTGATGAGCGTCTCTCCGGGTAGTTCAGGTCCGACTGCGGTGATATTTGTGGAGAAATGATGGTCCTTGAGGTACATAGGATTTCGATGAGTCTTGTTCAAAGACTCGACCACTTCTCCTTGCCGCGACCATAGGTACACATCATGATCAGAGTCTCCAAGATGGTCAGCCAGGCATGACCCGAAGTTTCCTGCACCAAAAACCAACACTTTGGAAGGCTCGGAAATGGAGCGAGTCGGTGAAGGCATAAATGCAGAACGCACGGTGCTATATGAGCAGTTGGTGTAGAAAGTCGAGCGCACTCTGAAAGAGTTGCGTGCTGGTTTAGAAAAGAAACTTATGATACGAGATGAACGTACAAACATGCATGAGGAGTTCGCGATGATGGTGACGTAACTTACGCGCTTTGCATATACGCCACGTGGCATGTGAAAAGTGAACTTGTTGTGCTCTTACTCTCACTACTTACTACATAATTAGCCGTCTCTCGTTTCGACAAACATGCCGGTCCAGGATCGCACCAATGAATTTATGGCCTGCGTAGATTCGATAATCAGCAGGTCCTCAATCCCTTCTAGAAGAGACGCAAAGCAAAAGCTGCTGCAGAATGGAAAGTCTACCACCAAATCCGAATTTTCGCGTATGGCATCAGGAATAGGGAAGGATATTAGTAGTACTAACATCAAACTGGGCAAATTATCACAACGTACGCTCCTGAGTGCCTTGCATCTTGTTCATTTGTGACCATTCTGCAGTCGCGAAGAGGAAGACATTGTTCGACGATAGACCTGTTGAGATTAGCGTGTGCTTATCTTCCTGTATCCTTTGACGTACCCGCTAATACACGTCGCTCCTCTTACAGGAACTCACCTTCATAATCAAGCAAGACCTTGCCAGTCTCAATAAGCAGATCGCTACTCTCCAGGCATATGTGAAACAGAAAAAGGCCAACGGATCGAAGTTGGAGGATGGAAAACAAATCGACGAACATAACAAGAATGTTGTGACGCTTTTGCAGAGCAAATTGGCAGACACAAGTGTGGCTTTTCAGGAAGTCTTGGAAGTGCGAACTCAGGTATGCGACTACAACAACCTTACGC
Organism: Lentinula boryana; assembly: GCA_027886635.1. NCBI lineage: Eukaryota > Fungi > Basidiomycota > Agaricomycetes > Agaricales > Omphalotaceae > Lentinula > Lentinula boryana. Next base: position 40,420 of record MU790556.1, read on the forward strand.
CGCAAGAATCTTATCATCGTACCAGAACATGAAAGAATCCAAGGATAGGACCGAACAATTTATGTATACCACCTCTTCTGCCGCTTCTCAGCCTCCTTCCAGTCAGAATATCTTTCCTTTTGCCTTGTCGGTCGTCTTATATCTTCTCAGGCTCAGTTCTCTTCAATCCTCGAGGTGACCCAATGGGTGATGGCAGCCCCAGTCGATATGATTCTAAACGTCACAAAAATGGAGATATGCTTGCTTTGAATTTGGAGGCTGCAGAAGAAGGGTCTGGCTCGCAGAACGGAGGGGCTTTCATGCAGATGCAGATGATCGAACAACAGGTGCGTCCATGCGTTATTGTCTTGAGCTCCTGACTTTGACACGACGCTCAAGGATTCCTACATTCAATCACGGTCAACTGCTATCGAGTCCATAGAGTCCACTATTGCAGAACTTGGGCAAATATTCATGCAGTTAGCCAACATGGTCGCGGAACAGGGGGAGACCGTACAGCGTATAGACGCAGATTCGCATGATATTGCAGCCAATGTCAGTGGTGCACAACGAGAGTTGCTCAAGTATTACGCGAGCATATCGAGCAATAGATGGCTCATGCTCAAGATATTCGGAGTGCTCATCGTTTGCGTGAGTTTTTCGTGTTTTCCATATGCATACCCCCAACGCTCATTGTGAATCTAGTTCCTTGTCTTTATTCTGGTTTCATGAGCCCGAGTCACTGGATCACTCGGTCATCGCGTACTTCATTTATTTACCTACTTTATGCACAAATAGGCACGGACTTGATACTTATAATATAGGATCTCTCTATGGCACGAACTGGAATGCTATCCAACGGGGATCGCATTTACACCTGTACTCCAATCTTTTGAGCGCTGAGGACGACCGTGTTTTTTGATATGCTTCTTTCCTCCTCGATGGACAGTACCATCCTCAGTGTCATCAATCGTCCATGTATTGTTCGTATCCGGCGCTGTTCCGACACCTGAAGTGGTGGAATACCGCTGAGGGTGTGTGGTGTTTTCATCCTTGTCTTGGCGACCCTTCTATACTCAGTGTGAATGTCAGCATCCATTGTGAACATTGATAGACGTACTCTTTGCTCGTGTAACTTCTTGTTTCGCTCCTTCAACTTCTGCAATCGGGCTTCACTCTTACCACCACCTCCTGATGTTAGTTCAACGTTGATGGCCCGACCATCGAGCTTCGACTGATGCAGCTTCAAAGCTTGTTGGAGCGCATTACGATGTGTAAATTCCAGAAATGCACAACCTTTGGATTTATTGCTTGGCGTCGAAACTTTTGGCGTTAATAAGCGGACGGAGGGTGGTGGATCTGTGGAAGGATGAGGAAAAAGCAACGAGAAACAGGCGTGGTCATACTACATACCGCAAACAGAGAAATGCTCTTTTACCGTGTCTTCGGAGGTTGTGTACTTGAGATTACCTGCAATCCTAATTGAAATCATGCAAGAATGTGAAAGTAAGTAAGAACTGACCGACGAAGAGAATAAACCTCTGTTTCTCGTCGTTTCCCTTCCTTTTCTTTTGTGGAACATCTTCCTCTTTTCCTTCCTCCTTGACTTTCTTTGCGCCCAGGTCAGAGCTTCGCTTTCTTTTCTTATTCGCGGAGGCCATGGTAACCTCCGTCTCCTGTTCGATTGCTTTCCCTTTCCCTTTGTCCTTCTGTGCAGATGGAGTCTCATTTGTAATTTTCTTCTCCGAAAGAGCAGTCCCATTCTCCATTTCAACATCTTCATTATCAAAGTCTGCTTGGATCTCCAGGACAGGAACTGTGTTATCCTCCGCGTTATCCAAATCAGTCCCAACGCCATTCTTTCGCTTTCCTGGTTTCCCGGCTCTGAATGCTATACCCTTCTTTTGCTTTTTGGTGAGTTTTGATGTCGAATTCATAGAAGGGAGGGATACAAGGAATCAATGGACCAAGTCTGAGAAGTGAATGTAGAAATTGAATCTAGGCACGTGTTCCAAAAAGTAGCTTATAGTTCACGAAGAAAATTTCGTGTAACTGGGACAGTCACACAGACAATGTATTATTCAAGACTAGAAGTATTGACCTGACGTGGCAGTTATAGTAGTCATGAGCATAGAACATTATGCACCGTGTATCAGACTTATAACGTGACAGTGCCTTCCAGTTCCCGCATTCCAACACGGGAAACCAAATCCAGAATTGCCCCAGCCTCTTCATCAACAACAGTCAGCTCTAACTTTTCTGCAAGCTGCTGTGTCGTTTGAAAACGCTGCGCCGAGGCGTCCCTCTCCTGTTCTGCACCCATACTATTGTGAACGACCGCAAGCAGATACTGAACATCTATCGCAGAACGGTATATCTGTAAAGTCATGTAATCCTTCTCGGCTATGGCAAGCCACCACGCAGCTTGTTGTAAATCGGCATCTGAGTTCATGTGAACACCTTATGTCTATGGTGGTAAGGAGTGTGAGTAGGCGCACCAGATTGGTCGGCAGCGATAATGCAACGAGCTAGTGTGAACGCGGCGAAGGCACGAGTTTCAATGTCATTACCGGTCATAATCTGGAAACAAATGAACAGAATCATTGCATAGAGCTCATCGAGGGTACCTGAGGCAAGATATCCTCGATCATCCTTTGACTGCTTTTTGAGAGTCCTAATTGAAGACCCGCGTCCGCTAAGAGGATAATTGCCACTCGATAGTGTTGTATTCGAAATAAGAATTCCGAGTGCCATAGAGTTTTCAGTAGTTGCTCCGTCGTTATTCCTGATGCTTCGCATTCCTGAAAAATCTTATTAGTATCACAAGTTGGTACAAGTCAAAAGAATCCACATACACGTAACCGTAAAACCTCATGCAAGGAATCAGAAATCTTGCCAATAGGTACTAATTGAGGTGGGGATACATGGACGTAGTGGCGCGCGTTACGCTGGCCAGGCGGTTGACGGGGCAGTAAAAACTCTCGGTATAAGCGGTCTTGACCACTACCGTCAGGGTATATAGGGTCAACCGCTGCGTATAATAAAAGAAGAACATACCGCCTTGTAGCACGTAGGGCCAGGACTTGCCAGACCTCTTGAGCCCAAAGTTTGTAATCAGAAAGAGAAAGTCCTTTCCACACCACAGGATTCGAGAGTATTGCGAGGGCATTATCACAATCTCCTTGTCGTGCGCGCTACAGAATAATGAAGATGAAATGGAGGAATTGTTCAGCTCTCTATATACGCACACGATAAGCAGTGTTCAGAAGCGCTGTTAAGCGGTTATTATCGGGACTGCCAGCGAAGGTGAAAGCAACCACAACGTCCGATGAGAGATCTCCCAGATCTTCACAACCTTTTTGTAGCTGCTCGAAAAACCAATGTTAAGAAGAATCATTTCTGGAAAACGCACCGGCAGCAGTCCAAGCGACACCTTGAACCACATGTTGGGCCCATTGGTCTGACTCTTTGGTTGTATCCATTTTCGTGTCATACCAATAGTCGAAGACACCCATTGACTCTGCTATTTTGACGAAGGAGGCACTTAACGGTTGTTCCTTTGCACTATTTTCAGCACCTTCGTGCGGCTCAATAAGCGATTCACAAACGTTTGTCTCGTCGATCAGCTTCGTGACATCGTACAAAATATCGAGTGGATGGAGATTTGGCTGTATCTCATTCAGTGGCGGCCTTTCATCGACAGAAGGAAAACGGCGGAGAAGGCTGATGCACATATTAGAACGACGCATGCAGTTTGCTTCACAATAATTCATGTACCTAATGCATTGTTGTAGAGTTACTTTATCACCGCTGGTTCGAGATACATCGATAGCTTCGGATAAAAGCTGACAGAGACTCAGGATAAAGGTGAAATATGCAAAGGGAGGACAAACCTTCCTTCCGGCAGAATATTCTTCATGAAGATAGTGGTGTCTGACTAAGTTGAGCAAAGCAAGTTGACGTACGCCTCTAATATCAAGGATGTAATCGAAAACGTGCAAAGGAAGAAGAAAGCATACGAGTCATTGCCTTCGTGGAAACGCTGTTCGAAGAAGAAACGCAAATGCTCTTTGGCCAGATTTTCATCGCCAATGGTCTGGCCTTTGACCGATCTAAGGAGGACGAGCTGAAGCGGTTCGAATAAATGACCGGTAAAAGACAGCGTACAATGCATAAGGTTCCGATTGAGCCCAATTTTGACGGTCCCCTTGTGTTTGGTATATTTGTAAATCAGCTAGCAAAGCGGTGAGCAGGTATGACAAAGAGTCAAACAAGGTAATAATTACTGTTGTTCAGCTCGTCTTTATGGATGGGCTTGTATGCATGACTCGGCTTTCCATCTAGCCAGAGTTGGAAGTCTTTATGCAGCCGAATTACACCCGAAAATGATAATTTGCCGAAACTGATGTAGCAGCGTCGACAATAAAATCCAAAGATCGATCGACGTCCCTAGTTGGAGTTAAAATGTGGTAAGATAAGGATGAAAAGTATATCTACAAGTGTCGAGTTGGGCTGAATGCAGAGATCGTTGAGTCGACAAGGTAGCAATGTGAATGAGGTCAAAGACCCACTCCTTCTATTCCGTCCTCCTTTTCCTGAAAGAGAACTTGAAGTCCTATACCCTTTGTCAAGCAGTGCCCCAAGGTCAAGAGTTTCGCCAGAGCCCACCGGAAAAGAAGTTGATTAGCTGGTCGGTAGTTTCCATTCTCTATCACATTGAAGATTAGAAATAAGGAGATAATTCATGAGTCAAGAACTCACCGATGCTTTGAAAGCCGATATCAGAGCTCTAGCGTCTCCTTCCTTACTTTCTGGTGCTGCCGAGAGTACGTCTCGAAGTTCCCGAGCAGATTTGGGTTGATTGAGCTTCCATGAGTGAGAAGAGAAACAGAGATATGATGACCAGGTGTACCTCTGATATTTCGTCAAGGAGCATCCGTTGGATATACAGCAGAAAGATTGGATCGAAATTTTTGGAGTGCAAATCTTTGAAGGTGAGAAGGAGAATGACTAGGAGAGCAATTTGGTGTGGTTGAAGAGGGTGTTCTGCAGGATGCGCGTCCATAACGAAGAAATACGAGAGGCACAAGCTGGTATTAGGTGAAGAACGCGACAACGCGAAAGCCTGCCGGTTAGATTCGTCCCCTTTCTCCCACCACTAAGTATCCCACAATCCTTCCAGTCAATGCCCGCTGCCAAGTGGTGCAGTCTCGCAAACTCAATGACGCATGATTGAAAAACGATGAACCAAACTAATAATTATGACTTGCAGTGATATTCAAAAACACCTATTCCGAACTGTCCCTATATCACCAACCACCTGGTCTGTATACTATGTGGCGTACTTGAATTTTCTTATCTCTTGATTTATCACGCGTTTCTTCACTTTATTCCCACTTCAACTTGCCAACGAACCCCACAATGACTAGCTGGAGAACTATCGCGGCAAAGAAGAAAGCTGATCAACTAGCTTTGATACCCAAAGAATGGACATTGAAGCTGGACGATATAACTCAACAAGTCGAGGTTGATGTTTCGAGCATTCCAGATACTTGCGGCTTGCTCGATGCAAAAGAGATACAAATCACAAACTCAGATCTTGCTGATTTGCTAGAAAAACTTGCTGCAGGAGAATGGAGCTCGGTATCCGTCACCACTGCATTTTATAAGAGAGCTATCATAGCTCACCAGTTGGTGAGTGAGCAATCGTTGCATGTGAAAGATATCCTATCGACTGTTGTGTAGACCAACTGTTTGACGGAGATATTTATCGAAAGGGCTCTTGCTCGAGCAGCGAGCCTCGATGATCATCTACAGAAGACTGGTACAGTTGTAGGGCCTCTTCACGGATTGCCTGTATCGTTGAAGGATCAAATCAATATAAAAGGGTTGGAATCATGCATGGGTAAAGACTCGCGACCTTGATTTGGAGCTGGTCACTTATAGCAATCTCTCAAGGTTATGTATCTTGGGTGGGCATTTTCGCAGACAAGAACTCTGTTCTCACCGACATTCTTGAGAACGCTGGCGCTGTGATCTTTGTTAAGACTAATATCCCACAGACTCTGATGGTAACTCCCCCCATATGGTTCATGGTTATCATCGTCTTGATTATTTTCAGTGGGCCGAAACGTTTAATCACGTCTTTGGGCGTACCTCCAACCCCTTCAATCGCTCTCTGACTTCTGGCGGCTCGTCTGGAGGTGAGGGTGCTTTAGTTGGTGAGCTTCTTACGACTTGCTTCACAAATTCCGATGAGGATGTGCTCAAGCACGAAACAGCAATGCGAGGAAGTCCTCTAGGCGTGGGATCAGATATAGGAGGGTGCGAATAAAGAAAGCTTCCATATATTGTTGGTTTTATCTCAAAATTTGTCACAGGTCTATTCGCATTCCGGCAGCCTTTTGCGGGACATATGGTTTGAGACCATCGTATGGACGTGTGCCTTACGCTGGCTGCATGAATTCGCTCGAAGGACAAGATTCTGCGCCTTCTGTTCTTGGCCCGCTTTCGAATAGTATAGCAGGGATCAAAACGTTCATGAAAACAGTCATCGATGCGCGACCATGGCTTAAAGACCCTCTAGCGGTGCGTAAAAGATGGAGCGATGATGAATATAACTTGGCCGATCATGGGAACGGGCAAAATTTGTGCTTCGCCATTATGTGGGACGATGGTATGATTGTGCCCCATCCACCTATCATTCGAGGTCTCGAAATTGTTAAGAAGGCGTTGTTGGATGCTGGTCATAAAGGTACGAGCATTATGGCTCTTATCACGCTTTACAAGGCTGAATGACCATTAAGTCATTGACTGGAAACCTTCAAAGCACGCCGAGATGTATAAATGCTTGGTATGTAGATGTCTTCCATATGAGCTAGAATAACAGCTCACGGCTCAAAGGGTGATATATGGACTGCTGGAGCTGCAGAAGATTTCAGTGTAGTCACTGCAATGACTGGCGAGCCAGTGATCGCGAGTATGATCCCAGACGACGAAATCCCTGTTGTGGACGTTGAAGATAAGCACCAAAGTGTTGATGCCGTTGCCCCCGGTCTATCTGCCTATCGTTTGTGGCAGACTCACAAGAAGAAGAGGACGCTACGAGAGGAATATCTTCAGCTCTGGGAAGATACAGCAGGTATGACTGGCACAGGTAGGGCAGTGGATGCAATTATCTCTCCTGCAGCTCCTTACACCGCTGTGCGCCACGGTCAAAACAAGTAAGTCACCAAAACGAGTTCAACATATTTGTCACTGCATCTGAACTCATTTATAGATCTGCTCAGTATACAATGGTGTGGAGTGTTTTGGATTATAGCACTCTCGTGATCCCCGTCTCGAGGGTTGATCCCGCAATCGATATGGTCAAAGCACCGCATGAGTTCTATAATGAAGAAGATAAAGCTAACTACAACATCTGTAGGTTCCTCTTGAGCATTTTACACATTGTTTTCAATGTACTGAACGAACCTTTTAGACAACCCAGCAAATTTTGCAAATGCTCCCATCTCTGTTCAATTGGTGGGACGGACATTGGAGGAAGAAGCTGTGATTGCGATGGGCGAAATCGTAGACAACGCTCTGAAAAGAGCACAAGTCATTGAAACCCAGCGGAACGTATAATATATATTATGCCAGTGATCTTTTTCTTTGGCTAACGGAAGGAAAACAATGAGGATATACGAATTGTATCAATGCAGCTAGTCACAAACAAGATTCATGCCATAGATCTCCATAAAGCGGTAGCAACCTGATGGGATACATGAATCTCGTTTATAGTTACGAAGAGAAAAAACAATACTCACAAAATGAAGGAAAAGTGTAAAATGTCCATCTGACTTATGATCCAGCGATCATCCAATACTTAGGCTTCCTACTGCTTCGCCAGCCCCATCCACTTCCTTCTCTTCCCCTTCTCGTCTGATGCCACGCGCCAGTGGCCTGAGGATAGGACTAGCTAAACCTATGGATGCACGTAGCGTTGGACTCGATCCAACAGGTACTGATCTTGCGAAGGAGGAAAATGATCCATTAAAAGTGGGCGAAGAAGTGGCAGAATTAGTAGTAGACCCAGGTACAGCTACAGGGATAGCTATTGGAAGGCGCGGAGTGCCCCGAGTTTTGGGAGAACCAACATTAGAATGAGATTCGCGTAGAAAATTGAGGGAAGGGGAAACAGCACGCCGTTTGGATGATGCTGTATATGGATCGAATCGATCATCCACTGCAAGCAAAATTGACGTGAGCTATATTTCAAATCACACGCGATGCGAGGGACCCACGTTTACGTTTATTTGAGCGTACCACACTGGTAGTTGGGGGAGGGGTGTAACGCCAATGATTTACTGGAGTGGATGAAAGCGAGGAAACGGAAGGTGAAGTAGAAGACTGTAGTTGGTGGTCAGAGAACGTACAAAGAAAGAACACAGATTCGCTCACTACATCAACATCCATAGCCATGCTCGAGATGCTCGAGAAACTAGGACTTTCTGAGATACTCATTGTATTCAGATCATCGCCATTGACACTGCCAGCAGGGGTGCGATTCCGAATAGCAATTGGTTCGCTCATGCTCAAAGCATAAGGCTCGTCGTCTCCTTCATCATCGCTGGGTGTTTCTTCGCGCGCATCATCATCCTCACATGCTTCTTCTGGGTAGCGGCCACGATTTGACATGGTGCTTGGTGTACGAGGCTGCATTGGGAGTTCCGCTCCTGCCGCCACCAGACGTTGGAACGCAGCCTCCGATTTCACTTCATTCTCCACAGGTCGGGACTCTGCAAGGAGATTCAATATTCGAGGTTGCTTGACCTGACGCTATGAGGTAAATCAGATGCGTGTATAAAGGGTGGTAGATAAGATCGCACGGGGTAAGAAAGACGACGCCTTTGGATAAGGTGATTATCTGTTGATGCTTTCCGTGGCGGAGTGCGCAACGATCTAGTTTTTTGTACTTTCCCTCCGTCTTCAGATTCTTCGCTGGTTTCTTGAATGGCAAGTGGAGGGGTGGGATTCTCAGAGCTGCTAGATGGGGAACTCTCTCTACCGGTGCGGTCTCGATACATCGGTGAATCCTCTGGGGAATCATCATCTGAATGAGCCTTTCGCTTTATCGGTGACGGTTGAAGGGTATAGGAGCTAAAAAGTGGGCTATGAAGACGTGCTTCTGATAGGTGTGTCGCTTTGGGGGCTAAAAGACTGGGTCGGCGAAATCTATGGGGGACAAAACTGGTGTCCTCAAGAGTAACAGAAGACGTGCTTGCCACAGAGCTAGATGGTAGAGCAAAGTCCAGTGATGAAGTAGGAAGACTAGGCCTCGAGGAATCTTTAGGCATTTGTCGTAGGGCTCAGTGAACAGTGAACGCAATGAAAACAAACAACTTCAAGTCGGAACGGGTACAAAGTTGGTCCGTGCGCAATCGACGGTTCAGGTTAAAGTAGGTCATGTGCCTCGGGCGCTTAACGACGTGTTCAACGACGCGAGCATTACAATTAGTACTACTATGTGTGTATCCTCGACTTTATGTATTGTGGATCCTCAAGTGAATTACCATTAATCCAAAAAAATGATCCTTCAAATACCAGCCAGCATCAGTGAACCGGCGGTATAAAGAGAAGTGCCAAGCAAAACGAGGATAGCTAGAGTGTGTAGAGCGCCTCCCTGCTTCATGCGTTGTGCTGGATCGCCCGTCACATAGCCTCTTGTGTATAGCACGCGAGCCAATGACCAAAATGTACAGATTGCCGCAGCAGCTTTGGGAAACTTCAGTGCTGATATCAAGGTCCTAAGGAAGAAATGCGAGTTTGTTATCAAATCATTCGACCGAACGGTGATACCAAAGCATACGTTGCATATACAATAGGCAAATTTTCGAGTGTGTTTTGGTGAGCGCGTTGGGCGCAGTTGAACTTGAGAGCATCAACAGAAGCGTCTATCTCCTTTTGTTCGGCATAAGCTACGAACACTAATCAGCTTTGCGCAAGCAAAACCAGGACAATGAACTGAACCCTGAGGATATTTGATGCCAGCCGCTTTTCTGTGTACTGACACAACATGACTTTGGCCCACCAGAAGGACGACTGTGGAAAGAAGTGCTCCGGCAACATAAGAAGATCTGATGAACGGATTCGCAAATCACAATAAGGCATAGCAAGCTGAAGTGCGCACCCTTGGGGAACCTCGATTACTGAAGACATGGTAGTCTTGTGAAGGACAGGAGTGAAGATATGTAGTAGTTTCAGAGCGGAGCGATAAATTAGGCTTTATATGCCCAACGTGGCAAAATTTGCCAGGGACAGGTCAGTCCCATTGCCAATGCCGAGTGACGCGTCCTCGACTGGCTGCTTATGAAGGAAAGCGGAACTTTTCCCATCCTTTGTCACAGTGCATTCCCCGACTGCGTCGGCCTAACCCTCGCTTGTGTAATCTTGTGGAACTGGAGAGAAAAAATGATACTTATCCCTAACAACCATACATAGTAGTAAGAGTCTGAAGAGATAACTGTCTTTCTTATCTTATCACCAATTTTTTGGGCCAGCGTCTAAATTTTATCCGCACTCCTTCAACAGGCTTTCTTCCGCGATGTCTAAACGGTCGGTGACAGAAGTGATATCTCCCGCAGATGGACAAGCGTTCTCTAAAGTGTCTGGCTCTGGTGTCCGACGTGAAGCCACGACAGAAGACGGGATGGGAGAATTTGAAGACGCTTGGGAAGATGAGATTGAGGAGGACGAGGACGTGGTCGATGCAGAAGGCTTACAGGAAGACGGTGCGACACTCTTTAAGAATCGATCAACATGTTCGAACCAATATATATATAAACTTCTCCAGGCATGGATTTAGATGAAGTAATGCCGGCAATCGAAGAGTCGGAAGAGTCGGAGGAGCCGTCTGCAGCTCCTAATATCTTCATTCCTGGTACCCATACACTGGCGGAAGATGAAGTTCTTGAGCCCGACGAATCAGTATATGTCATGCGGCACTCGACGGGCGTAGATTGGCCATGTCTCTCGTTTGACGTCCTGCGCGACAACCTAGGTGAAGAACGTCAACGTTTTCCGCACACAGTATGGATTGTAACCGGTACACAGGCCGATGCCGCCAAAAATAACGAAATCGTTGTTTACAAAATGAGCTCCTTACACAAAACACAAAAATCTGGTGGTTAGTGATTGAAATTCAGATCGCAGAAAAATCCCCATAATCTCATCTTACACCTGTAGATGAATCTGATTCAGATGACGATGAAGAGGACGATGCATTGGATGAAGATCCAATAATTGAGTATCGCTCGGTGCCTCATCTGGGCGGCGTCAATCGCGTTCGGGCACAACCTTTGCCCTCGTCAGAACCTTTACCTCCACCCACCCAACCATACCACGTTGCGAGCTGGTCAGAAACTGGAAAAGTCTACATATGGGACGTACGCCCACTAATAGAGTCTCTAGAGACACCCGGTTACTCTCTCGTTAAATCCCGCAGCAGCAAACCAATTTTCACCATCGACGCGCATGGACAAGCAGAGGGCTTTGCTATGGATTGGGCATCATCGGGTGCATCTTCCATACGCCTTCTGACAGGCGATATTAATTCTAAAATCTTTCTTACAACATCCACTGTCTCTGGATTCAGCGTACTCTCTCAACCGTTTACTTCTCATACTTCGAGTGTCGAAGATATACAATGGAGCCCTGCTGAACCTACGGTATTTGGCTCATGTTCGGCGGATAGAACGGTTCAGATATGGGATGTGCGTAGTAAAGGCCGGAAAAGTGTTGCTGGGATAGATCCCGCCCATGAAAGTGATGTTAATGTCATCAGCTGGAACAAGGGCACCTCGTATCTGCTTGTGAGTGGCGGTGATGAAGGCGTCATCAAAGTTTGGGATCTGCGCAATGTACAAAAGAAAGGGTTTGTGCATCTCGATCCTACATCTCTTCCTGAATCCTTACCGTCATTAAATCTAGAACTTCTTCACCAACCCCGATACCGATAGCCTCTTTCAATTGGCATAACGGGCCTATAACTTCGTTAGAATGGCACCCGAACGACTCATCCACTTTCGCTGCCTCCAGCGCAGATAATATAGTCTCTTTGTGGGACCTTGCGGTTGAACAGGACGACGACGAGATGAACGAGACCTCTGACACAAAAGACATACCCCCTCAACTGCTATTCAACCATCATCAAAAGGATGTCAAAGAATTACATTGGCATCCACAAATTCCAGGCGCAGTTATAAGCACAGGAGCAGACGGATTCGATGTGTTCAGTACTATCGCCACATGAGCCCTGGAGTTAAATATGACGATTCTATGCTCTGCATATAGCCCATCAATATAAGCCGCTGTTGTTGTTCGACCGCGGGGTCCGAATCTAAAATGCGAAAATAGTGAACAACTTCTACGGTCGAGAAACAGTCCGTTCCCCACCTTAATGATATTCTTCTGTGTGATATCGGTCAAAGCAGCGTATAGGTCCCTCATATCAAGCAAGTGGTGGCGAGCATTGAATATCTGTTTTTCATCATGTTCTATCAAAGCTGACTGACGATGAGGAGATTAGAAGAAAGAAGACTTCCGATAAGGAAAACAGTTTACGGTATAGTCCTCCACGTAGGGATATTTGATAAGTTTGGAACAGATTTTTGCTCTTGCCAGATGGTGTTGTCGCGGACTGTCTCTCAAGTTGTAGACGCAATCTTGCGCACGGTGTAGTTCATTGAGTATCTCTGTTTGGACAGTTTATGATGGATATTCCCAGATAGTTCGGAACACGAGGCAGACCTTCCTGCACTCCCACACCTTGCGAGCTAGTCAGTACATTCCTATCGGGTGGATAAGATTTGTCTAACGAACCAAAGTTATCACCGCTGGTGGAATGAATGTAGAATTCGTTGAAATGAACATTCAAATAAGACTTACTCTTCAATTCTGTGAAACAATCAATAAATCTACTCAGAACTGCCACCATTGAATGGAACAATGATAACACACTTAGGTATGGCCAACGTCACCCACAGCCTGACCTTGTCAATAGAGGCGACCAGCTCTTCGCATTCCTTCTTGATGATGGAATGTAGACGTTTAACATGTTTATTTTCTAGAACAATATTGGAGAAACGTGCGTGTTGGGTATCGTGTTCAGCCATCTGCGGAAAAAGTGTCTCGTTTGGACTACATGCATCGTCGGATATCTTGCGTTTCTTAGAAAGTGAGTCTGTTTCCGAGTATTCTGAAGGCGGCGGATAAACAGTCGTGTCAACCTCCGCCAATGTGGCTTCATGAAAAGGTGAATCTAGATTCTCTGTTGATAGAATAAGTTGTTGCAGCTCTCTATAGAAGTCAGTGAGTACGGCCTAAAGAGTAGAAAGGTTGTGAGAGGTACAGTGTCTACAGTAGACATGATTTGTGCAATTTGAACCAAGCAATTAGAATATACGACAAACTTTCTTGGGAAACGTGCCAAAGACCACTTCCTCGCCGGCTTGTTTTATGTCGGAGCGGAATTGCTAAGAATGAGGGGATGCTCAAAAAAATAAGCACATAGAGCGGAAGAGCTGTTTACCTCTGTCTGAACGGATAGATTCCTGTCCATTTTTCCGTCGAGAGATGGTGTGGCAGGCCTGGTGGCGGATAGGATCAGCGGACCGGAGCACTCAGCTCGCGCTGACATAAAGTTTAGACGCCCGAGTTCTCTTGTGGCCTACTTCGAGTAGTTACGGCTATGGCTCACAACGAAGAGAGTGCCGCTATCTCGGCCCTCACTGGACTTTCGTTGGGAAACATACTTGGAGGCTTCAACGTGACGACCCAGTCTCTTAACAATCAGCTGGGAATTTCCGGCATACCTGCTCTCAGTTCAAACCAAATTTACAATGAGAATTACGACGACGAAGACGCAGTAGGGCTGGATCAGGGAGATGACTGGGAGGCCCAGATTGACATGGAGATGGCACAAGAGGGGGATGATGTGGTGAAAATGGAGGTGGATTCTCCTGCGCTCAAACAGAAACAGAAACGGACCAAAACTATCAAACGATTGATTGTGCGACCAAAGAGTGTTTACGAACGCTTTCCCGCGTTTGAAAAAAATAAAGTCCTAGACTTCAGTGAATTATTCAAAGGATACACTGTTCGTAAATCAAGAGTGGGGAAGAGACAATTCGCTGGTACGTTCCGTTCTTAACCATCAACCTCATCCATCTACTCTAATCTATGCTCAGTTGAAACGACATATCCGAGAAGGAAAGAGGTACCGAGAGGCTTTTTAGAGTCTGTGGCAGGTGATGCGAAACGTCAGGTAGAGAATAAGAGGGTAGAAGAAGTGATATCGTCAGGGAGCATTGAGGCTGATCTTCGTCGAGCTCTCGAGGTGCCTACAAGACTAACTATTTAGTGATACGCACCGTTCACAGTCTCAATGATAGGAACGGGACGCAACCAGTGTTCAAGTATCGGTACCATTACATGACAGGTCGTTCGATCTGGTGCTCTTGTCTAACTGGGAGGATCAGATTATATATGAGCCGGATCCCTCACCTTCAGCTGCACTCTCATCTACCGACAACAGTTTAACTACTCCCGTGAACAATGTGCTTGAGTCGGGAGCTTGGACGCAAAGTATTATTTGGACACCCGATGCTCCGTTTAGAGACTTCACCCAGCTCGAATTCAACCACGAAGACGACATTGTTCCGGAAGGACGCTCGGGTTCTTAATCTAGCTTGAATTTTCTTGCAACGAAAGCTCATGGTCAATTGTAGGTGAACAAGTCCGGCCAAGAAAGCGCTTCAGAACAGATGCTGCTCCCCGAGATAAATTCAACTTATCAAACGACCAGTATTACGAGGTTGCCAAAGATGGCGGGCGCCATCGTGTGCGACAAACATTCGGTCAACTCACGGTCGAGCACGCCTATCCGGCACAAAAATTACAGCTTCCATTTGTGGGTGTCTGTTTCGTCTTTTGGTTAATCCCACCTAACATAGATATCTAGTATAAAACTCGACTTTCTAAGCAAGAAGCTCGTTCCTTCCATCGGCCAGCACTTCAGTTTCCTATCAACATTGAGCTACGTTTCACGAAAGTCCGGACTGCAAAGAAGAAAAAGGATAAGGCTGGCCGTAAACTCGGCAAGGGAGGCAATGTAGGGGAAGGACTTCATACTACTGGTGATCTTAGTCTCCGAGATACAAGCAATTTCGTGATGTGGGAATACTCTGTATGTATCGCCATGCCTTCCATTCTTCGGATAGCTAATGGCAAATCTAGGAGGAACACCCTCCTATCATTCCCAACTTCGGAATGGGAAGTGCACTAGTAAACTATTACCGAAAGAAGGACGAAAAGGATGATCATGTTCCGAAGGTAAAACCTCAGCGATTCTGAACAGAATAGCTCTAATCCATGACTCATTAGTTCGACCTCGGCGTGCCGTTCGTGCTAGAACCCCAAGATGAATCGCCCTTCATGAAGTTTGGTTATGTCTATCCCGGTCAGACGATGCCTGCCCTTTATAACAATCTTATGCGCGCTCCCCTTTTCCGTCATAAATCCAAACCTACGGATTTCCTGGTTATACGGTAAACAACCAGCACCCACATCGTCCACAGTGTTTGACTGACAGTGATGTAGGAGCACCATCAAAGGCGAAAGCAAATATTACATCCGTGAAATCAAGAACCTCTTTGTCATCGGTCAAACATATCCCGTCACTGAAGTTCCTGGTCCACATTCGCGCAAAATCACGAACACGATCAAACATCGCTTGCAGATAATTGCCTACAAATTACTGAGAAAAAGCGCAGGCGAACGGTTAAAGATATCCAGATTGATGAAATATTTTCCAGATCAGAACGAGCTACAGATGAGGCAACGTTTAAAGGTCATTAGTCACTCTTGCCTAAAGCTTCACATAGTTAAAACATAACATCATCTATGAAGGAATTTATGGAATACCATCGTCGTGGTCCTCACCAAGGTTTTTGGCGTCTAAAAACCAATTGGCCGGTCCCCTCCGATCCCGATATGCTAAAAATGGTCACACCTGAGCAGGTAGTTCTTACTGAGAGCATGCAGGTGGGCCAGCGACACTTGCAGGATTCTGGGTACAGCCAAACTGCAGATAATGCAGACGGAGACGAGTCAAACCTGTCGGTAGAGCAGCAGCTCGCACCCTGGATCACAACGAAGAATTTCCTATTCGCAACACAGGCGAAGGCAATGTTAAGGCTTCATGGAGAAGGGGACCCTTCAGGACGAGGAGAGGCGTTCAGTTTCATCCGAATTTCTATGAAGGAAATTTTCGTTAAAGCCGGGGAGGACTATGAGCAGAAGATGGGTATGTTGTCTTTTTCAGCGCATAGACTTGCAGTGCTATATTATTGCGAACAGCGGAAGCCGAGAACAGACCAAAGTCAGCTCATCGGTACAACGTAGCTGAGCAACAACAAATTTACAAGTCTGAAATTGAGCGTATCTGGAAGGCTCAATTTGACTCCCTCAGTCGACGTGAAGAGCCAATACTGACAGCGGAAGATCTGAGGAGAGATGCGTTGAAGACAGAGCAGATTGAAGCGCAACAACTAGCTAACCGGGATTCTACGCCGTTGGATTCTTACAGTCGTGCCCCTTCGATGGATCGAGGGAGTGTAGATCCCGAGGCCAATCGGCGAGTTTTGCGAATCAAACGCTTCGTCGATGGTCAATGGGAAATGGAGATCGTTCGAGATCCCGCTGTCATTCGTGCGTACATTCGTAATCGACAAGCTATCGAGGAAGAGAACACTCTGACTGATAGTCTGGCGCCGACTGGTGACGCTGATAAGGATAAGAGAGCGAAGAAGAGGTATTTCAGCTCCATCTCGCTTGTGATGACGATGATATATGCGTATTCAGGATCGAGGAAGAGCTTGCTAGGATGAAGAAAAACCAGGAGAGACGTTTGCATAGAAAGAATGCGAAGATTGTGAAGGAAGGCGGTATACCCTTACAACTCAACAGACCGCTGAAATCAGAAACAACTGTATGTCCTGTTTCCTTCATTACCCATCATGTACTCATGAGACTGGCTACCTATCAGAGGCGATGTGGTCATTGCGGGCAAATGGGACATATGAGTACGTATCGATCTCTTTGGCTGGCAGTTTCTGATAAAATATATCAACTGTTCCCAGAAACCAACCGGAAATGCCCTCGATGGGAAGAATTTAATTCCGGAGCTGCACCTACACCTGGGCCTTCTGCAATGTCACCATCAGCAACGAGCCCCCCAGGCACTCCTTCCCAATCAAATATTGGATTCAGCCGAGGACCAACTTTTGGACACTCCGCAGCGACTAGTCCCTTGGCTAACAGTCCTCCTGTAACTGTATACGATGAAGCAGCGTCAACGAGTTCTGCTCCCAAGATCAAACTGAATCTCGGCAAAAAATCTTCTTGAGTGTGGGTCCCATACGTGCATGTATATTATGTTCCGATTGCCGTGTAATCGCGATTGCAGGTTGTTTTCATTGTATCATATTTTATAATTGCGTACATAGGAGGAATCATGAGTGGTATATCACCTCTTCTCTTCCGATCTTGACCGATACAAGGACTTGACGACTAGGCAATACTTACTAGATATGTCACTCTAATTTCCGTTATGCATATTCATCCTAGAGTCTACGGCCTCATCCGTACTTACTGCAACTTGTGTATTTATATTCTTCCGATATATTTTCGCATGCACATGCACAAATTGAATGGACTCGACAATTGCTTGGCTCTAAATCCAAGCCTTTGATAACCCTACATTTGCTTGGCTGCAAAATTGGTGGCGATACACCTCTACATGCGCTTGGCATTTGAAGTCCGGAGGAGGTGGAAACAAGAGGAGAAAACTTCAAACACACAATTCATTAGAAATATGTGCATTTGTCAGGGACCAAGAGAACGCTGGTAGTCCAATAAACAATCTGGCTGCATCTCAATGGATTTAATGCACGGAACTCTAAGCTCTCGCGCAGCGCAGCAGGTATACAAGTATACCAAGCGTTATCCGTAAACACATTGGTCCATGTAGTAGTCTGACAAGTCATAGTTCTGACAACAAAGTCACCAAACCTCAACGTTGAACGTTCAACACTCGTGTCGGATTAGAAACAGTAAAGGACAGTAATCGAATTAAAACTCTAAGAGATTACGTCAGATATTTGGCCAAGACCGGCTTTTCCTCCCCTGTCTTGGCACTCTCTTGGCGTCGAAAGCGGCTGACTATATGAAGCAGATGTTCCGTTCAAAACTTGTTCCCCTCGCTCAACTTGAACGCCAACTTTATTTCATGGCTGGCTCCGATTATGACCGTGACCGTGACATCTCTCCCTCTAGCGCATCCAGTGTCGAGCCATCTGCTGCTCATCACTGCCAATGGCAAGACTGTTCCCAGTTTTTTGTTGACCCAGAGACCCTTTACAATCACCTTTGCAATGACCATATAGGACGAAAAAGCACCAATAACCTTTGCCTCACTTGCAAGTGGAAAGACTGCGGAACGAGCTGTGCAAAGAGAGACCACATAACTTCACATCTAAGAGGTGCGTACACCGAATCAGTGTGTTTTCATCTTTCGTTCAACTGCTTATAGTTCATACACCGTTGAAACCTCATGTTTGCGAGGTTGGCTTTCCATCTCCTCTTGTGCTCTTTCATCTGACGCGGTCGCTTTGGCAGATTTGCAAAAAGTCATTCAAACGTCCACAGGACCTTAAGAAACACGAAAAAATACATACCGAAGAGCACCATGCTGCCCATAAACACTCGAAAGCGATTACTGTTGTAGATCCCGCTTATGTGTCCAGATTCCGGAAGGACTCGGGCAATCAGGGTGAAAACAAGTCCGATAAGGACAAGTCAGCGCCCCGTATACGTGCGCCTGCGCCTCGTTCCGTGTCGCATTCATCTGCATCACCCGAGAGTATGTTCAATTCAGCGTATTCTAAAGTTCTGCACATTAATTTTATACATATTCCTCTCTCTAGGCTCTCTACCGACTCCTTCTCCAGATTTACCTCCGGCTCATCATAATCATACTCATCATTCTCCTCTTCACGATGATCTCTTCATTCACAACCAGGTTGCTGGCTGGGAGGCTCTTCGTTCCGACTCTAATCCGGTCCACGTATCTGCTGGTTCAAAGCGCTCCCATGATCACGATTATAGCGTGGACGATTTCTTCAATGACATGAAGAAGAGAAGGGTCAATCCTTCTTATGATCCGGGTATGCCAGTTCCAATTCTCGATGAGTGATGCTCGACTGAAGTTTCGTATCAGGTATGGTTGAACGCTTGAATAACATGGCCTATAACCATTCTCACTCCAACATGCCCTTCAATCCCCGTTCTGTTTCGTTAGACATTCGTACGCCTGAAGAGCTTGCGGCTGTAAACGAATTTTTAGTCACTCTCGGACGTGATGTATCTGGTATCTTGCCTTCTAATCGGTCGGGGCATCATGGTCGCACCCCTGCAACCTTCTCGTCCGAATCTTTTTTTGACTCCGTTGGACTGAGTCAATTGGGCCTTGCTGGAATGCCTGGCTTACCTCCTCCTGATGAATTTGATTCTGCCCCGTTGGTGTATGCCGGTGGCTCACCGACCAGCACAACTTTTTCACACAGATCGAACTCGTCTGGAATGTACTCAGGCATTGGCGGAGAGACCGGCCGACGTCCGATGAGATACCAGTATGACTATCCTCAAGGTAATTATCACCAGCCTACGCCCCCTCTAGATCCTAGCTCAGGGTCACCGCACTCCGCCTCAACGCCTCTCAATACAACGGCTCATATTTCTTCCGGCATAAATTCAATGTCGCAGTCATTTAGTAATAATGGTCAATACCCTCCTCTTTCTTCTGCTTATCCTCCACAATCATCGCATCCTGGTCAGTTCGGAATTCATATCAATCCTTCCGCAGAGAGTGCGGCTGGATTCGATTATCTCCGTGCACCTCGTGGCTCTGCTCCAAATGTAGGATTGATCATGCCAGATGCAATTGGTGTTGATAAGAGTGTACGACGCCCGATGGTGGTCTTGAAGAGTATTCCTACGAAAGAGGGTTCTTCGGTTGGTGCTCCCCCGGAGCCACTCGAACCTAAACTCACTCAAGGTATTCACCGTGGTCCGCCGGCCAAGTTGCCTTCGATAGAATCTTCAATCAGAAAGCTCACCCCTATACCCTCTGCTCCTAATTCCACGTCGACGCTCTATCCTACTCTCACACTTACTGAGGGAGACGTGCAATACAAGCTCCCGCCTCTCAAATCGTTCCGCTCTGACTCCCCGTTACCGGTATCCAGATCTAGCACCCCAAGTTCTGTCTGCGACTCGCCGCATACACAGACCACTGTATTGCCTAGTTTGAAGAGCCTTACCGAGGCTGGATCAGTGAACTTGCACCCGCAGAGACCGAAACGGTCGTTAACTGGTGAATCCGATGAACTTGCTCGCGAGGTTGGAAAGATCGAGCTAACAGGTCCCGCGGCGTCGCCTGCGCTATCACATGCCGCAATATCCTCTACTTATTCGGAACGCAGTTCTCCTCTTCCGAGAAAGGCCTTTTCTGACGTTCACCTACCTCTCGACGAGCGTCGGCGGCATGCAGAATTCATCAAAGTTCTTCTGGTTAGCATCAACGAGGATTTCATGAGACGATCGGGTCTCGTACCCAATCGAAGCACTGTTTTGAAGGCTTCCGACGATAAGATGGACGTGGATGAGACGGTGGTCAGCAAAGATTCAAGGCCATCATGTATTTCCAGCAAGAACGTAGAGATGTGTTTTGCATAAAGCATCATATCTTCTTCTGTATCTTTTCAGCATTTGCAAGGACCTGTACTTTGAATATCGTATTTTTAGAATATTTTTGTAATTTTGGACCACGACCTAAATCCAAACCCTCTGCGCGTATGTTCTCTTTATCTGCTAAGTATTACTAAATGTTATCCCCCTTTCCAATAATCAAACGCTTTGTATTAAATCGATGAATTCAACACTAGCTAATTTCCGACATTCTCATCACATCTTTTTTGAATACATCCTCCAGAGATATCCGAAAACAAAAGTTCTTGGCAGCCACCTGAATATAGCAAAGATGGTTGAATTTCCTCCGGCAGTAAATCGCAAAGGCGGGTTCTTGCTTAAAGCTTTGGAAACCACCGCCTTCGCAAATTCAGCAGTGGGCATACTGTGCTCTGACTGACTTGCGTTGATTCGTTTGATGATGTTCGGCACGAAAGCAGAGTAGAGAGAGTTTTCTGGTAACTCAAAATTTTTTGTCATGTTTTTGGCAATATTTGACCGGACGGAACCTGGAACGACGTTCATGACGGAGATATTGAATGGTCTACATTCCATGCTGAGGACTTCACTGATCATATGTGTAGCTGCCTTGGTCGCTGAGTATAATCCGTTCCATGGGACAGGTCTAGATATTAGATTGAAGCTTAATTCTCTTGAAAAACTTGAAGGTCAAGCGCACGTACGTATCTCCTACAACGGATCCTATGTTGACAAATAGACCTTTCTTGCGTCTTGCCATGATGGGCAGCACACTCCTACACACTCGGAGTATGCTGAACGTGTTTATGTCGAATGCTTGTCGTACAGTGTCCATATTCTGATCCAGAAGAGCGCCTGTATGCAAAACTCTGACTACATGTTGCGAAAAAAAAAAAACGATTGATGCGTTACCTGCAGTACCAGTCCCAGCATTATTGACCACTATGTCTATCTTTCCTTCCTTGCCAACAATTTGGTCAATGACACGCTTGACATCTTCATCGCTGGTGACATCCAGAGGCAGTTTCTCGATTCTAGGATGGTTCAGGCCTTCCATTTTGGTTGGATTGCGGGCGGTGGCATAGACTTGACAGCCTCGAACGGCAAACTCTTCACATCTGAAAGGAGTGAGTAATGTATACAGTGTAGTATGAACATCAACATACAAAGCCGCACCAATTCCTCCAGCAGAGCATCCAGTTACCAGTACAACGGAAGCCATGATATGTTCGGGAAGGAAGAGTAAACCAGAGTTTAAACGTGCTAGCGTGTAGCACTACTAGTAGTGCCGATCAATCCGTGAAAATCATTTTGAAATTTCTTCGAAATTCTCTCCGTCCTCGAGCTCAACCCCACGATAAAAAGCCTCACTAATGACTTTGACCTTGAAGTTTGACGCGTTATTGTTGTACTTGAGCGCAGTCGACGAAGTGCATGCCGCAGTTCTGACAAACATATCCGAAATCGGAAATGAATGGAATTGTCACTTTTTGTCACTTGGCCTACTGACCGCAGTAGCTTGGCTCTTTTCCTTTCTTTTCCTCCTTCTCCACATCTATAGTCTCTCTTTTCCATCGCCAACTATCTCATATCTTTACTCATCTGCTTTCGAATCTCTTATTTCATCATGCTGTTTTCAGCCAATAACATTGTGCAGGTCGCAGCCGCTTTGATTTTACTTCCTCTGAACGCTCGAGCTGCTTCTATTTCTCAGCGTGCAACGGTCTGTAACGGCTATAGTGAGGTATGCTAACGGTATATCACGACGAAACGCTAGCTGACCTACCCCAGCTATGTGACAGATCACTGGGGAATGTTACTTTTGTTGGAACTCATGATTCCTACGCCGTCGGAGTGGATAACCGTTAAGCATGGTGCTGTTTTTCTTATGCGGCAAATGCTCATATGATTTCACAGTTGCTACAAATCAGGACTACGATAGTGGGCCACTAATTTGCTTTAGGATCTTACAACATATGTGCTGATGCTTTACCCAGTTACCCAACAGCTCACAGACGGAGTCAGGATGTTACAATCCCAAGCCCATAATAACAGTGGTACGATTGAATTGTGCCACACTTCCTGTGTAAGTTTACTTTCACTGTATACTATCAGACCACCTTGAACTTTAATAGGGTCTCGAAGATGGCGGAAGTTTGCAAGATTACCTGACCAAAGGTTTGTCCTTTCAATGTTCAATCACCTCACGATTTCTGATCCTACCTTGCTCCAGTGAAAACGTGGATGGACAGTAACCCGAATGAAGGTCCGCATCTCCATCTCATGACCGAATTTCGTACTCACTGGTCGTCGCGTAGTTGTTGTTTTGCTAATTGTTAACATTGACGACCTACCCGCCACGGAATACGCTCCTGTATTCGAGGCGGCCAATGTGACATCTATCTCTTACCAGCCTGGGGTTTCCAACATGACTGCATCCTCATGGCCGACTCTTGGTTCTCTCATTGATAACGGAACGCGTCTTGTCACTTTCTTAGATAATTCTGCGGATATCAGTACGGTTCCATATCTGCTTGACGGTGAGTAGAATCGATATATCATTGTGGATTCATTATCGATTCGTTCACAGAATTTTCCAATATTTGGGAGACTGCATACGATTTGACTGACCAAAATGCTTTCGACTGCACCGTCAATCGTTCTAACGGAGACACTTCAACGCAGATGTTTCTCATCAACCACTTCCTAGATCAGGTCATTCTTGGAGAGCCTGTACCGGATTCCGCCCAGGCGAATGTTACCAACGCCGTTTCTGGTACGGGTTCCTTGGGAGCTCAGGTTTCGACATGCGAATCTGTGATGGGCAGACCTCCCAATTTCATGCTTGTGGACGTGGGTACATTCCCATTCAATACAATGTGCAACTTTCTCATATCATGATATTTCGTCTTTAGTTCTACGAGTATGGAAATGGATCTGTTTTTGAGGTTGCTGCAGCTGCAAACGGTGCGTAAAATCTAATTGGACTGTTTTGCCCATGTTGATCGCACCATAGGTGTCACCTATACTGCTAAAGCCATAGCCACCCCGAAGACTTCCTCGTCGTCTTCCTCGTCAAATGATGCACGAACTATACTTGACGGATCCCTCTTGCAGATTGCACCCCTATTGGTTTCCAGCGGAATTCTCTTCGGCGCTTGGACCTTTTTCTAATGCATCTCCCACAATTACGACGATTGCTTTGGACTGATTGTCCTCTCGAGCAGGCATTCTCATGGACATTACTTCTCTTACTGCATCAGATTGACTGGACATTACTATCATACTAAATCGTAATCAAATGAGTTTGTGAACATTTAATTGATATCAACGCTTGCGTTCGATACGCCATTTATACACCCTAGGTTTGTAGGTTTCGTCAGACTTTGTGGCCGAGGTTTTCCTAGATCGCCCCCCTCTGGCATCCAAAGCATCTTCATCTTCATCAGAATTATCGTCGTCGCCAACTCTTTCTGGCGCGCTAATCTTCTTTCGTGCACCTTTACCCATCATTAATCGTTGCATCTCGAACTCTCGCTCCGCATATCGCATCTGTTTATCCCTCACCAATCGAGCAGAAAGTTCTTTTAAAAGACGCTGTCGGTGTTGCTGTGCTGAGCCCTCGATTTCTTCGGCAATGTCACTGTGACCCTCTGC
The DNA here is from genome assembly GCA_027886635.1 of Lentinula boryana. Classification (NCBI taxonomy): domain Eukaryota; kingdom Fungi; phylum Basidiomycota; class Agaricomycetes; order Agaricales; family Omphalotaceae; genus Lentinula; species Lentinula boryana. The sequence continues at coordinate 64,882 of MU790556.1, forward strand.
ATCCTCTGTGTCATCATGGTCTGGTGCGGACTGCCGTTTCTTGGATCGGCGTTTCTCGTTTGGCCTTATCCAGCCTAGGTCTACCGATTGATCTTGTGCTTCTACATTCATGGCGTCAGGTCTGGGGGCATGCGAAGGTCCAACATAATTCCGCGCTAAAATATATATGAATGCCGGTACTTTATAAAAAGGTCGATTTACAGACCGGCTTGATCGTCGTCCACAAAGATAATATGCCGCTTTGAGCCTTTTTTAGATTGACTGGAGATTAATCCAGCCTGTTCAAGGGTTTCGAGCTCCTCCGGATTTAGGCTATTTTCCTCTGAATCCTCGGCCGGGACGAGATCCGCAAGAGCTGTGAGTTGAGCTTTAATTTTGTCAATTTTCTATACACGCATGGATATAAGCGTCTTCAAACAATGAGGATATCTTACCTTAAGCCCCGCGACTCGCATCGTTCTGATGTAATTCTCGTCTTGTGTTTTGAGGACTTTGACAACATCGGTAGGCAATGCAGTGTTCCCTCTGTCCTTAACATGTATGCCCCCCTGCTATAGAGTTAGCCTGTACTCAGAGACGAGATACAAACACGGACCTTCGTTCTCTCTCTGGTCATGGAAAAGTAAAACTCATCCTTATTTCTTTCTGCAGCCTTTTGCTTCAGCCTTGTTAGCCTGTCTTGTTTGGAGTGATAGTCCTTGGCTCGTTTGACATAGTCTTTGTGCTTTTCAAGGAAGCCAAGCTTGGCCCTATGTGCAAGTTGGGATCTTTCCTTGTGGTTTCGTCTGTGAATCGAATTTCGAAGGGAGGTCATGGTAGTTAATGATGAAAATTAAATTACCGAATTTGGACTGATGATCGTAATCAGCGTGACACAAGCAAGTGTGGGAAACAAGACCGTTTTGCTGAATTCTCCTAAATTTCCTCAACTTCCCGATTTTTCGACCAAAATCTTTACCCGCTTATCCCGACTCGGACTGTATTTTCGGTCCCTCGTTACTCAGTATGAGTTTCCAGCATTTTAGATTAGGTGAAATGGCTATGGCCAATCCCCCACCTCATCTCATGCACCTTCATGGTTCGACTTCCAATATGCATGGCCACCCTCAGCAAAGTCAACAATCCTCCCAATTTACCACCATAGATAATACAAACAATTCTTTTTCCAACAATACATCTAAGATTTCCTCCGGTTCTTCGACTAAACAACCTTACGGCTCGGGAGACACCGATGATGGCTATACACTTGTCTTTCCAAATCTTGCTGCATTCAACGAGTGGCGAGAAAGAGAAGAAGAAACTCAAGTTGTCGAATTCGTCAAGGTATTATCACTCCATCATCGAAGGGATCATTTAAATTTGCTGACTTCGGTTCGGTTTCAAAGGGTGACACCCATGGTAGTAAAGCGATACCTCCACGTTTCAAAGATCATACGAAATTGGTCTGTGCTCGACATTCGCGGAGTGGAAGAAAGAAATATGTAAAGAAACATCCGGAAAGAGTGAGAAAGGTACCTAGTCGCAAAGTAAGTCGCAAAACGATGGTAATCAACTGTGAATTCACAATATCATAGCTGGAAGGTCAAGGATGTCCTGCATCCATTAGCTTCAAAACATATTTTGACTCTGATGAGATTCGAGCTTGCTGTGAGCGTTAGTTATATGTGAAACTCGTTTTGTTGATGGTCGAGTGCAACAGACAACTCCCAGCACTCTCATGAAATCGGGCCTGCCAATTTGCCATTTACTCGTCGAGGCCGCAGAGCCGCTGCGGAAGCGGACAAGAACAAGTCGAATAAACATATTCGGTTCGCAAACGATAACAACAACTCTGCCGACGACGCTTCGACGTCTGCACCAATTGCCGGCCCTTCAAATGTTCCACAAACATCGACATCCAATTATTCATCTGCAGTATCTATGATTGCTCCTCTGCCAACTTCCCAAAATTCCTACCAGCCTACTCCTCCGCAATCCTACAATTACCAAACCCATTATCAGTATGCCACCCCAGCTCCAGCTCCAGCTCCAGTACCGCCACCGCCTGCACAGAATAGCGACGCCTTCAGTCATGATCGTTGGGCAAATATGGAAACTTTATTTCAGTCTGTACGAGAGCATGCACGGACTTTCGCGTATCCTAGTGCCAGTGTCGCAGTTTTAGAAACTGTTTTGATACGACTGTTCTTGGAAAGTCCTTCTCAACCCGGACTAAGTCAGCAACCAATGGCCGCGCCGTTGATGCCACAAAATATGTCAGCACACATGGACGACGACGACGGCTCTTCAGAAGAGACGTAGTGGACAGTAGCACATTATCTCACTAGACCTATAGTACGCAATCCGTGCCTTTTGTGTAACAGTACTTGTATCATCATGTGCATATATGACATTCCAGCAGGCATGTACTGGTAACTCAGTTCAAGGGTTTTATCTACCCCGATGTCCCACGCAGACGGAGAGAAGATATTATGCGAGTATATTTGAAGCAGATTGAAAGGTATGTCTGCCTTAGTCACTGAAATATCAAAATTCGAATTGAATCAATAAGATCCATAATACAGCAATTATGACTCAATTCTCTCGGAGCCCTGCAGCGGCTGCGAGAGCATCGAAGTTTGGTGTACCAAATCCGGTAGCCGGGTCCCCTGTGAATTGTGGTAGAACAGAATATTGTCAGTTCTAGATCGAGAAACTCGGAAGGAGGGGTGAGGTGCGGTTAAAGTAGAGTGAGACTTACATCCTTCCAAAGCAGACCAACCTTCAGCACCCGGACCTGTTAATAAAGAGTATGAGTGAAGATACAGAGGAACAGAAGACAAAGGAGACAGAAAACATGAAGTAGAAGAACGTGGAGGAGGAGAAGAAGACAAGGAAGGGAATAAGGTAGAAATGGGATAAAGGAATAGAATAAAATAAAACGCAGGTATACTGACAATCAGCGGGCACAAGACCTGGAGTACTTCCATCTACGATATCAAAGAACGCTTGAGGATTAGAGTAGATGCTACACAGATTACAATAAATCAACATGAATGAGCAGCGAGACAGTGCTGCTCACAAAGGGTTCAAGAATCCCAGCACCGGCTTGCCCTCCGCAATAAGTTTATCGTCAATAAGACTAATCACGCTAGCAAAAATCGGGCTGGATGCCGAGGTGCCTGCTTCTAAGACCTAATATCGTTCGTATATCAAGGTAGTAATGAGAAACAAGGAATGAGTGATCACTCACATGTTGACCGTTAGAAATAATTGGTATATTTTCACCCTGAGCAGCGACATCAGGCACCGCGCGTCCTCCGGAGGAGTTGTAAAGACCCTCGTTGGCGGACCCAATGGATGAGAGGTACGAAGAGACAGCGGTGTCTTGGTAAGATGGTCGGGAGAAGTAGTTGGAGAAACCGCCTGTAGTAGGATAAGTGAAGGTAAGTCAGAGTAGTATCAGTAATTGTTGTTGTAGTTGTTGTTGTTGTTGTTGTTGTATATGAACGAGAAACGGGACAGAATGAAATGCAGACTTACCACCACTGAAATTTGATGCAACCTCGGGACTAACTTTAGTCACGGACCCAACGGCGGTGACATAAGGGCATGCACTAGGAAAGGCGGTGAAAAGAGTAAGATTGGTGGCCCCTGCGGTACATGCACCTAGTAGATATTGGTACAGAGTGAAAATAAGACGTCGCTATTACCAATAGCAACGATGAAGCAATAACTTACCTGCGCCGTCGTCGCCTAGTCAAAAAGGCACAAGAGACGTTAGTAAGTTGGACGTGCATTACAAGAGCCGGCGATACCAGAAGAAACCAGTAAAGAGATTCCCCGCGAAGTAGCTTGCATGAGCGAGTTGCAAACTTGTCTAGAACCGGTCAGGACAAACCGAAGATGAAAAAAGAAATTTGACCTACTCCATTAATCCTGCATCACTGGGTGTCAAGAAACCCTCTGCAATTCCGTAACTTGTCGTGACTACCTGTGGAGGCTCATCCGCGGTAATGAGGTACTCTGCCAAATCGGTCAAACTGGTGAAAAAATCAATGCCGCTATAGCCGACAGCAATGAACTCAGTAGGGACATTTGTAGCGATGCCGACTGTGTATTGAATATCAAGGCTCTAATCAAAAGAATCAGTTGCGTCCGCGATGGATGCGAAATTCATACTTACTGCTTCGAAAGATGCGTCACCGGTCTCTTGAGGATTAGTCCCATTTGCAACGCTGACGACGGAGAAGGTAGTGTTTGGAGACATATCAGGTCTGTTTTCGGTGAGGAAGAGTTCCAGGTCCGATTCCTACATTTCATAGTAAGATGAGCATCTTTTGGAAGGAACGCAACAACACTACCAGAGCCCAATTAGATTGCAAGGCAGACACCCCGAGGACATTGGAGGACTGCGTCGCAGGTGTACGAGGAATTCCGTACAATGACTGCAAGCATGAAGGAGGTACCAACGTCTCACAAGATGCCGGAGCCGTGTTAGCTCTCGTTCCAAACTTGAGACTGGCAGCTCTGCGAGAAGGTGAACCAGCTTTGGGGTATACAACGGTTCGACTATTCCGATTCATGGGAGGAGCAAACGCGGTTGAAGGATGAATGAGGCTGATGTGCTCTGACAAGTTGGCAGGGATGCTATAAGAGGACGTATACAAGCCCCATGTTTGGATTGCCTGGCTGGAGGAGCTGGATGAGCTATAGGTAAAGTTGGTGTACTCGGCGCTGAGAAGGTCGTTCGCTTTTGAGACTGGGATCGAGAATGATAAGTATTCGCCGAATGGGCCAGTCGAAATCGCGGATACGTTCTGGGATTGAAGCCAGGAGGTAACGGCTGTAACTGAGTTGGATGACGGAGCAGCGTATGGTTTAATCTGTGTCCCAGTTGATTATATCACGTTTGCCCATCAGGACAAATCCAGTAACATACCTGATCTGGAGTCAAGTACTGGCCGTATGACGCGCTTCCAGGCGTACTGATCTCGTAGAGCTTCGACTGTAGGCCTTCATTATTTGCTGCCTTGAGGGCAATGCGAATGCTTATTGTTGCCTCCCCGGATGGTTTACCGAGTAGTGTAAATCCGGGTGGGATCACGTCGAAGTTGTTTTCACGGGAACGCAGAACCGAGCCCTCAGCTGAAGCATGGAGAGGAAGGAGTGATATGAGAGTAATTGCTGTTGATTTGAGCCACGCCATGAATGAGTTTCTGCCTAATTTGGAGCTGAGAAGTTTATGAGCCTCGAGGAACTTAAATATGTTTTCGTCACGGTCACCCTTCACCGAATACCTGTAGATAGGCGGGACTTTGTATCAAGTCCGTATTGATTGCCAAATATGAGAACACCGAGCAAGTACTTGGAAAAGAAGGCACAGCAAGAGAAAATCGCGATAAAGAGCAGTGATCGTTCAAAAATAATTGTCCGAAATGTGTAGCAATTGGCGGATGCCATGCGAAACGGAATGTGCTCCTTCCCATGGGGACGCGAAGGTAGATGTTACTACTTGCCTGCCATACTCAAGTTTTGCCTCCTTCAAAAGTCATTAACTTTGAATTTGAATTTGCGCAAGGATAAAGTCTGCAACCAATCGATTTTATCATCTCATGGAAAATTACATGACGAGTTTCAACAGCAACGAACGATGTATTGAGTGAATGAATGAATCCACGAGTTTAAGTCCAAAGATATCACGATAGGTCAGAATGTCAATTTAACTCTACTCAGTTTCCTTTCAGAGTCCGGCGGCATTTGCAATAGCGTCAAAGTTCGGTGTACCAAACCCAGTAGCCGGATCCCCTGTAACGAAATACGGTACCTTGTTAGTATACGGTTGGAGAAGAGCAGCGAAGAGAAGAGGGAGCGAGAATGATGGTGAGCGAGACTTACATCCTTCCACCGCAGACCAACCAACACTGTTAGGACCTGCCGATGAAGAGTGTAACGAAAGTTAATTAATTGACAGGGAAAATGACAGAAAGACAATCATACTGACAATCAGCAGGTATAAGCCCTGGAGTGCTTCCATTGACGATATCGAAGAAAGCTTGAGGGTTGCTGTAGATGCTGCAAGTGCCAAAAACGTGAACGGTCAACACCGTCCATATACCAGCGAGGTAAAAATCAAAGTACTCACAAAGGATTCAAGAATCCCAGTACTGGCTTACCCTGTGCGACAAGCTTATCGTTAACCAAGCTAATTACACTGGCGAAGATTGGACTGGACGCTGATGTGCCCAATTCCAAAACCTATATAAGATGGATGTAAAAGGATGGGCAGTGGAAAGGACGGTCAGTAGGCGACTGGAGTTAAACTAAGGGTAGGGTTCACCTGGCGGCCGTTGGTTATGATTGGTATGTTTTCACCTTGGGCAGCAATGTCGGGTACCGCCCGTCCAGAGGAGTTGTATAGACCTTCGTTGGCCGAACCAATGGAAGAAAAGTACGAAGAGACGACGGCATCTTGATAGGAGGGTCGGGAGAAGTAGTTGGAGAAACCGCCTGAGAAGGGATAAGGAAATTCGAGAAAGTGTGCATAATGTGAACTCACCGCCGCTGAAGTTCGACGCGGTTTCAGGACCAATCCCTGTCACGGACCCAACAGCGGTAACATAGGGACATGCAGCAGGGAATGCGGTAAATAGAGTGAGGTTATTCGTGCCTGCTGTGCATCCGCCTAGATAGCAATCCGTTCATGTGAGGGAACAATAAAACACAGTGAGCAGATGGTTTACCTGCACCGTCGTCGCCTGGGATAAAGGGGAAAGGTTTCATTAAAAGAAGTTATCACAAAGTAAAAACGAGGACCGCACATACCAGAAGCAAACAGCAAAGAGATCCCACGCGAGGTAGCTTGCATGAACGAATTACAGGCTTGTCTAAAGCCAATGTGTGCATAGTTAAAACATAAGTAAGAAAGCAACGAAGAAGAGATTACACACTCCATCAGCCCTGCAGAACTGGCCGTCAAAAATCCTTCCGCGACTCCATAGCTTGTTGTGACCACTTGTGGAGGATCATCCGCAGTGATGAGATATTCTGCTAAATCAGTCAAACTGGTGAAGAAATCTGTGTCGATGTTGCCGACGGCGATGAAGGCAGTTGGGACGTCTGTGGCAAGGCCTACGGTATATTGAATGTCCAGGCTCTGACGGAAAGAAACATGAGTTGCAACGCGCAAACATCACCGAATTTAGTGATACTTACTGCCTCGTAAGATGCATCACCGGTTTCTTGCGGGTTGGTACCGTTATCAACGCTGACGAGGGTGAAAGTGGTATTGGGAGACATGTCAGGCCGATATTCGGTGAGAAAGCTTTCCAAGTCCGACTCCTACGTATGTGAAATAAAATAACTATTATCACAGGCGATCGCGGCAGAATGTGAGCATAAAGAACTCTCACCAGAGCCCAATTAGATTCTAACGAAGAAACTCCCAGAACATTAGAATCTTGTGTTGCAGGCGTACTAGGAATCCCGTACAACGATTGCAAACATGAAGGGGGAACCAACGTCTCACAAGATGTCGGAGCTGTGTTGGCTCGCGTTGCGAGTTTGGCACTGACAGCTCTTTGCGAAGGCGAACCAGCTTTGGGGTATAGAATGGTTCGCCCATTCCGATTCATAGGAGGAGCAAACGCGGTCGAAGGATGAATGAGATTAATGTGCTCTGACAAGTCGGTAGGGATGCTATAAGCGGACGTGTACAAGCCCCATGTTTGGATTGCCCGGCTGGAGGAGCTGGGCGAACTATATGTAAAGTTGGTGTACTCGGCGCTGAGAAGGTCGTTCGCCTTTGAGACTGGGATCGAGAACGATAAATATTCGCCAGATGGTCCAGTCAAAATCGCAGATATGTTTTGGGATTGAAGCCAGGAGGTAACGGCTGTTACGGAGTCGGATGACGGAGCAGCGTATATTTTAATCTGTGTTGTAGTTTATTACCGCGTTTACCCTCCAGAACAAATTCAGTAACATACCTGATCTGGAGTCAGGTACTGGCCGTATGATGCGCTTCCAGGCGTACTGATCTCGTAGAGCTTCGACTGTAAACCTTCATTATCTGCCGCCTTGAGGGCTATCCGAATGTCTATGACCGTCTCGCTGGAGGGTGTTCCGACTTGTGTAAAGCCAGGTGGAATCACGTCAAAGGTAGAGGCGCGTGTACGTAGAACTGACGACCGAGCTAAAGCTTGAAGCGAAAGGAGGGAGAAAAAAGAGGTCACAGTCAATTTGCGACCTGGCATGGTGAGTAGCCTGAGTCAAGTTGAGAAGATGTCCATGCAGTAGTTATATATCTTCCGTCGGACGGTTAATTTTCACCGAGTGAGTATGCGGGAAGAAGACAGGGTCCAGAAATTCATGTATTATTGGAAAACCACTGACACGAAAGTCGAGAGCCAAAGTCGTGCAACGTGACCGAATCGGCTTCCGGGTCCCCCAAAGTCACAACCTCTATCATCACTACCATCGACCATGTCAGCGATAACATTTGCTCGTCAAGCTTTTAATAGGGAGAAGCCGCATGTATGCTCTCGTCTTGATCCTGAGCTTGTACACTCCCTGATACCTCTCTAATTTAGTCCTCAATCACAAATTGGGTCGACATCCTAACGGCAAATCATATTGAAGAGGAAGCTTATGATGGGTTCGGTCTATCCTCATTCGTCGCTATTCTTTGAGAAAATCTGGCTTACATCTACTCTATACCTTAGGATTCCTGAACTAGTAGATTCCATCAATTTACAAGGTCTTACAGGGTATAACCCTTTTCCTTCAGGATCCTGAAAAAAGTCGAATGGATAATGTAACTCTTCAGGACGGGCGAAGCATCTAGAGCACTCAGAAAGAAGCTGAAGCATGGAGGACCTCATCAACAGTACCGTTCACTCGTCGTAAGTCTCAAAGTGACGTCAGGACATTCTCCCTCTCATCTTATCACAGATATTGAAAGCGCTGGTAGAGAATTGCGGTGACAAGTTCAAGAGTTCGTATCATGCATATTCACCGATGTTTTGCGATTAAACTGTATCGGATAGCCTCATTCGCAGATGATCAACTTACGGATGCTTTGCGTCAAATATCTGGGGACCGTACTGCTGATAAGCGGGTGCAGAAGAAACTCAAACTAGTATTGATATCGTGGCATGAACAATTCAAGTCAGATCCCTCCATGCGCTCCGTATCTGAGCTATACCACATGTGCAGGGACATACAGCCTGCTAAGCCAGCAATAGATCCGATGGAGGTAGAAGCTGCTCGTAAACGAGCGGAGAAGGAAGAAACAAAACGAAAGGCCAGGCTGGAGAAAGAGGAGGCACGTAAGAAAGAAGAGGCAGAGCGATTAAAGCAGAAGCAGATGAAGAACAGGCCAAAACGTACTCCGTTCAATTTTGAACAGGTTCGTCTGATTTCTCAATTCAAATTGTATTCTCACAATCTCCCCGCAGGAGAAACCCCGAGTGCTTGCTAGCATAGTAGAAGCTTCCCAGGCGTCTAGTAATCTGGTCAACGCTATCACGGTAATGATATTTGGTCAACTCGAATGAAGTCAATAACATCATTGAGTAGTTGGTTAACCCGGAGAAAGAAAGCATTCAATCCAACGAACGTGTTCAAGACTGTTTAGCAAAAACCAAAGTAGCTCGCAAACAGATCGTTCGCTATATTCAGGTAAAGTTCGATCTTCTCCGTACCTTGTAAGCTCAAAGTTCATCTTCCCTCAAGCTCGTCGAAAACGAAGAAGTTATTGGTGTCCTTATTGAAACTAATGATCGTATCATCGCTGCGTTGGAGATGTACGATAGTATGTCCTCACCGGATTCAAAACCCGATCCAATTTCTGCTGCCACTGCAGGAATAGATGCCACCCATATCGGTCCGGAAAGCGAGCTTAGCAAATTACAGGAGAAGCAGAAAGCTGCGGTGCAGAAGGCCAAGTTAAACGGCTCCATACGAAACGGGTCGACAGGCGGGGTATACGCTGATCTGGAAGATCTAAATTTCGGGACACTCGGTGTATCGTCGAGCAATCTTCCTCCTCCATTGCGCCCGACCAGCATGTCTGAAGAGAGTACTGAAGCTGCTACGCGTGGTTCACTTTCTGACTTTAGCGATTACGAGTCGTCAGATGAGGAGACGCACAACGCAAGAGCCTCTTCTTCGACATATGCTGCCAAAGACTATGTTTCTGACGAGGGAGCGACCCGGGGTTTGAAGACAAAGGCATCCATCGATGACCCTTTTGCAGATCCTTTTGCGGATTGAGAGGAGTATATCTATGACTGAGAGACTGTATATATGTACACCATCATACTGACATCTATTTCCACTTCACGACGGTATCTTGAGATCCAGTGCCCAGCCAGTACTGTCTCAATACTGCTGGTAAAGCTATCGCAACAGGTTCTCCTGCTTCGTCAAATTCCACCCCATTTTCAATCAATGCAACTATGAGACGAGGGATTGCGGCTGCCGTTCCGTTCAGCGTATGTGCAAATAGGTTTTGTTTATTTGTTTCGAGATGATATCGGATATGCATACGGCGAGCCTGGTAGTCAGTGCAATTCGACAAAGAGGTGACTTCCCCCCAACCGCCGCGGCCGGGCATCCAAGCTTCCATGTCGTATTTGCGATATGCACTAGCTCCTAATTCCTCAGTTGGCATATCAAGCGTTCTAGAAAAACGTATATAATAGAGGTTAGAAAAGAAAAGAAAAATCGGGCAACTATTACTCACCGTACGGGAAGGTCTAATTCTCTCAGAATTGAGTCCTGAACCTGTCGTATCTCCTCCATCATACTTTCACTTTCTTCGGCCCTAGTGACAGCAAACAATTCCACCTTGGTGAACTGGTGTACACGATAAAGGCCTCGGGCTTCAGCACCGCGAGCGCCTGCTTCTGCTCGAAACGCATGACCAACGCCGACAATCTTTTGCGGTAAAGCCTTCGAAAGAAATAGTCGATTGGCAAACATTCCTGCAATTGGTATTTCAGCTGTTCCAGCAAGAATGAGTTCAGGTGAAGACGGGGAAGTAGAATGGAGGTGGTAGGACTGCGTATGGTGCGGATGTGAAGGGTCTCTCGGCTGGAAACCACACCTTTGCGCAATGTCAGAGCGGACAACATCAGGTGTAGTAACTGGCTGAAAACCGTGCTTGATAGCCACAGAAATGGCGTAATTAGTGAGAGCAAGTTCAAGGAGAGCTCCTTCGTTCATGAGGAAGTACCATGATGTCCCGGAAACGTTCGAGGCATTTTCCATGTCAACTAGTTTGAGCTTCTTCGCGACCGCCAAATGATCCCTAGCAGGCGATACGGGTAAGCAGGCCGGTCCTTGTGTCGCTAGCGTGACAGCAGCTGATTCAGGCCCAAGAGGTGAAGAAGGATGGGTATCGTTGGGTATAGCCAGTGCTAACTCTAGAAGCTCGCTTTCCAAACGAGAGCACATAGTCTCCATCTCAGCAATTTCATCTTTCAAAGCCTTTGCATGCTTCAGCGCATTTTCTTTAGCTTCATGATCCTTCCGAGATCCACTACTACGAATCGTTTCGCCTATCATGGAACGAGCATTTCGTTTCTCGTTTAGCAAATGGGATGAGTTCTTGAATTCTGTATATAAACGAGAAACCTTGTGGATCGCGTCTGCAGGGAGAGGTGCCTTTCGGTTGATAGCATTCGTCAATTTGTTTACAGAATTTTCGGAGATGCTGCGGTAATTCAGCCGCGGTGGGGGTAGCATACTTGAACTGTCAACGACCGAAGAAGATGAAGCATGGCGACAAGGAAAGCTAGCTTTATCTATGCTCGTGGTTTGTCCTGAGTAGCTCTGCGTCTAGTGGGCAGTTTCACTCACAGAAACAAGCTAATTTTGAGGGACGAGCCCGCGCCGCACAGCAGAAACTCATAAGAAACAATTTCGCGTGGCGTCACGCGTGACATAGTCGCGTTTCTCTTTCTAGCTCATGTCATTCTCGGGCTCGAATAAACAAAAACCCTCTAAGGCTTCAGACGTGCTGTACGAGCTACCTTGGTAAGATCCTCCTGTACCTATCCGAACAAATGCTTATCTCTTATAGGGTCGAGAAGTACAGACCTAAAGTTCTTGACGATGTTGTTGGCAACACGGAAACGATTGAACGACTCAAGGTCATTGCAAGAGATGGGAACTGCCCTCATGTCATAATATCTGTATGTGGAGAGTTTTCTCGCAGAGATAATGTCTCATATATCATATATCTGAGGGTATGCCAGGTATTGGTAAAACTACCAGTATACATTGTCTCGCACATCAACTGTTGGGAGATGCCTACAAAGAGGGCGTTCTGGAGCTGAATGCTTCAGACGAACGGTGAGATACGCCGTCGATCGATTGTGGTAGCATCCCTGACGCGTAGCAGTGGTATCGATGTCGTTCGGAATAAGATCAAGGCTTTTGCACAAAAGAAAGTCACGCTGCCACCCGGGAGGCATAAAATCGTTATCCTGGATGAAGCTGACAGGTAATATCCGTCCTCAGAACACGTTTCAGCTATGGGTAGTCTTAATTGACCGACATTGTCAGTATGACGGCAGGTGCTCAACAAGCTCTTCGGCGAACAATGGAAATCTTCTCAAACACGACTCGATTTTGTCTTGCGTGCAATATGAGTAACAAGATCATAGAACCAATACAGAGTCGTTGCGCGATCCTCAGGTATGCTAAATTGAGAGACAAGGAATTATTGAAGCGTTTGATGGAAATCTGTGAAATGGAGAAGGTATGCCTCCTCATACACGCCTTTGAATGGACTGATGGGCTTCCCAGGTCCAATATAACGACGACGGTCTGACTGCTCTCATTTTCACGTCCGAGGGTGACATGCGACAAGCTATCAACAACCTCCAGTCCACGTATTCTGGGTTCGGATTCGTTTCCGGAGATAATGTTTTCAAAGTTTGCGATCAGCCCCATCCCCTTATAGTTCAAGAGATAATCAAGTTCTGTACGGAAGGAAAGGTCGACTCTGCGATGGATAAGCTCACTGATTTGTGGGAGAACGGTTACAGCGCTGTCGATATCGTTGTAACAATTTTTCGAGTGGTGAAGACATCAGATAGGTAAATTTGATTTCTGACCAGCCGATTTGTGTTCTCTGTTCAAAAACTCGTCAGTATGCCTGAGTATACGAAGCTGCAATATATCAAGGTGAGATTCGTTCTACTACGCTTTTCTTTTCTATCATCTCTTGTATTAGGAAATTGGCTTCACACATATGAGGATTCTAGAAGGGGTGGGGACCATGCTCCAACTCGCGGGTCTAATTGCTCGACTGTGTAAAATGGTTCGCCTCTTATCAGAAGTATCTTTTTTTTTCCTTTCTCAAAAATTTCGTCCAGAACATAGATCCGTCAATGTTCAAAATATGACTTCGGGAAAGTAACTCATACGTTCATCTGGATCTAAAGCTTGTATCGATGTCTTGTTGGGGTTGGTCGGGGTTGGTCGAACAGGGTATTCCATTGGGGAATTCCCGGGCAGTTCGGAACAGCTATTCTTCTGGAGAGGTACTTCAAGAGTTGGCCATCGTGATCACATTTTTTTTGAAGGCGACGAGAAATTAAAAGCCCAGAATCGGTAGTAATAACGAGTTCGATCGTCTACCCGCATTTTCGTAGCATCAATTTCATTTACGATGCCAATGCATGACTGAAGATTCCTCGATGTCTGGCAAGCAAGCAAGCGACTTGGACGATGTTCATGCAGGAAAGTTCATCGGAATTCTCAAATATCTTGAATGCTTTTCGAAGTCGACAAAGATTACTGACAGACACTTCTGAGTTGGAGGGGAATGATGAGTGACCTAGGACTCCGAGCAACTGCCTGTGTCAAATGTACTCAGCTGATATCACTCAAGTAGATAGCTTCTGTGCCCCATATCGAAGTCCTGAACTGATTAGGAAAACCTCAAGCCGATTTTGAATCCTCACGATACCAAGACCAAAACCATATATCTGTATCCGATACCAGCAATATGCCATGACATTGATATGGATAGTTACAAGGGTCCACAGACCGAAATGTCATTTTCACAAAAAAGTTGAGAGGATGTAGAAATACACAGCAAATCACAGAAAAACCAAAGACCAAACGCGTCGACAGATTTTAATCTGTCAATCTGTTATCAACTCCGACACGCTCCAATCTTCAAAGCTACCGTCAGGAAGATATCGGCGTATGATAAGTGGAATTTTGCGTTGGGACAACTCTTTTATAGCTATTTGTAAAGCGTCGGTCTCTCCATCCAATGGAACTAATACAGGAGCGTTCATGCTGCGTAAAATAGCTGGATCAGCAACTTAATGACATCCCGTCGAAGAGAAACAAGATACCTGATTTGCAACGCTCGGGTGCCTAATATCCTTGCGCGTTCGTATTTTGTCAGATACGGCGTCGTTATCCGGACCTTATTTGGTTGTCGCTCGCCTGTCATGCCTGCGCCTGTGGTTGGTTGTGTCTGCTGCTCCTCTCCATTGCCCATTTCTTGATCGTTCTCGATGCCATTAACACCATTAACGTGTGCTTCTCCCTCTACCGGACCATCCTCAGCAGCGCCTTCGTTTTCCGCGGCAAGCAGGTCATAGGTACCATCCTGCAATAAATTTTGGAGCAGGCAGAGAAGAGTATATTGAGCAACAGTGATCTAACAGAGAATATGGCATAGGGCACGAACGAACGGTTCTTCCGCAAAACTAATGCTCAAAGGTGACTATTCGCTGATTTATTGTTTAGTAGAACAGAGAATACCTGGGGCCACCATAGTCAAAGTCATCCCTACCTCCACCTCCGTATTCATCATCAGACATATTTGGGTTATCGAGGAAAGCGAGGAGACGTCAGAGTAGAGTCAAAAGTTTTGAAATCTTCAACGAGTAGTTGCCGGGCCGTACATTAAACTGCCTGCCTACAAAATTATAGCTCGGCGGATATGTTTTTCCCTCGCTTCTACTTTTTCAGTGTACATATCCTTCCGCGATGGACACTTTGCGACAAAGTTGGCTATCAAGTACACATCCAAACGAGCCTTGACTCACTAGCTATTGCCGGCCGGTACTTCCGTGGCCGATACTTTGCAAACAAAAAAAAAAAAGCCGGACTGCATGTACGCTTCTAAGTCTGATGGGATATGGAGCAAGATCTAACAATGGATCTTCTATAGTTAATTGTACCTGTTTTAAGGAAAAAAAAACTATTTTGCAGGTCTTTTGTGAGTAACTGTGACCCATGTTGTTGGTGCTCCAAAGTTGCGAAGATGCCGTCAAACATGGTGAATCTCAAGCAAAGCAACTTGTGCATGATACAGACCGGGACGAATTTTCGGAGCTCTGCTCCTGAAAAGCCGGAAAGCGAACTGACGATCTCGGGTCCGACACTCGAAAAGTTGAAGAAAGCTGAGAGAGGAGAAGAAATTCTCATATCATCCAAAACGAATCTAAAACGACTCGTGATAGGCAAGCAAGATTCGGGGAAATCAATCTCTAATCCTGGCCTGTGGGTCACCGGTCACCGGTCACCATTCACAAACATCTTAGCAACCAAACTTTCCTGACGGTAGATCTATCATACACGCATGTCTTGAAGCCCAAATCTCAACACAAAGAAAGTTGGTATGGAAGCTTTCTTGACTAAGTCGGGGTCTGCCTTTCGACACTGGAAAAAAAAAATCAGAAAGAACTTGCGTGAGCCGCGGAGAGCTCGAAATTTACTCGAGAAAGCAGGTCTGAAAATACCTGGCTAGTCAAGATTTGAAGGGCTTCCTTTGGCGTGACAGAAAGCTAGTAGTCGGCAGAAAGATATGGGATCGTCGTTAACTGTCAATTTGACCACGTCGGGCATCGAGAAACGTGTAAAATTGGCGACGAACCAGGTCATGGCGGAGACAAGCCGGATTTTACATTGATTATCTGTTTTCCAGATTTGGTTCAAAAACAAGGTCTCAAATATTCACCGCACCGGATTTCGGGCTAGAAATCAACTTGGTTCAAAGTTGAAGTCGTCAAGGGTCTTCTGTCTTTAAATCTGAAGCTTTTCCTTTCTCCCCTCATCTCCCTTCTCTTCATCTAGAAAATATTAACAGTTTCTAACTATTATGCCTCCTAAGCTTTCTGTACGTACATGGGGCACTCGTTTTGATTCTCTTCCTCCTTCGTCTCCTCCTCTTGTCTCTCCGAACTCCAGCGTCGCCGCCGCTACCGAAGACGGTGATCAGCCGCTATGTGGAGACTCGCTTGCTGTTAACAAAGCAGAAAAAACACCTCACGACGCTAGTGTCTTTGTTGGGAGGTGGGTCACCAGCGGCCACATTACCCTTGTCGTCGCGACGCTTATTTCTTTTTCCAGCCTTCCCATCAACATCGACCTCAAAGAACTTGGTGTTTTGCTTTCCCAGCACCTTGCCGAGTTCGCTCAAGTAAAGGCCGTCAAGGTCATCCACGACTCCAAGGGCGGTGTATGTGCGTTCGTTCAGTGCGAGGTAAGTCGTTCCTGGAGTATATGCGCATTAATAATAAGTCCAACCTTTTTTTTTGCTGTTCAGGATGCCGACTCCGCCTCCAAACTAATCCAGACACTCCAGTCTTCTGCCTCGAAGCCTTTCTTTGGCCGAATTCTACGGTTCGAGGCTGCTAGAGCCCATCGTTCATTGTTAATATCCTATCGGTATGTTAAATGTCACCAAGTGAGTGAGCGTGATCTCACGAGCAACAGTACACCAACCCAGAAGATCATTTCTACTGACAACGATACTTCGGCCGAGAAGATCGTCGAGCTCACTCTCCCTTCCGCCATGAGGATCAACAAGTTTAGGAATTCAAAGTTCGTCAACCAAGAAAAATTTCCGATGGCATTATTTTTTGCTTACCATCGCTTTGATTTTCAGATCTGCCGCCATCTTCTATAACGATGAAGCAATTCATATGGAAAGACAAGCCGGAAGCATGTCGATTCCGACGTACGATGTGACCTTCTTCAAGGCGCCGGTGCTTTGCGACGCAGCTGTGAGTTGTCGCTTTCTTCGTTTTAGGTCGTCAGTTCGGAGTTAGAATGTTGGCTGCGATCGATATCACTTTTCCTTCCTCCAGTCGCGTGGTAGCCTTATCCTTGGACTGTCTTTGACCTTCAACTTTTTTTCAGACCCTCAAAGCCATCTGCGGTTTTTTTGGGCCTCTGGAGCATTTTCAGTCATATACGGCACAAGGTAAGATTTGCTGACTCGGAATGTGCATGGACATTGATGTTCTCTTCAGGTAGTGATGGTAGCAATAATGAGGATCCACCTTCGTTGCCGGCTCCGCATGATGCGCCTCGCAAACCTAATATGGACCAAGGATGTTTTGAGGTGAAATGGACCCATCGTGACAACTGCATGAGTGCCTTGACGGTAAGCTATTTCTCGCAACCATATAGCGAATTATTTTCACAATTCGTTCGATAGGCTCTTCGTCGAGTTCCTCATTTAACTGTTACTTGGGCGCATGCTGCGCCTGACCGAGAAGCACCCCACTCGAATGGACCCAGCCATCCATACCCGATCTTCCCTCGAATGCGCGCTGTATCAAGTTCAGGCCATTCCCCTGCTCTCTTCAATGGCGTTGCTCCTCGTTATAACGTAACTAACTCGGATGATTGGGATATTGCCTCTCATCCTCCATCCATGCAACGCGGTATAAAGTCGGGACCTCATACCAGAGACTGCAACCAAGAGCCAGTATGTTCTGAAACAGACTTCCCGCCGCTTGTTGATCAAAAGACTCATCTTCAATCCGACTTTGATGGCGTCTGGGTTGAGAATAAGCCAGCAGTCGACTCTGGGAAGAAGGACGAAGAAAGCTTCAATGATGGGTAAGCCAATCAGGCGTATTCCCCAACGATAATCAGTCAGACTTGCTAATGTCGCGTTCTTCCTGCAGATCCTCGTTTGACACATCGCCTCCCGGAGTTCTTTTAGAGAGGCTTAGCGACGTTCATCCTCTGAGGTCTAACCTAAGTTATCGTAGTGTGTCGATCTCGGCATCAATTCCTGATGCTAGTCAAGAGCTAGAGCTCCAACTCACTCCAGCGTTAGCACGTTCTCCTGTAACTCCCAAGACGCCTGGCTTTCTGTTTCCTCCTACCCCTACAGGTTTTCATGGCGAACGTCCTACTCTTTTTTCGAAGTCAGACCACGAGTCCTCATACAAGATAGAGGGGATGTCTAGTGAACAAATTCTTGATCCCACTACACTGTTTGTTGGTGGATTAGAGATGCGTGGTCCCGGTGGTCCCGGTGCTTGGGATGAAGATAAGGTTTATCATCTCTTCGAGAAATATGGCGGTGTCGAGAGTGTGAATGTTATACGTCCGAGTAAGTCAGATCCATTGAGTGTCTGCTTAGCTAAAATGTCGCTTTCGCTTTTAGACAGTGGCAAGGCTGCGTTTGCGTTTGTGAAATTTGGTAACGCTGAAGGTCCTGCGCGCGCCGTCGCTGAATTGGTAAGTAATATGACCCTTCCATCCTCTCCATCGCCGCTTATGTCGTGATTCATGCAGCATAACCATATTATTGAAGGCCGGCCCCTCAGGGTGCAGCTGCGCGACTGTAACCCGTCTCGCAGCCCTTTCCGAGTTTACAGGGGTCGAGGACGCTATCCATACAGTCATGGACACCAATTTCGCCAAAATACTCAAAGTGAGCTAAAAAGAGACAAATCCGTGGACGCGAGCTCTGGCGAATCCGCATCGGACATCAAATCTCCTCCAGAGTTACCGTCCGTCGAGCCGGTTTATGAATCCGTCAAGGCTGTTCCAGATGCCGCCACCGTGCATCACAGACCAGATGCAGAACAATTTACACAAACACAAGGACCAGAAGCTTATCGAGAATGGTATGAGGTAGAGAACCAGCTACCTGTTCCCGCTGCTACCCCTGTTGGCGCCTCCTACACTCCGGAAGGAGGCCTGGGAACTTCCTATCCCTTGCCTGCCTTTTATACACCGGGTTCTTGGCTGCCTCCCCATGTACAGTATCCACTGGCATTCTATCCACCAATGTATGCTGTCGCACCCAACCTTCAGCCACCACGGTATTCTGGTTCGTCTGGTTCAGATCTCAGTGGCCCAGTTTCTGGTCCCCCTTCTATGCCTCCTGTGCCATGGAATACCAGTGTAAATTATGGGGTAATCTTTTTGCTGGATTTATATCTTGTACTTCCTAATATAGTCCTTCACAGTATATTCCTTATCACGGAATCACCGCTCGACCCCCAGACCAAACGTCTCAGAATCAACCGCCTGTAACACCCGCTGGATTCTTTCGAGATGAAGCAGGAACGCTGCTGGCTGTTTATCCAACAGCAAGCATCAGTCAGTACATTGCCAACAACCCTAATCAGAGTAGTCCTCCTCCCGCGGTGGCAGTGGCTGTTCCTGCTACAGTGCCTTCCCCAATTCCTGTCCCATCTGTCCAGGCATGGGCTCCACCTGGTCCGCCGACATTCGGACTTGGACATGGACAGCTCCCTCCTCGCGTGGCTCCTCTTTCGAATCAGTCTTCCGGCTGGATTGATCCTGCTCAGTTGATGAACCAAGGCCATCATATGCACAGCCTACCTCCTCCTTTGGGTATGCCAATGATTGGAGCTCCGCCATTCCGTGGCGGATTTCATGGTGGGATAGGACAAACCAACGGGCACAAACGTCAAGGTCGTCGAGAACACTTTCATGGTAAACGCAATGGCGGCCCTCGAGGGCGAAGATCCAGTATAGCTATCAGCGACCCTCATGTAGAGAGGCAAATGAACGGCAATGAACAAGTTATTGGAGATTGGACTCATTGGCCCGAGGCTCGTCAAGATGTTGGATAAGTTTCCATCTCTCAACATTTTACCGGCATATCCGCAAAAATTTCTCCCATCTTCGTACCGTAAGTAAGCTTTCTGGCATATACTAGATTTCGTCGAGAGTGTTTTCTGTACACATCATCGATTGACTACTTTCCCACTTTCTTTGAAGTTTTGCCGCACATCTGTTACTTGTTTCTTCCTCTAGCGAATCTGTCTGCTTTGTTTTCAACGTTATCCTTTTGTTCTTTGTTCTAGTTTGTAACATTTTTTTTTCTTTCTGTTTTTCTTTCGCTTTCGTCTTCAGTGTTTTCCCGTTCAGTTATCCGTTCCATTGATTCCTTCCCCCATACTAAAAATGTTCCCATCTATGCTCTTCTTCCTCCCTAAACATATATACACTTTCTCTAGAGCAGTGCAGACAATTCTAGGAACAAAAATAGCATTCTTCTATGTATATGTACCAATAATGATATTCAAATTTCAAAGGTTAGCTATCTTTCTATCAAGGCAGCCTGCTTATATAAGATTCTCTGTTTTTCGTTTTCATCACCACTATCATGAACCAACCTCTTGTCGCAGTGAACATGCCATTACACAGTATTTTTGTACCACAGAGTACTGTACCTTCGGTGATCTTATCGGAGGACGTCGAAACACAATTGACACTCCCCACACCCAAGAAAATGTGGGTCTTCAACTACGAACAACGTCGCTTCATGATCCGCCAGGAATATCACGACACACTGGTATCCTTACTGCGTTGGTTGCAAAAGCCGACCACGTTTGTTGTTTTATTGCCTCCCGGGCTCTGTTACTAAATAATTGATAGAAAGATACCTCTGATCACTGACACCATGGGTGTAGATACCTACCAAAATCCGTTTCAACACAACAACCTTGCATCGTCAGGTTGGCGAGCAATCGTTATCCTCGGGCTTCCTGGAATCGGTAATTCCCTCTCTTACACTGTCTTGGATACTGTCTTGATTCGCAGTATACAACAGGCAAATCAGTCTTTCTATCGTACGTGTGGATCCTCAGAGTGATGATGAACCTCCCTACTGTCTATCTGGGAAGCGATGATATAGTACAGGTGTGGAAGGACGGCCAATATTACGAGGCTTTGGTTTAAAATTGTCAAGCCCGCTATTTCCGAAACTTCTGCCCGGTAAATACCACATGGGTTCTTGTGGACTCGAACTCGAAATATAGAGATGTCCCGCCCTCGTTTTCATTCGGGGCCTTTTTATTACAGGCAACCTCACCTCGGAATGAGCGGACGCAATGGAGAAAGAAGACGGATTTCCACGTTTCTTGCTTTATGATGCGACCTTGGTCTGCTGAAGAGCTCATTATGGCGTAAGTTCAAACTTTATTTCACAATCTCTTGATTTTCTTATATTATAAGCAACTCAGGAATCAATTGCAGCCCATACGGTCTAAATCGAAGTTCTTGATTGAATTCCATGAAAAATATGGAGGTTGTGCCCGTGATGCCTATAGACTCGAGGCAGATAGCGACTCCATGAACTCATTCGATCATAAAATACGGTTGAAGGCCAAGAAACTGCCGCGTAACATCTTCGAGTCGGAGTATGATATTGAGGCAGAGACCAACAAGTTTCTAGGAATTGACGGCGTGTCCGACGAAGCTTCCCACAACATTCTATCTATATTTCCCAACGACGACGATGATCGAACCAAATTCGATGTCAAATGTCCAACAACGTACATTCTGGATATAGTTTTCGCGGCTCTCTCGAACAGCTCTACAATGGCTATACTGGACCTGTTCAACGGATTTGTAGGCTCTCGGCATTCTGGCGAAAACGCATTCGCCGGGTACTACTATGGGAACCATTTCCACGAATCTCTAGTTCGTCGGTCGTGCTCATGCTACCTCATGGGACCCCCCCACCGACAGCGAACGTCTAATCAGGCAAAACGGCACTGGAGTACCATTGACACCCAGGTTTATACGTTCAGTATATTGAGACGTGGCGAGGATCGTGTTCCCACACTCTATTATACTCGTCGCCTTGCTGTGCTCAAAGAACACACTTACTACATCCCGACATCAAAAGTGTTTCCAACGTTCGATTCTTTCTATGTAAAAACATCAACTCATGTTGTTGTTTTCCAAAGTTCGGTTGCGAAGGAACACGAAGTCAGTGAGCAAGGGTTCCGCTGGCTTGCGCAGCGTGGAATACGGACGGTAGAATATGCCTACGTCTCCCCTTCCTGTGTTCCCAAGGCGCGCCTCCCATTCCCTGCCGCTGTACCTGACTCGCTTCAATACTCAAATCTCAATCGCTACCCTCCCACTGTTATCACCGCTCCCCATACTGCTACGGACCCTACTGCAGCTGCCTCGTTCGGTACACTTGAGCTTGGGCTTGTCAAAATATACCATCTGCTCCTCGATTTGACTTTATAATAGACTTTTAAATATCTTCCTCCTTCCCGTCTTCCCGACTTCACCGACTTCAAGTGACGCCTGGGGTGGACTCGTTCAGCCCAACCACGACTGGCTTCGGCCTTTCGTCAGCATACGTGGACTCGTCCTTGTATGCTGGTGTCCTCGACATGCTTCTTTTTTCACCACTTCAAGTGACGCCGGGTGGGGACTCATCCATTGCGTATATGCACGAAAATGTTCACCAAGAAATCAAATTGACAAGCTAACTAAGCAATTCACAAAATTTGCCAGCTCTACGACGTACTGACTATTGTCAGTAATATGGTGAACGATGCGAGTTCCAGAGCGGATGAGAAGTTACCGAATGAACTCACTGACGAGGTATTGAGTACGTTGATCTGGGATTATATTATACAAGCTCAGCAATCTTGGAATCTCAGGAGTGTCCGCCTCACCAGTGAAGGCAGGGCTGAGATTTAAGCTGAAGCTCATCAACGCGCTGCAGTATACACGCAGTGCCGAAGTGATGACTCCCGCATAAACTCTCGAAAGCACCAGGTGAGTACTCACTATCTTTCCTGTTTAAATTTGAGTAACTGTCCCAACAGAAATATCAAAGAGTCGTAAAGAAGGAGTTGAGCTGCTGCTCCAGAATCCCTCTCCTTTCGAGTCTCCAATGTGCGCAAGTAGAGCGCGTCGGCGACATCCTCTTGAAGCTTGGCAAAGAAGGGCAATCCTCTGAAGAGTCCGATTCGGACTCAGGTCTTATCATCACTGTCCCTCATTATCGACACCGAATTATAACAGATATGATGGTTGAATTGGACTCGAGCGTAAAGGCTGTCAAAAAGGCTCATGCATTGCAGCTTGGCAAAAAGTCCCTACCACGACCAGAACATCGTCGTACGAGGGTAGACAAACAAAGCCGACGAACGGTCAAGAAAGGTCTTCCTCGTTCACTGTATCATCGCCGATATCTAGCAACGCTACCCCCTGCTGTTCTGGACCGCCTCAAAATTGATCAGGCGGACATCCCTAATTTTGACGCATGGGCTCAGTCACAGCTGGTGGATTCGGACACCGAACCTGATCTGTGAGTGGGGTCCAGAGCCACTCGAGGCATATCTTGTGAAGGACATTCTGTATTAGTCAAAGAAATTGATTTTTGATCAAGATTTGGCTGACGCGGCTGCGTTCTTGCAGGTGGCACAAAAGTTCAGTTTTCGCTTAAAGTTTCGTCTCTTTTGATGTAACAGTGGGAAGTTCACGTTTCGCCTGCTTTTTCAGAAGAGGTGAAAGCATAAGAATCAAATGCACTTCCAGTTTGTTTGTAATATCTCATTTCACCAGAGCTGGTTAGCCCACAGAAAGCTTGCATTCCTACCCTTGTTTCTGTACCTCAGATACTCCATGTTTCAACTTACATTTCTCTCTGCTAAATATACGGACTGATAAGTAGAATTACGGGTGTAGTTTGAGGTCGCATGAATCACTGTGTTTCGACTTGAGTGTCGATGTGAATGAAAACTAAAGTGATATGTTACAAATCTAATTTATTATCCGCTCGACAAATTGTTTTCTACTTTCCGTGTGGGTCTTGAAACTCGGTTGCTCTCAACCAACGTCCCAAGTTCAACCAGTATTGCTTTTGGCAATCTGATGCTACCCACAATGGTACTAATGACATATGCGAAGTGTTGTTCCACTGCTCTACGTACCAAATGCCAGGTGTTGGTGACATTGTTTCCACATGTTGGCAGTGTATTGAACTGTCATGAAATAAATCGCCGATGACACAAAACCAGTTATGAGCTACACACCTACAAGAGGCTGGATGCCATTGAGAGAATAACGGTACTACACCATCATTTGCCCAATACTCCTCAGGAAGGCTCTTTCGATAGTCCGCAGTCAATAGGCCTTGCTCAATATCATCTGGGACTCTGATTTCATCCAAAAATGACGGAACAGGCTGAATCTTCGAAAAATCGAAAGAACCCATTATTCGGGCTAGAAAGTAAAGTGGAGGACTGAAGGGGAACGACAGTAAATTTGAGCAAGCTACTGTGTGGAAATTCTCGTTCCCCTCAACTTTCTCTGTCTGTAGAATGATTTAGGTCAAACGAGTGCAGTCTAGTGAGTACATACCAAATACGTAGCACAGCTCCGGTAGAATGTGCGAGGATGGGGTTGACCTTCTTGGTTCGCTTCTCGCTGCTCTGCGGATTCAAACGTCACATCATAGGGGGCTGCATCATAGCTCTCTGCCCAATCCGATTTCCACATTCTGTTCAGTAGGGAAGGTATACTGATGTCAAGAAACGACATGCGACGTGACTCGGTATGGAAATCGAAGGCTTTCGGAAGGATGGGAGAGAAATATGAGATGGTATGGATGACTTTAGAGAGCATGGCTCCCATAGAAAATGGACGGACTTCAGGCGCAGCATCTACGCGCTCGCCGAGGGTGTATACAGCTTGTGAACCCCTAAATGGAGAAGATACTGATGTTACAGTATAAGCGTAATGTAAGATTTATAAAGAAATATTGAGCCCTGACTTGTGTTGATC
Organism: Lentinula boryana; assembly: GCA_027886635.1. Taxonomy (NCBI): domain Eukaryota; kingdom Fungi; phylum Basidiomycota; class Agaricomycetes; order Agaricales; family Omphalotaceae; genus Lentinula; species Lentinula boryana. The sequence goes on from MU790556.1 coordinate 89,719, forward strand.
GAGCGTATCCAGTCTGGATGCGCGCGTGGTCCAAAGTGACCTTGCTTCATGAGATACTGAAGCTTCACTATTGTAGGTCCCCCCTATACAGTGTTTAACAATGGCATGCAATAGGCAAATACTGACTCACTAATGAGTGTCCGAGAAGATGTATGGGATTTTCGCGAGACCATTGCGGATACAACCCTTGGGAATGAGTACGGCCGTACCGCGAATGTCCGTGAGCAGCGCTATGTTCTTCACCATAGTCGACTTGAATTTGCGGGTCGTGAGCATTAGGGGAACCAGCATAAGATTAGAAACCTCTCACCGGTGCCTCCAACAAGGGAATAGTACAATTCACAAGCCCGATCATGCAATGAACTGACTGGTCCTACACTATCGAACACCACATTTCAATCACTGGATTTTGGACATGATTTTCACTGGTCACTTACGATGCGAACATAACCCTTCGTTCACATCCATGGCAGTCATGGTTCAGGTGTCTTTCAAAATCACCCCAGATTCTTGATTCTGCACGTCCTAGGAAGCCTTGCACGATGACCAAAGGAAAACATTGGCACTGCGAAGAGACCTCCTTCGTCTTCCACAAATCGGACATCAGATAGGAAAGAGTGAGAGGGGGGTAGGAAATGAAGACCAAGATTTTTGAAATACTGGTATAATACCACATGTATCTTGGAGTCCTATCGGATATTACAGAATTGATATGAGGATCTCTCAAATATGATCGCATATACATACGAAAAGAGATATAAGACAGCGGCGCGAAGCTCTATGCCTCCGTGCCTCAATAGCACTGAATCAGCCTCAGTACTTCTTGCTTCTTTTCAGAGATATAGATATGACATTGAGACCGTCGAATGAAGGTTCTATGGTTTCGTGGCTATCAAATTGACTAATGATATACAATATAGTATACAAACAGATACAAACCTCCCAAGCCAGTCCGAAGGAAAAAAAACCAGGACTCCGACGGCGAGATATCCTACAGAAATACTCCCTTCAGATTCAGCCAAGGCCACCGACCGATCAATCGGCATCTAATGGCACGCGCAGCTCATATTTTCATTTCGACACCGGTCTCTTCAGTCAACTGGGTGCCTCATTAGGCCCGAATTCACAATTGATATGACCAGTGTTCACTTTCACAACACTATCAGTGACTAGCCTCTCGCAACTGAGAGCCAGGCATCATTATGTCACCACAAATGCACCTTGCTCATGATTGCCATGCCTGTCCCAGTTCCTCATCCTGGAAAGTACATTTCTGAAAAAACAAAAATGCGGCATGGTACAAAAAAATTATTTACAGCGGCATCGATAAAACATAGTATACATCAGCACGATTTCGGTAACAGCGAACATAGACATCAACAAAGAACACGATTTGGCAGTTCAGCGGAGGAGCTGCTTGAGCATTATGAGTGTGTGTCTCCCCGATAGACAAAAGACTTACCGCGACGCTTAAGGGGCTTCGAGTTTACCGCTGAGCTGTAAGCACATATCCTTAATATCATCTACTACCGCTCGAAACTTCGCAGCACCCTCGTCTTCCAAACCAGGCCTATGCCTGAATACATTAGGCTTGCGAAGGCTAATCTGCACTTACGAAACAACAATCGCGCGGCGAACACTGTACCATGAATGCCAACAGCAAAGCTCAAGCACTGGGCTGGAATAAAATTCATTGATTATGCGTCGAAACATAAGTGAAGTATAGACAACGTCGAAAAGAAGGGGGCGGGGGATATGTACTTCGAAGGAGGGTATGTTTTATGAGGTAAGGGTATTCTAGAATCATTGTTCTCGCGTTGAAGCAAATTAGTCCTGGAAGAGACTGGCAACATAACAGTAACGTAGGGATGTGGGGGCATAAGTCTGAAATTCAATATGTCATTGGTATCAACAGGAATTGAATAGGCCGCCAAAGGACGTACGGGCATGATTCCGGTACTTGAAGCTGTAAGCTGTGTACATGGTGAAGATAGGCATGATAGGGTCATGATCATCAAAGTTCAGGGCGCAAGTCGTGATGAAATACAAAGAATAAAGGTGACCAGTAAAGTAGCATGCAGGGGTAACCGGAAGAGTTTGCTTGTTGTACAAATGCTGAGAGCTATAATGAGCATGAGTCAGAAATAAAAGGCATAGAATGTGAAGTGCCGTCTACCTTGCATGAAAAAAGAGAATGGTGAGAAGTAAAAAGATCATTTGCAATGGTATTGTTGCTTAGTGCTTAGCGTTGGCAGTGGTCCAAGAAACGCCCACACTACCACAGCCTACAATGTAAACCTTGGCGCGGAGACGACAAACCTATGTGTGGTCAATTATAGACTCAAGACGGGAACTGAGTTCGGAAGAGTGTAATGCTTACTGTGTCTGCAACATCAGCACTGCGAAAATGTACATGCAAATCACCATTTGGCATCCTCATGATGTGTGAAACTTCTCCGAAATTCTATCAAGAGCGTAAAATGAGATTGGTGACCGACGAAAATGCAGACATATACTTGCCTCACACCATTTCTTGACACCCTCGAATTTCCGAACATCGTTAGGCGCGATGCCACTAATGATAAGCCTCTTTTTCTTGTTGTTTTTGGAAGATAGAGCGGCGAAAGACATTTTAGACAGGGTGTTGGATTTGCTGGGTGCGACGAATGCAACTTCCGGTTTTGTGTTGGGTTTCACCACAGGTACCGGGGCAAAAGATCTCTCTTCGTCGTCGTCGTGTATGGTATTGACGTTGGAGTTTGCTAGTTGTGCAGTGCGTTTTGGAGCCAAGGGTATCCGCATGCTGCCGCCTTTGGTAGATCGATTGGGAATAGCGGGTGAGGAGTTCGGAGTATTGTTTTCAACATGATTTGAGTTCGCGACGTGTAATAAATTCCTATGAGAGCGTCTGCGCAGCCGAAAAGGCGCAACGCCACTATTGAGAGGAAGTGTTACAGATGCGTCGTTATTCTTAGCGGTGGCGGTGGCGGATGTAATGCTGGTGGTTGTCGTGACAGTGGAATTTGAGGATACGCTTGGGCGAGAAGGTGTGTAAAGGGTTTCAGAAGGGATGAATGATACCTGAGAGGCAGTGGAGGAAGAGAAATAACCCAACACGCTTGGCCGCCATTTTGAGGGCGTATGTGTGTTTTCGGGCATTTGGGAAGAGGAGGAAGGAGAAAGAGGAGATGTGTTGAGTATCGAGAGACTGGAGGATCTGTTGTGCTGTTTGGGGTGACTTCTTTCTGAGCCCTGGCTAAGGCGAGAGTTAAGAGGGATGAATGATTTACGAGAAGGTGTTCTGGGAGTGATTGTAGCTGTGGGAGTGGAAGAACGCGCAGGTGATTGGGAGCGAAAAGGGTTGTGTATACTTCGGAAAGATGTGGGTGTCCCCAGGAAGCCTTTGTAAGTTAACGATGGTGGTGTTGAGGGTGTAAGAGGTACCTGATACGAAAATCCAAAAATGGTGATCTTAAACATGATCAAATAAATGAAACAGCTTGAAATTTACCTCAGGAATTGAGCCTTGTGGTATATCTTCGTCATCTACAAGGTCGTAGCTACCAATTGTTATCGCAGAGCCAGAACGGCTGCGGCTTTCCTGTGTTAATCCTAAATCAGGATAAGCCAAGTACGGATGGCCGCGAGGAACAGTGAGAGTGTTGCTGCTGGCACGTGAAGTTGATTGGCCAGAACTGTCAGCTTTCTGCTGCTCTTGGATCCATTTATCGAGCATGCTAGAGCGTCTCCGCCGAGCCTGGAGCATAGGCTGGACGCTGAAAGGGTCTTCCTCTGGTGTCGTATACGGTTGATCATCCATTCCCAGAAGTACAGCGCTAGAGTAGGATTGAACTTTTCTCCAGGTCATTCCGAGTGTTCTGGTCCATATAGATTTAACTTACACAAAGAGATATCGTTTTTTTGTCGTGCAAGTTGTCAGAAAAGTCGAATAACAGAAGTGCAGCCTAGTAGAAGTACAGAAAAGGTGGGAGGGCACTCGAAATTCGGTGGGCAAAGGGTCTCTTAATATGTAAGAAATGACATGATGAAAGGAGGAGGGAAAAGTCGCGTCGTGGTGATGGCTATTCAGCAGAATGGACCGCGTTTATGGCATTCTCTATATAGTAATTACGCCTCGAGGCTGCTGGTTGAAAATTCAATTCCCACCCGCCGGTTTGCTCGTCCCGAACTTTCTATCCGGACTTGCAACTTTGCATGATTTCTTGCCAGCATGCGAATCCTTATTTACCCAATTCTAACAAAATCATAATCCACCTCTACATGTAATGATACCCGAGGCGCTCAGGTCTTAGTGGCGCGACGTACCGATGAGACTGAAGATTTGAATGTCAACGATGAACAGCATGTCATTAGCCGCGCCGCAAGGTCATCCCAGCAGGCAGAAGAAGCCAACCAGATATAGAAAATAGATAGAAGTATGTTGACACGGAAATGGAGCTCTGGAGGCGGGCTTGAGGCCCAACCCAGCTTTGGTCTGGAGTATATACTCCGACTTACTATATAAAATGTATTGGCCAAACGCGCAGTTAGGATCGCCCAAAGATACACGCGTGATGTGGACATTATTCTGCGCGCAACATAGGCCAAAAGTTCTCCACGATCGCATGAGGACTGGGGTGTTGAGTGAACGAACATCTTACTTTAGGAGCTGCATGAGCTTGAATAATGGAGTCTCCGCAGATACGCGGAGTCGCACTGGGTCAGTTAATAAAACTTTCTGTAAGGAAGCTTGTCTTCTTACCATGAACAGGTCGTGTCCTAAACCCCAGAAAATCGCAATTCTTTCAGAACAGCATGCATGACTGGACGTCAAGGAGGTAGCGAACAGAATATATTGTAACTTTCAAAGTTAGAAGGGACAAGTAAATTGCAAAGCTGAGCTGGCGAAAAAGAAGCTTGAGCCATTAAGACCGCTGTCTGGAGGGGCGCAGTTTGAAGCCTGTGAGATGATCATCTCAACGGGATAAGCACCTCAAATCAGAATCCGAGTGACGTTGACTGCCTCGGATCCTACCGGTTGGCATGCATTCGAGGCCTGAGGATATAAGGAACATGCACATATCATACATGTTAGCCAAACCACTGGACCAGTTCCCAGCTCGAGGCACTCGAGACATGAATGTTACGTGAACGGGGCCGCACAAAACACATATGTCAAGGAATGTGAAGTCAAGCGGGTGTAGTATGTACCCTATATTGACTGGCCTTTAGGAGGAAGTACATTCACGCCGCAGCCATGTATCCTTCCAATTTCTTTCCCAGACCAGGTAGGTAATACGGAGAGAGTAACCGCCTGTAGAACAACACAGTCAGTCGGAATTGTAACCAGAATTGAACGTGTATATCGATGAGAATATGGATTGGCAAATAGAAATTTTGTTGTTAGGAGCTGAAAATGACATGATATAGACGCACTCTGGACGCACTACAGCCTGGAATTCTACTTTCCACATCTGTATACACCAATCCGAAGTCCGATGATGATTTAAGAGGTTTTTTCAATGCTCATGCACGATTTGTCAACGGTAAAATCGGCTTGACGCTACGGAAGCTTTTCTGCAGCATGTCCAAAGTTTGTAAATCGACTCACAGGTCTTTTCTCTCGCTGCGCTTACAAGGACAGCTGAAGCATGAAGAAAATAGACGGGTAAGTGTTATTTAGACGCCCATTACGGCCCGGGGGAATCTGGACTTTAGCGCCGTCACCTTATTGCTCATGATGACACCTTCATCTCAAAAAAATTGCAGCTATCGACGGAATCATTGGCCAACGGTTCTGAATTGTATAGAATGGCTGACCATTCTCATCATTGGTGTCTCCAATACTCAGGTCTCCTTTTTCTTGAGTCAATCGAAGGAAAGGTATCGCATCTTTATATTTCGTTGACAACTTCGACGCTTGAAACAAATAATGATATCTTCTTCCCCCTCGCCCTCTAACTTGGTGACTGGAGGTTTTCCCACTCCTCATCCAGGAGTGTCGTTGCTGCTATCATTCTCCTTCAGCAATCCATCATGTCTGAACTCTCAGCCGGCGCCTTTTTACATCCTTGGTTCTGGTCCTCTAGCTGCCCAGCGTGCTTTTGCTGCACTTGAAGCCGACGCTTCCGTTGTGATACTTGGAAAAGGAGGTTTGGAAAACGCTTGCGAAGAACTCCGGTGGAGAGTCAACCAGAGACAGATTGAGTGGGTTGACCTAGACAATGCTATGGGACACCATAATATCACTCGCGATGCGCCAAAGTCAGACATGGATGATGTACCTGCTCTGGACAATTATTTCTCCAACCTCCCCTCTTCCGTTGCTCCAAAATTCCTCTGCATCACAGATACATTGCTTTCAACTGCAACCCGTCGCTCCCGAGCATCCGCCATATCCATTTACACCCTCTGTCATGCCCGGAATATGAGCGTCAATACCACGGATTATTCTGATCTATGTGACTTTTCGTTCGCTACTACGTATCGGTTTCCAGATTCTCTGGCATCTCCATCCTCCCACCCCACCTTTCCTTCGTCTACTCAAGTAAGCACCTCCGGAGGAGCCTTACAAATAGCCGTTACCACCAACGGCCAAGGATGCCGTCTCGCTAGCCGTATCAAGCGCGAGATCGTGACTCGATTACCGAGAAACCTCGGTCAAGCTGTTGGAAACGTAGGAAGAATGAGAGGATTAGCGAAGGAGAGAGATCAGAACTCAAATTTGGCACAGACTTCCTCTTCTACTAACATCTCAATGGCAGAAGAGTTGGGTGAGATTGATCCTTGTGTTGACACCGAAACAGCGTCCACACCGAATTTACCTGTACCTCAACGGCCAAGTCGAACTCACTCCTCTACCAAGGAAGACAGTCTTAACATTGGCAACGAATCCGTTGCGGAGCGCACACGCCGTCGAATGAAATGGGTCGCTCAAATCAGTGAATACTGGCCTTTTGAGAAGCTTGCTGCTATGACAGAGAGGGATATGAAGAGATATCTCGAGGATGAGTGTGTAGAACGAGAAGAAGAAGGCCCTTTCACGATATCAGTTGATTCGCAATCAAGTTGCCCCGCAATAGCGAAGAATAAATCTCCAATTCCACCTGTCCTTCTTCCAACCTCCATTCATTCAATCTTCCCCTCGCCCCCCACACCCGCTAAACCAGGCCAAATTCTCCTGATCGGATCTGGTCCCGGTCACCCTTCTCTCCTCACCGTTGCCGCTCATCGTGCGCTCACCGAGCTCGCTGATATTGTGTTGGCAGACAAGCTCGTTCCTGCTGCGGTTTTAGAGCTGATACCGAGTAAGGTTGAGGTAGTGATTGCGAGGAAGTTCCCTGGGAATGCGGATAGAGCTCAACAGGAGATGATGGAGAGAGCTGTGAAAGAAGCTAGGAAAGGAAAGTGTGTTGTGAGAGTAAGTATTAAGCTTCTTTGTGATCAAGGAGTATGGACGTTCAGATCGACTGATTCTCTTCTGGTCTATCTAGTTGAAACAAGGCGATCCAGCAATTTACGGACGGTTTGGCGAGGAAATCTTATACTTCCGTAACCCACCACCTTTTTCTCCTTCCACTGCCGACTTTCCTCCTCTACCACCCACCCTCGTCATTCCCGGAGTCTCTTCTGCTCTAGCTGCACCAACCATGTTCGACATACCTTGCACCCAGCGTGGCGCATCTACCTCATTTCTTATTACAACACCCGTTGGCAAAGGCGGCAAAGCCCTTGAAATGCCTAAATACGAGCGTGCCCGGACGGTCGTTGTACTCATGGGTGTCGCTAGGCTTAGGAGTGTGGTGAAAGCCTTGATTGCTTCCGGGAATAATGATGGTGACTATCCATCTCATCTCCCCATAGCTATCATCGAACGAGCTTCGATGCCTGACCAGAGGGTGGTTGAGTCTACGTTGGAAGACATTGAGTGCGCGATGGAAAGCGCGGAAGTTGGGGCACAGAGACCGCCGGGGATGATGGTCGTTGGATGGAGTGTGCCGGCACTTTGGGGAGATGGAAACGTGAATGTTTTGGATGGAGGAAGTGATGATGTGGAGGGTGGTGAAAGCGTCAGAAAACGTGCCAGTGAGAGCAACGAGCTGCGGCACAATGAGACAGTTGAGAAAGGACCTCCGGAGGAGCAACGAAAGACGACACTCAGGAAAAGTGTAGAGATGCAGACCGCGGAAGATATCGGACGTGTACGAAACTGGTTAGGCAATGGTGTACGCTGGAGGGTTCGTGAAGGCCTTGCACCTGCTTGGGACATGTTCAATATCAACATCTGAATTGATCGTTTTTGTGGCCAAAAGCCTTATAAGAGGAAGCGTATGCTCCTTGGTTGGCCAGGTGTCACAGCAGATTACAATTTGCATACACATTCTACATTCACAATTATAACTTCTCTAGAGCAAAGTGACACTTGTAACAGCCTCACACACAGCAGCGACAGTTGTAGAGAAACGGGAGCAATTGAACAAAGGAAAGTTGAAGATTTTGAAGAGGGTAATCTCAGAAAGAGAATCCAGCATGCACGAGATAGTTAAGATTGAAGGTTTTGCATGTTCAGACATCAGCCCAGCCCCCTTCGTCCAGTTTGTAGGAGGCTTCGCTCTCTGGGCGATCAGGACTATCGACCAATTTCGCGACACGTTCTTCGGCACGACCTAAAAGTGGCAAAGGATGAGAAATAAAACGACAATGTAGGACAACGCGAAACATTGAATTAACCCTTTCTTAGAAACATCCTGGTTGTGGAGGCATGAGAAAGGATATGGCCACCGATTGGCTTGAGTGCACCGCCGGCTACGAAAGTCATGGTTGCTCCAGGATCAGCTGGCGGAGAAGGAAAAATCAGTGATGGAACGAAATAGAAAAGAGAATGGTCGGTGTACATTGAACTTGATTGGTGAGAAGAACACAGATCTACGATAGAGATTTCATTAGCAAAGAATAACCGAGTGATCTTAATGGTTCCAGGCCAACGTTGTATTCCTCGGAGAGCTTGGTCAGTTTTGACAGCATCTTGGAGAGATAGATGAGTCAGAATTTGATAGCAACTTGCCCAAAACTAACTTGCGCAAGCTATATAACAACAACAAAATGAGTGACAATTTTCTGGTGCATCAATGAGAAAGTAATTGCTCACTTTTTGTTGTCGTTCTCCTAGCTCTCCTCGCCCACTAAAGTCTACACGGAAGAGGGCCATTATACTGTCCACAATAAGTAGACGGAAGTCCTTGTCCTCCGCAAAGCGAAGCGAGCACTCGTTGATCAGTTCCATCTAACGCCACTATGAGCGGCATGATGCAACAGAACGACCAAGGAGCATACCTGGTGCTCGCTGTTAAAAGCACGGGCTGGAAAAGTATTCAAATAAGTGCGGCGATCATTGACGTGTGCGTGCTGTACCATAGAGAATATTCTCCAATGCCATGTTTCCGTCGACTCCGAATCTATCAGCAATCGATTTGATACGGTCTGGTCTGAAAGTTCCTATAAAAGAGATCTATTTGAGCCCTTGTTATCTCACTCAGAAGAAACAGCAATAGTTACCTTCTGTGTCAATGTAAGCAACCTTTCCGGATGCACCACCAAGATCAGGAGGAAGTTGTGCTACAACGCTCATTGTATGCGCCAATTGCGTCTTGCCTGTACGAAATTCTCCATACACTATCGCAGGGTTTAGATGAATACCCGTCGACAGAGTGTCAAACCACCTTCTGAAATTGATTGGGACATGATGCCACCTGAAAACAAGGAGATTGGTTGGCGAACGTAAGGTAAGGGAAGTTATCCTTACCTCCGAGTATTGCATCGACAGACTTGCTTCCAGTGCTAATGGCGAGCACCCGCTTCCGTTTGTCTTGCACCTCTATACCAGAAGAGAAGGACGAGCCCTGCGAGGTTTGTTAGGGCGTGTGCAAAACTTGAAATAGAACACAACAAACAAGGATCTTATGTGCTGCTTCCTATACAATAGGTCATATTTTGCTCATACTCCATTTCTACGGAGCATACCTTGATTTTCTCGACTTTGGCCTCTGACATTCCCTTGCATCCTTTTCAACACAAAAGGGACGCATATAAGAACAGGATGCATCACGAACCTTGATTTTGAGCATTTGTCTTCGTGTGGTCATATTCACACCAGAAACAGTATTGATGGCTGCAGCCTAGAGGGCGTACGCAACGCGCAACATAGTCATGAGTGAAAGCCAATGGACAGGGAGGACAAACCGACTTTGAGCTTGAGAATATCTTGCATATTGATACCCTAGTTTCATATTCGAGATCAAAGACATGAGAAAAAAATATCAGGTATCGAAGGTACATACATGCTGCTGAAGCTCATCAACAGTATCAAAGCCCGGTCCCTGTTTGTGGTGTATCAATCCAGCTGCCTGTCAGTAGTGAAGGCAACCGCGAGAAGAAAAGACAGTCACGTCATCAAAATCGTCTGGACTTGCGGGACGTGAAGGGACAACTGAGCCTTGACTTGGGGCGCGACGAGGAGGCATGAAAGTTATCCGAGAGTCAAACCGGAGGCAGTCGCGCTCAAAGCTGTCACGGCACGTGCGTCGCGTCACGGCAAGTTCGGGGAATCTAAAATGTTCTCTAAGATTCAACTCATGCAATCATGCAATCATTGACATCGAGCACACACAGATATCATACTTATACTATTATGTACTGTCAGACTGAACGCTGTATGTGCAAAGAAAAAATATATCAAAGAAAGTCGATCTGCCACAGGAACTATGACGGGCTTATCGGTTTTCCTTGTTTCTTTATATCCATCATCCCCCATATATCACGACAGTATCCACTGTCTCTTTCTACTCTAACCACAGCTAAACTACACTCACTGTCTTTCTAAAATGCATTCCATCGCTACTTCCACTACTCGTCATGTCCGCTTCAGCGATGAGCTCGCGAAGCCTCCCTCAGACCGTCGCCGTATCGTGAGTTTTATGTTTATATGCGTAGAAAACTTAATTTCAAATAACGAGTAGGATGGACTGGTGTATCCGAGAGTCGCTCAGATCAAAGGAGAGGCCAACAAACATGATTCCTTCGATCTACATTGGAAGTTTGAGTGCTTGTCTGCTGCATCTAGAGTTGGAGCAGTGGGCTCGGTGGAGGTCAAAGAGGACGAGGGAATCGCTATGAATCCTCGAATAGCAGTAAGTCTCGCTTCTTTGTCAATATATCACTGCTCATTACCCGATCGCAGCAAGTCCAGTATTCCGCCAGCCCGCCTCGGTCCCCACGGATGGCACTCACACAACGTATTGGCGAAATGACGACGCCCAAGTTACCCTCTACGCCATTATTGGACCTGTTTTATAGCGATCAAGCTCTGAGCGTCCTTTGTACTCCGCCAGTCTTGTGTTCTTCAAGAGTCTCTGGGGACAGCAGCTCCTTGGACGGGAACTCGGCATACTCTTCCTCCACGTACTCGAGTAGTTCTGATTCGGACTCGTGAATGATTCTGATGTAATTTCTTCTGCTTACGCTTCCTACGACAAGCATATATTGGGATTTGGGACGGACTATATTGCATACAGAACCTACCTGTGCTACCTATTTTACACATAACTAATCGATCATTTAATGAATGTGCCATTGGACATCAAAAGAAAGACTAGTCCGCGTCAATGACCAGACCTCCTCTGCCTCTGCGTATCCTGTCTTCTAAACCGCCGGATCCTCCAAATACCTTCTTCGACTCTTGACTGAGGAATCCACCCATGCCTCTCGATTTGGAACGTGCAGCCTCCTCTGCGGCCAGATCAGCTTTTTCCTTTTCCAATAACATTTTCAATCGTTCTTGACGCTCAATCTTTGTGGCCTCCGCATTGCCAGTCATAGCTGCCAATCGAGCAGCTCGATCATCTTCTGTGCGAGTGCTCATAGAAGGACGAGGACTAGGGCTTCTTCTAGGTCGTTTGTTATTGTTTAAGTCGTGGCGAGAATATCGGGAAAGGCTTGGGCTTCGGGAACGCTTTCCACGACGAGGGGATTCAAGTGCTCGCCTTCTGGAATTGGACTCGGCAGGTCGCTCATGAGGGCGACTGTCTCGACCTCGATTGTTGTCACTCAAAGGAGATGCAGACTGACTTCGACTCCAAGGGACGTCGTCATGCCTGCGCCGGGCGTTTGGAGTTCGGCTTTGGCGGCGTCTGCGACTTGAGGGGTCGAAGTCACTATCATTCCTTCGACTGTTTCGGGAATAGGGAGATGACGAACGTCTAGATGGGGTAGAAGAGTGATGGCGTTTGCGACGGTCATAACGGTCACTATCGTCGTAGCGTTCGTTTGGAGGACTAGGCGAACGCGAGTATCGATCCTGGAGTTTCCTCTGCTTCTTCCCTTCCTCCTTCAACCGTCGTTTTTCTTCCTTCTCTCTCTTACGTTCCTTCTTGTCCTTTTTGGGAGCGACACCATTCCTCATTTGCATCTCTCGCAGTCGAAGAGGGTTAGCCATCAACGCCTCATAGGCTGCTTGTTCCTGCTGTTTGATTGCAAGAAGTGGGTCTTCACGAATCTTAGACGCAATATCACGGGCATTGTTGGCATTTTGTACAGCAATGAAGTTCTTATGGGAAGCACCAAGCTGAAGAAGTCGTCAGTTGAACACATACTCATCAACGGATGGCGATAAGCACATACCTTGGCATTCTCGTCAGCGGTCAGGATCTTGTCAACTCTCTTCTTACCAAGAAGATAGTCTTCCAGATCGTTCGAGTTCTGTGTGCTCCCAGTAGCAGGTGTCGTATACATCCATTCTAATTTCTCTGCTCTCTTCTTCCCTGTCTTTTCCTCTTGAAGGCGCTGAAGTTCCTGAAGCTGACGTTCTTCTTCCTTCTCTTTCCTAAGCTGATCAAGTTTCTTCTTTTCCTCGAGCTAAAGATGTCCAAGTCAAACGACATGCAGGTTTTAACGGTAAACATCACTCACAGCCTTCTTCTCCTCCAACCACACTCGCTCTTGATTCTTCAGGAGCAGCGGGTGCCACGACTTCTTCATGTTGAGATCTCCGCCACCCATTTTGATGATACTATAGAGGTAGACGAACGATAAATTTGTTTTGGACCAGTTGACGAGCAACGGAGGTGAAGGAAGCGAAGGGAAGAGTCCACAACCTGAGCCCGGGCCGAGCCATCAAAAGCTGGAGAGCACGTGTCCTTTCTTTTCCCCTTCATGCCCGTCGTTCCATGTCCCAACCAAACTTTGGAGACGACCTCGAGACTGGCGAAGCGGACCCTCTAAACCGCGATGCTCTTCTAGATACCCCTGCTCCCACGTGAGAGATATCTTCTCATCACTGGCTTTGAAGAAAATTGATTCGGAATGTACAGCGCAACACGTTCTATCTATGCGCTGACGCGGCAAGAAATCACAAAGGGCGTTGCTAACCGCTTCGTACATTCGCGGACGTACATCATTCTATACCTTGCCATGGCTGCGCTCTCGATTACGACAATTGTTTTGAGTATAACCGATGATTGCCCTGGCCTTGCCTTCTATATTCTCGAAATCATCATTAACACGGCAATGATATTAGAAGTGGGTATACGGTTTGTGGCTTTTGGTCGGGTAGGTCATATACGAACTCTACTTTTGAAACGATGTTTACGTTCCATTTTCAGCAATTCTGGAAGTCGCCATTCAACGTCGTAGATTTAGTTCTTACAATCTTCTGTGCGCTCACATTACTTGTCCTTGCATTCGCCAAATGTGGTTCTACCAGCAAAGAAGAGGAAATCTTGGACACCCTTCTTCTCGTCGCCCGAAACGTTTTGCAGTTCAGCCGTCTTGCAGCTGTCATGAGGCAGTACGTGTATTTCTTCCACTCATTTCCTCAGTGGACCAATATGATACACTATAGATCCGGCCAATCTATCTTCTCCCGACCCAAACCTATTGACATCAATGCTGCTAGACGAGCGGGTTACACAAATCTTGACATTGACATTGAAAGCGACGAGGAAGAGGACACCGAACTCGCCCGCCCGCTCGTTCGCAACCCTGTCATTTTCGATGCTGACCAACCTCCTCGACAACCCCTATCAGAGATGCCTCTTGCAACGCAAGGCCTCGAAAATCGAGATGCTGAAGACATGTGGGCTGAATTAGGATAATGGAAAGGGATCTCTCACCTATCTTGAGTATTCGTCAATGTACCTCCAATGTTAATCCTGAATACATACATCTTCTCGTTAGATTCATGTTGCTGCTCTGCAGTGTGGATAATAATCTATCTTTACATAAAATGTTCTTGACTGTTGAGGTCGAAAGCATGGTGTATGCCGATAATCGGAAGAAAGTCCGAAATAGACTTCTCGTTCCCTTTCAAATTTGTTCTACTATGCATTCCACAAAGATATGCCTTCTTTACATTCATTTTTATCGCTACATGCTGGTGTCAGACATTGAGGATAACCGCAGAATGGTCCTCTCGGTAATCGAAAGATCGGATGAACCTGGGATGAGTCGAGTGTTGCACCGGCACTCTTTGGCCGAATCGCGGAGGACAAGTGTATAAATACTCTGTTTTTCACTCCAATGCACCCACGGCTCTCAGTCTGAACGCTTCGCTCTGTTTTGGTCAATGGCTAGCCTTTCCCCTGTTGGAGCTCCCCTCAAAGATTCGAAGGAACCTTCTCCGGAGCCTGAAGGCACCCCTCTGGAATCCGAAACTGCCACAAAAAATGAGAAGACTCCATCTCAAAGTGCAGTCCAACTTACGGACCAGACGAACTTGTTGCCCTTCAAACAAATCATCACAGTTTTCATGGCATTATCGCTCTGTGTCGTAGTCTCAGCCTTGGATTCTGTCATTGTCGCCACTGCTCTTTCCACAGTAGCCACAGCTTTTGACGCAGGATCTATCATCTCTTGGGTCCCTTCCGCCTATCTCATGACATCCACCGCATTTCAACCTCTTTATGGACGTTTCAGTGACATTTTTGGCCGCAAGAGCGCTATGTGTATTGCCATGTCTTTGTACATGATTGGTAACTTGATCGCTGGATTTTCCAAGAGTATCATCCAGATCATCGTATTCAGAGGCGTGGCCGGCGCCGGGGGAGGCGGTATCATTGGGATGATGCAAATAATCATCTCTGATATCATTACATTGCGTGAACGGTAAGAGCTGCATCCACGCTGGTGACATGAGGCTCACGATTTCGTTATCTCCATTATCGTAACTATATGCAGAGGAAAGTATCAAGGTATCATTGGAGGCGTGGTTGCTTTGGGGTATACTGTTGGACCCGTCATCGGAGGTGTTTTGGCTCAGAAGGTCAGCTGGCGGGTAGGTCGTGTGTCTCAAAATCTATTGCAATCACTCTCAACCTCAACTTCTTTGAAGTGGTGTTTCTGGATAACGCTGCCGTTATCTTTGCTCGCGACCGTTGTTGTCGTAATGGTCCTTCCTTTGAAGCCTGTTCAAGGTGATATGCGCAAGTACGAGCACAATCTCTCATACTTGTTGCTCTCATTTTGAATATTTCCTGCTAGAAAATTGTTGGTTGTAGATTATCTCGGAGCCTTGTTGACCCTGATAGGATGCACCCTCATCATGCTTCCTCTTATTTGGGTATGTCAGATTTACTACACTCTTCATGTCTCCTTCGAAATCAAGATATCAGGGGGGCGTAACTTTCCCGTGGATATCAGCTATAGTTCTTGCGCCGTTATTCTGTGGATTCCTCGTTGTCTTGCTATTCTGTCTTTGGGAATGGAAAGGTGCACGTTTGCCAATTGTACCCAGTGCGCCTTATTCAAGTCACTCGCTGCCGTTCAAATATGCTCATTTTCTGCGATGAAGTGTACATCTTTAAACATTCGACAGTATCGGGAGTTTTCATTGCCATGTTTGTCAAGTAGGTGGTAAACTCATCATCAAGATCATGGTCTGAATATGTCGACCAGCGGTTTCGTCTTTTTCTCCGCTCTCTATTATATTCCGCAATTCTTCCAAGTCGCTCTGGCGTATTCGCCGATACATGCAGGTCCTTGAAGGTTCAGAATTCTTCCAAAAAGATTACTCACTCGGATAAGTAGGTTTGTTCCTAATTCCTCTGCTAATTGGACAAATGGGTTCTAGCTGGACTGCGGTGAGCAACGCTTGCAGATTGGTTAGAAGTCATCCTTGCTCATACGTACTTCTCCGCAGGGAATGACTATCAGTCGAACGGGCCGATATCGAGTATGTCTGCCAGAATGGGAACATGTCAATACATCGTTTTTCTGACTCGTTCAAAGGCTATTGTATACTCTGGTTTTGGCATACTAACCATTGCATGCGGATGTATCTCGATATTCAATGAGCACACAGCAAAGGCCACGATGGTCGTCCTCATGCTCCTCGCCGGAATTGGCAGTGGCATGGTAAGCCTTTTATCGTTCACGAGGCAAACAGTCTATATAAATTCCATGTAGACCATGCAAACAACCACAGTAGCTGTTCAAGCGAGTGTGGCAAGGAAGGATATGTCTGTTGTGACCGCATTCCGAAACGTGATGTTTTACGTTCTCTGATGATTGTTTGAGGATAGCACTGACGAGAGACTAGTTTATTCGTATGCTCGGAGGTGCATTCTCGCTCTCAATAGCATCTTCATTTGTGTATGTCTCATTTTCTCCTCCAATGTGCTTGCTGATTTACCTGAAAATGAATTTAGCAATAACGCTATGAGATCAACTATGGTTTCTCTTGGATTATCTTCTTCGACAATCTCAGCAATCATTGACAACCCAAGCTTACTTGCACACCCTGCGGAAATCGGAATGCCTTCGACTGTCGCTTCATTGATTCTTACACAAGGATACACGACTGGTTTCCGCAACCTTTTCTTCCTCAATGCCTCCCTTGGAGCTCTAGCGACTGTGGTCAGCTTTACGATGGTTAAACACAAGGAACTTCTAAGAGGCGACGAAGAAAAACTGAAGCAAGAAGGACTGGCTGCTTTGAAAGCCCGGAAGGCAAAACATCATCGGGACTCTAAAACACCTGCAAAAGATCTCGAGATGGGGAATATAGAGACGGGAATACCATCTGAAACTGAGGTTCAGAACCACTAGGCTCACACAGTAAGCGGTGATAGTGTGAGTATAGTGTGGATATTGTCGAGATAGATGCGCTATATAGAATTGGTCATGAAATTGGTAGCCTATTATGCCAGGACGAATATTTTTTCTTACCGGCTTGGGGTAAAAACCGCACTTGGCTTGGCATTTACATGATGCACAGCATGCACACTCCACTGGCAACATTTGCTTCCCTGTCCGTTCCTAGTTTCGGGGCAACGTAACGTTCTGGTATAAAGCTTGAGCTTCTCTCTTCCGAGCTTAGGGGGAGCTGAGGTCGGTTCCGGAAAGAAGTTATGAAAGGCTTGAATATTGAAATAAGATTAATCGTAAATTATCTATCATATAGACATACCGCAAGTTTCAAAAGCCTGGAGTGATCCGGGGTCGTGGGTGTTATTTTACGAAGCGTGGTAACTAGAAACTGAACAGATTTTCTTTGCAACTCTATGTCAAATCGACAGTGACTCTCTGTTGCTGACCAACTGGCTTGTGCCGCAGCTTTTTTGTCAATTATCCTACTCTCTGTCTGTACTGTAGCTACTCCCCTCCTTTCGTCGTTCTCTGTTCCATGTCTTCTATACCGTCTCGCTCAGATTCTTCCCGGAGTTGGTGGTCCTTATCATCTAAAGGCTCACCACGAGAACCTTCTTCCTATCCCTCAGAGAAATCCGGTCGAACCTCGTCCAGCAAACGAAATGATAGCACCAAATTCACGCTGACTTCACCCTTTGCCAGTCTCAAAGTTAAGAAGCATCCGTCATTAGCTATCCAGGATCCTCCTGCGCCTTCTTTTTCTCATCATCCAGAGCCATTATATTCACCCGAGTCTTCGCCAAAATATACCAACAGGCCTCCTTCCAAGTCTGTGTCCTCTACAAGGTCGCAGGTAGACTCTATCGAGCCTAGGACGCCCTCGGACGGCCCGCGCGATCCAACCTCCAACCGCCATTCTCTCCTTACCCTTTCTGATATCGATCCATTTCGCAGCGCTATTGCTACTCCTCATTCAGCCATAGACCCAAACCGCTTGTCAGCATATTCCGGTAGCTCCGTCGTCCCTGAATACATTACGAAAAAATTCGACGACGTACCGGTCGCTGCCAGCAGGATTTCTTACGCTTCTTCTTCTTCCCGCTCCTTTTCTCCCGACGACGCTTCTTTGAGTCCCACATCCTCCCTCTACATTGCTGAAAAACCATCCAAAAAGCTATCTCAGAAGTATGTAAAAATCTCACCACCCGAGGTTGTCGTTGACTCACTCACCTGAACAGGAAATCATTGGGAGATTTGGGTCAAAAAACGACTCGTTTCAACTTAGATGAATTCCCTGGAATTATCAAGTCCAATTCGTCTGTAACTTTGACCGAAAAGAACAGGCTTAGCCATCCCGAACTTCCCTCTGCACCGCGACCGCAAATGCGCGCGAGAGGAATGACTGACGCTGCAGCCACTTATCGCGTAACAAATTTCCTACAAGCTGATAGTGGTTCCGCTGTCAGTTCTGGCACTTTTTCTCAATCGTCTCCGCTGTCTCGTTTAAATCCTCCGGCATCGCCTCGGGTCATCATTCGCCAACCTTCCATCCAAAGAATGGGTCTTCCTATAAGCGCACCACCTAGCCACCGGCTGCCACCTCCTCCTGTTCCTGTTGATGTCACTGATGAAGAGGATATCGACCCGTTGCGATTCTCGAACTCTGCGTCCTCCTCTAGCACATCTTTCAGATCTGCCAGGGCTGCCAACCTGGTCAATCAGCACTACATACCTCATCCTAAAGCAAGAGAGCGCGTTCAGCCTGTAGAAGACACGGTCCATAAATCTCGTACACTTAAAAAGGCAGTATCTCACCAGTCACTGTCGAAAGTTGCCTCTTCCAGCGCAACGTCTGTCGTTTTCAGAGCTTGCACCAGAGAAGGGACCACGCAAGCAGCGCTCGTTCCATCATACTCGAATACCGCTGCCTCAAATACCCATGTCTTTAAAGCACCAGTCCTCTGGTTCCGCTGTGACGCTTTTTGAAGGCTCAGAGCCTAAGAGAGGAAGTTTAAATGGCCCATCCACTTCAGGAAGGAAGAGACTTTTCTCTGGTTCTAGTATGCGGAGGCCCTCGACTTCGCAGGAGACGTTCGGCGATGATGATCACCGGTCAGTCTTCAGTCTCGAGAAACCGACTTCGACCAAGCTTTCAAACACTTCGTCATTTTGGGATGAAGGCAGCGTTGATGCTGCTCCCAGTAGTCCTCGTGCGTCTACGTTGGACTACACCCCACAACAGATCATGTCTCCTGCAGAGATGCTGAGGCTCGAAGCAGACGTTCAGGAATCCATGTCGTCGTCACGTTCCAGAGGAATGTCAATTGCTTCTGCATCTACAATTGCTTCAGAGCCAGACAGTGCCTCTCCACTTCCTAGTCTCATAGATTCTGTACGCTCACACGGTTTATTGAATCCACAACCACATCCTATCAGAAGCAATTCCATGGGCAGTGGAGGTATGGTTGTCACTCCTCGGCTCCCTCGTCCATCTACTGGCCATTCCATATCCTCTCCGACTTCCTCGAATGACAGATCCTCTCCTGGCCTAGTAAGCCTTCCTCCGCCACCTCGGTCCCGTCGACCACAGCCATCCTCCATTGTTCCAGAACCACCGCTTAAAGCACTCTCGCCACCTCCTCGGCCCAGAGTAGTCAAGAAGACGGCCTCGAATGAGAAAGTGAATCGTCGCCCTGGCATGACTCGGAAATCATCCTTCCTGGATATTGATGGTGATATGATGGTGAAGAAGTCATCTCCACCTTCTGTTCCATTGCACGGAGGAGGTAGCTTCTTAGATTTGGCCCGCGAGTCCCTAGATACAGTTCGCAGCGACACGGACGAAGAACAATTCTAGGATGCTTTTTTGAGAATGTGCAAGTCTTTCTCTCTATATCCTTATCTTCTATTTGCGACACATTCCTATATATGAATACCTTAGTTTTACTTTCTGCTATTCTTCTCATATATTTGGTTCATCTGCTTTGCTTGCATTCCTTCTTGCACGTTTGTATACAATTTGGAGTACACAAACCATTGTCCCTCGTTCGAAATCATTTTCAGTAAACAATTATCTGACTATTGCAATATAAGTAGTATCATACATGTAGATGTTGCGCAACACATTCTTGTAATCCATTCTTAGTCCGTCTCGTCTGTGTGATATCCTGCCCGTCTCATGGCACCCAATCTGTGCCGTGCTGCGCCAAGCTCCTTCTCCAACTTGAGAATATCAACTTGTTGCTCCATTTCACGTTTTTTGAATTCCAGGACGGCCATATTTGTGTAATCGACATCTTCGTCCTCCGCTTGTTTAGCTGCAACGGCTTTGACCTGCCTGACCAGGGCTCTACAAGCTTCTGTAACTGCCTTAGCAGCTAGCTCGAGTCGTTCCTGTGTCTTGGACATGAGGTTAGCCTTGACTCGAGAGGCAGCAACAAGTTGAGCAGTAGCAGCAGCGACTTCATTAGAAGCGACGATGAGCTGCTCTAAAGAGTGAGTACCCGATAGGACACCATCGGCACTCTCAATGAGGAGATTGGTAGCAAACGCAACAGCTTTAGCAGCTGAAATGAGTCCCTCCGTCCAACGATTGTTGCGTTTGTAGAACTGCTGCATTGAGCTAGAGCCCTTGCCCTCCACGACGATCTCCTGCTGTGATTCAGTAGCCGCTTTTATGAGTCGAGCAATGGCATTCGTGATTGCCATTGCAGCAGACAAGATAGAATCATGGACTTGAAGGTCTACAGCACTGAACCGAGTGGTATCCCGAGGACGTGCCATGAGCTCTTGAAGCCGTTGAGTAGCGAGTTCTATAGCCTGAGCAGCGCTGTTCATCTCGTGTTCGACGATGTCCCCAATGTTTCCATTAGCACGGGCAAGGGCGTCTGATTTCGCTCCCTTGGGTATGAGCTTGTCAACGTTCTCCGATAACTTGGCGAGAGCACCGCGTATTTCGCCATTACTGCGCATCGCGACATCTCTGCGCTGGGAAGGTTTCAGAAGGTTAACCTTGTACGATTGGAGGTTTAGGAAGAAACGTAAACCGATGTCTCCAGAAGCTTTGGCCAACCCAATAAGCTTATCGGATGCATCGTCGTCGCTGGCTAATCGAGTGACGCCTTTAGTATTGATGAGAACGTCAGCCAACGATTGGGCGAACTCGTTGGCTGATTTAATGACATTGACATGCTCTCCGCCTTCTTCTTCACCAAGATAGAGATTGTAGATTGTGGAAAATTCGTTGGCATTGTTCATAGCCTTTTCGATCATAGACAAGGTGTACTCGGGCGTGCTGTTCAGATTGCCGGCTTGGGTCATTGACTCCAATTCAAAAATGGATTCGTCGACTTTCTGGACACAGGCTTGTAGGATAGAGTCTGGAAGCCAAGTCAGACACTAATGTAGCGATCAAGACATAGACCAGAACATACCAATGATATCATTCAGCTTTTTGCGGTTGTCCAGGATCAGAGTATCGATTTGTGCATTGGTAGTCTCGTCCACCAGACCTTGATTCTATACACATCAATCAGGTTAACATACAATCTTTCGATGAATCCTTCAACGTACTTGTTGAGCCTCGTCGAGCTTCTTGAGTGTGTCATCCATGCCAGCATTCAATATCTCAATATCTTGATCTTTCTCATCCCGTAAACGTTCCAAATCATCATGGGCCTGATCTAACTTCGAGAGATATTCGTCTATCTGGGCTTGCTTAGTCTACCGTGGGATTGGAATCAGTGCTCCAAGCAAGGCGGAGATGAATAAACTATTCCAAACGCACACGAAGGGAATCTTCCAATTCAGAAATCTGACGGTTGTATTTTGACAGCACCGAGGACACTTCAGAATTTTTGGACCGCGAGACATCGTCAGCGCGCTCGTTCGCAAAGTTCAACTCCCGCCTCAAACGATCCATTTCCTCCTTATGTGATGATTTCTGTCGGTCGAGATCGAAGCGTGCACGGTCTCTTTCCCTAAGCATATCTGCGAGCTCGAGGTTCTTCGCCTTGAGATCTCTCTCCATTCTCTCCATACGATCGACAGCTTCCTGCGCTGAATTGGCTTTGAGTTGCATTTGCTTGAACTTCGAAAGCATATCGAGGTGCTCTGTACGAAGCTGGCTGTAGAGCTTAGCAAGCGCTTCGTACTTGTTCCGCCATAGTGTGACCTGGTCTTGTAGTTGTTTAATTAAATCATCCTTGGAAGCCATTTGGGAATTGATATTTGTGCCAATTCCAGCAAGTTCTGCCTCCAGTGCTTTGACTCTCTGTTGTTAATGAGAATCAGTAGACTGTTCTATCCAGTCAACAGCTAGTACGCTTACGCGATCGTATTGCTCTAAGAATATTTGGTCACGCTCGTATTGACCTCGCATTGCAAGAAGTTCGCGTTCGAGTTCAGCAACTTGTTGAGCAGCCTGGTTGTTGTACATTTGTTGTTGCTGTAGCATGAGCTGTTCTTGGGCTAAACGTTGGTTCTCCGCTTGTTCTCTTTGTCTCTGCTCAAATTCCCGTTGCTGCTGTGCTTCCTGTTCTTGTCTTCTGCGTTCCTCGGTCTCCCGGGCAGCGAGTAATGAGGCCTGTTGTTCTTCGTATTCTTTTAACATTCGAACCTGTTCATTCATGGCATTGGCATCGGGTGAAGGAGCAGGAGGAGGCGATGGCGATTTTGGGGCTACAGTTTTTGGTCGAGCGGGAAGATCAGGAGCGTCACCTGTGTCCATGAGATTTGGAGGTTCCTGTGAGATGACGATTCAATATTAATTACACGATACCCAAGTAGGACTTACTTGACCGAGTTTTGGGACATTAATTAGACCGGTAAGATACTTGAGATTGGAACATTCGTAATAAAACTTCCGTAGACTGTGATGTTGGGATGCAAAACGTTGGCGAAGGGGTTCCATGGCATCGACATCGTTAGTACCTGGATTCGGGTTTCAGCGACGAGCAAGGAAAGAGAAAAACACTCACGTCGATACATCGCACGCATCATACTTGTGATAAATCTGTATATACCCCAGCTCTCCTTTACTAAAGGAACTAAAGACGAGATACGACATTCATTGTTCGTAGAATGCCTAAAATGCGAAAAGACCATCTTTTGGAAAGATTCAATTTGGTCTTGTAGGCCCATCAGGTCTGATATAGTCTCGTAACTAGGCAGAATTTCATATCTTTAAATGGAGGAATGGATGGTCGGACTCACCCCTCATTTGGATCGTCGATCCCCTTCAGCGTGATATATTCTTCGTACTCGAATAGACCATTGAACTCCGGTCTTAAGCGATGGAAACGAAGCTTGGCCAGCAAGAATTGAACGTATGTCCTTATCAAGGGTCCGTAACCTGGTACAAACATGATGAGAGAGATATATGAGGACTTCGGTCTTACATGACATACCCCTCGTTCCATCGTTGCCAACAGTACGAGCGCAAGTCTCAAGCCACGCTGTTTGTCCATGAGCTTCTTTGAGAGTCTGGAAACATAAGTGAGGGAATTGAGAGAAAGTATGTGCAGTGTGACGCACATTAGGATGACCTTCCTGCAGAACCTTATGAACAGTGATGAGGGCTTTGAACGTTTGCACTTCATCGGATAGAATCGGCTGAACTCGAAGACCACTCCAGAAAGATATTGAGGAGTGATAATCCCAAGTGAAGACAATACACTCTAAACCCTTGATCAGTGAGTCCAATGAGAGATAGTGGATAGTGACCGACTTCGGACGTGCTTCTGCTTCGGCGCAGTTTCTTCAGGACTTGTGGCCTTCTTGATATTGATGACAAGTTCGTGTTCCGCTTTGTCCTTGTCAACTGGCCGTGTCGGATAGTGGATCTCCTCGTCCATGTCAAAGCCCCCCTTCTGCCTATTTCCGTACCTACAGAGTAGTCAGAATGTGCTGGAAGAAACTTGGGGGACTACGTGGAGACATACATGGTCGCAGAATGCGAGGAAGGAAATAACACCTGTGTGACAACAACACTTTACATTGCCGCGTGCGAAATTGGCCAGCCGATGTTTCGATTCTTTTCTCCACGGCCAATTAGTTCAAACGTCTTCCCCTCTAGAGCAGCAAAATTTACATCTCGACTTATTCACGACAATGTCAATGTACCCTCCATATACAAGCCTCGCAAGGAGCGTTTCATAACACCGACAATGGTGCTACTCGGCATTATACCTGTCTTCACTTTTGCTCTCGGGACATGGCAAATACAACGATTAAAATGGAAGGTTAATCTCATTGATGAACTTGAAGAGAAACTCCAGCTCGCTCCTTTAATACTACCAAGACGAATCAAGTCAGTATCCGGGTCATATTCCTTATAGCTCTCGCTGATTGCACGACAGTCTTTCTGTAATTCCTGAATTCGTTTTTCGAAAGGTGCTCATACGAGGAAAGTGGGACCATGAACATACAATGCTCCTAGTACCCCGCGTCCGTGAAGGCGTCCATGGTGCTCATGTTGTGACCCCGCTTGTCAGGGAAAACGGCACAACTATATTGGTAGATCGAGGCTTCGTTTCCAATGACTATGTGGACAACATGTCCTTCTCAAAGGAAGAAGGCGAAGTCGAGGTTCTTGGTATGCTGCGCACCGCGCAAGTACGGAACAGGTTCACACCAGACAACCTTCCCGAGGAGAGAAAATGGTATTGGAATGATGTTGATAGTATGGCTGCTTACGCAGGCGGAGAAGATACCAACGTACAGCCCGTTTTCGTGGAAAGGATATTTCGTATGTGCTCTTCACGAAGCCTCGTCATTTAACTGAATCTCTGCAGAGGGACACGCGGGTGATGCAGATTACTGTGTTTCGAGAGGTATCCCGGTTGGACGAGCTGCCACAGTAGACCTGCGCAATGCACACCTTTCGTATGTGCTAACATGGTAAGTTTTCTTTTCTCGGTGTTCACAAATCGCTCATCGTCCTGTTGCTAGGTTTGGGCTCTCCGCACTTACTAGCTTCATGTTCGTGCGAGTGCTAATTAATAAGAGCAGAATGCGAGGACGCAGGTTACCTCGTTTCAGTTAATCACCGTATACAAAGACTTGGTCAATGTATAGAAGAAATTTATCAGAATTTATCCCGCCTCTATACATGGAACAATTAAGATACTCGCACACTCCATCACCTACTCAGATCGCATAATACCCGAGGTATGAATGACTTTGAGTGCTGTCTTCTCTCATACTAAACGTCTTCATGAAGCTTTGGGACTTTCGTAACCGGAGGCTCACCTCGAAACCTTGAACCATCGTTAGACCGCCACCGTCGGCCGTCAATGAGGCACATACAAGTTTGGAAGATCTTTTTATATTCCCTTTGTTCGCTGTTTTGGGAGACCGGAAACATCCTATTTAGGGCAATTCATAGCCACTTGTGGCAACTTGCTTTGTGCGAGGCTCCTTCCATACATTGTTCTCGGTCACCAATTTCGGCAGTTCCAATGTGGCTAATCTGGCCACTGGTAAGTCATGAAATAGATAAAGACAAGGAGTTCGGTCTTCAAGCTCGCGCTTGCTCCTTTGTCGACCATGTCCAACGTTGTCTTCCCCCCTTATCCCTCCAACCACAGCGTGCATGATTACGCTTCGACCTCGCCAGGCTATCGGACTCCAACTAGATCCAAGCGTTTGCCAGGTCCTGTGGTGTCGAATCCTCATCTCGATCAGTTCAGTCCAGAGTATACAACGGCGATCCACCAGTCGGTGAACGGACATTTCAGCCATACGATGTCGGCGCCTTACGAAGGTAGACTTTCTCCTACTTTCATCGTCAACTGAACCGATCTTACACCGCTTCAGGCAATCCCATCACGAAAGACGTTCAGCGCGCCCTTCGGGCTCAAGAACGGGCTCATTTAAGGAAGGCGACGTTAGAAGGCAGTCCCCGAAATAAGAAAGTCCTTGTTGCGCGCGCCCAATCAGGGAAACCACAAGCGTTCTTAACCTCACGGCACAATGTATGTTTTAGTACGCTACTTTGCTTCGTTTCCTTGTAACTGACCCTAATCTCTAAGACGGACGTATCTTTGACTAGTCCGAACACAGCGTCAGATTCTCAAGAGAACCGCATCCCGACCAAGGTCGAAAGACGTGAATCTGATTGATTTTTCCTTCCCTGCTTAATCTTATACGGCTTTCACTTCCTAGTTCGCATGCGCAGCTTTAGATTCCCGCGTGTCAAGGATTCAATCTCTCTCCCTTACCTTCAAAACCGTCGAAAAAATACACCTTCTCGTACCTCAGACATCGATGATACCCCTCCCCCTGTTCCCCAACTCCCATTCCGGACCATATATCCTCCAACTATCGCAACGGGAGGCAGCCCCAAGCACATTGCTCCCCTTCCACGCTTTGACCCGTTTGCTCGACCTCGAGCTGATTCATTATCCTCGCTTGTAGAAGCTCGAAGTGCAGCCGACATTGACCTTCCTCCTACGCGCTGTGGTCCAGCTACCGTGAGAACTTCTCGTTTGAGACGCGTCCCCACTGTGAACGACCTATTTTCAAATATCAATCGCCAAGCCGTGAGCCTGGGGATGAAAACTTGTGTCTAGGGCAAACGTTCTCTGGTCTTGGGCATGGAATAGGAGATTATTAAGTAGATACTTGTTTCTTTGATTCAATAGAGAGCGTGGAGAGTATTCTTGAAACCAGTGGCGCAAGTAAGGGCGAATCCGTTCATTAACTCAAGTCAGTTTTAACCTCCAAGATATCAAAAGCTAATTTGTATAAGCAAGGACGGTATGGAGGCTCAGCGCCCCTAAAATCAAAATCCAATCACGAGGTCGTGATGATGATGCTAGCTATAATCGGCCTTCTCCGAACCTAAACTGCGCCTGTCATGTAACAACACGTAACGTGCATCCTTACATAGTTAGTTACATACGTACGGTCCCTAGCAGATCTTCACAAGCACCCGTGGCTGGCAATTGAAAATGAATATCCAACTGAACTGATTCATTTTCAAGTCCGTTTCGAGACGATCTCCGAGTCTTCCTTTTCCGTGGACTTCCTTTTAATTTCTCACAAAGAAAGTGATTTCGCAAGATTGATCAAGTTGACTCATTTAGGGTGCGCCGCTCTCTCCGTTACAAATATAAAAGCCATTCCCCGTCCTATCAAGGGTCCTTGACTTTCGTTTTCCTTCCTCTCTACCGTTGTCCCTCTTTTTCCTCTTCCCTTCGTTTTTATTTCCTCTATTGACGCGGTCACCATGTCTCAGCTACACCCACGACGATTAATTCGCCGCAAGGAACATCCCTTGCCTAGTATGAGAGCAGTTCTTGAGGAAGATCATCGTAGTCGTCAATCTTCTGTAGACTTCCGCCCGTCTCATGTGTTTGTTGTGAGACATCACCCTTACAGTGTACGTATATCTAAACCTTTTAGTAGTACCCTGCTGAAGTTTCCTTTTTGACAGCGTCCGAACGAGATGACAAGCTACGGCGATGATGAACGAGCACTTGAAGAAGAAGGTACACTGATTTATGGAATTGAATCTTCGGTATGCTTATTAAGCTCTCTTGACGACGAACTGACATGCAAGAACATGTACAGTTCCTCATTCCTGACTGGATTTTTGACGATAATAGCAATGTCACCTTTGAACAGCCTGGACCAGAGCCTGAATTGACACAAGTGTATCTTGAGCAACAACATTATCCTCCTCCAAAAGAGCACACTTTGAAGATTGCAATGGTATGTTTTATATGGTGCTATCTATGATTGGATAAATTTAACTCCCTTTTAGAGCAAAGCTTTGGCTTTTGCTCGCAGAATCTTTTCAAGACCTTAATCACAATTGTGAATGCTTTCTGTAAACGCAATTCTCAGAACACACCGCTTCGGGGTGTGAGAACTCACATTATATCTACATATCTGTAAATGCAATCTACGTAACAAATATCAGTATAAGTAAATAAGATATTATAAGTATATAACTTACTCTCAGAACACACCGCTTTGGGGTGTAAGAACTGAGAGTAAAGAACTAAAGCTTGAATATTTAAATGGATATTGTAAAACAGATTGAGCAGGTGCATGTGAAATGTACTGCCCATAGAACACTTCAAGTCAAGGGATGGAAAAGGAAGGATTGGGATAGGACTCAGTCCTCGATGCCCCCATGTTAAGGGCATGCAACCGGAAAGGATAGTGCTGAGGTGTTAAGGTTGTGCAGCCGTAAAGGATCAGATCAGTTGTCCGATGCTCCGGAGCTACGTGTGAAGGTCTAAAGTGTGAGAACTACAGTTATGGCACAAGGGAAGGCTACAGGGTCCTTCGGAAGTAAGGGGACTTCAGCAAAGCTATTAGTGTAACCGTCCGTAGGGATGGTTATGTGTATGGAGCTGTTGGGCTTCAGATAGCTTATAGCTTAAGACTTAGTTCACACCGTATGAACACGACGA